>JARJEI010000038.1:1485140-1641492 GCA_029955415.1 Lottia scabra
TACAAGACTATAGGTCCGCTGATGTCATAGGTCTGCAAGAAACTGGAATTGTCTCTGATCAGGAAATATCTGATTTGGAGACAATTTCAGATTTCTCGCTTGTCCGGTCAAACGGTCCTAATGCTATCACCAGGGGCGTAACAATTCTATTCAAAAAACATCTTACCTTAATTCAAACTTTTCAAAATTATAAACTTGAAGGACGTTTCGTCCATGCTAAATTCCGTTACGAAAAATACAACATCCACTGTCTCTGTGTTTACGGCCCCTGTGAATATGAGAATAAAGGCCCCTTTTATAGTGACCTTTATTCTCATATTCAAACCCACTTCAATCTTTCTGATATTTTCTTACTTTTTGGCGACTTCAACTTAATTTATTCTCAACTGGACAACAAGTCGCGAGAGATGCGCTATCAGTCACCTCTCGCGACTCGTATGTTCGATAGCATTAAGACCGACTTTCTTCTAGTAGACTGCTTCCGGCAAACAAACCCAAGAAAGAAGCTATTTACATTTCTCCGTGATGACACTGGGACTCGGATAGATAGAATCTATCTATCTCAGTCTCAGTGTAACACTATCAAAGACGTCCTCCATACCGACTGTCCCTTCACCGATCACAAGTCCGTGTCCGTCCAGGTAGAACTGGGGTCCGGGAGATGGGGTAGGGGTAATTGGAAACTTAATACTGCTGTTTTAGATGAGGACGAGTACAAACTGCTATTTCTAAATCTCTGGAAAGATTGGCAGGTACGAAAGGTTGAGTACGGAGACCCTCTCCTATGGTGGGAGGACGGCAAGCTGGAAATCAAAAAGTTAACTATCAAATACTGCAAGAACAGAACAGCAACTCTACGGGAAAAATTATCTAAGCTTGAAAACGACAAACTAGATTTAGAAAACAACAATAATCTGGCTATTGACCACTTTGGCAAACTGCATCAGGCCTTGATACAGGACATCAAAGCGGTTCAGAATATCTTGAATAGGGGGGCTCTTATTCGATCCAAGACCCCCTTCGAGGAAAGCGATATATCTAATATAGATATTTTTAGAAAAATAGAATTAGACAATGGGTCTATCAAAAATATTGAAAAACTTTCGGACCATAATGGCAACATCAAAACGGAAAAATCAGAAATCTTGGACATCATACATCACTTTTATAAAAATCTTTACACATCTGAACCGATTCCGGACCACATTATTGATATATATATATATATCAATGAGTCTGGTGTAACTAGTCTATTGCCAGCAGACAGAGACCTGATCAGTGGGACTATTATTTCAACTCATGAGATTCATACCGCCTTGAAACATTTTCAGAATAACAAATCACCCGGGATCGATGGGATCCCAAAAGAATTTTATTTAACTTTTTGGGAATTAATGAAAGACGATCTTTCCGAAATTATTAACAATGTCTACTTCAGACAACGTCTCACTGATACTATGAAAACATCAATTTTGACCATTAACTATAAAAATAAAGGAGCTAGAACCGATTTAAAGAATTATAGGCCTATCTCTCTGTTGACGGTAGACTATAAGATAATTGCCAAAGTGGTCACTAACAGATTATCCAAAATTCTCAATAGTATTTTATTAGACACTCAATCGGGAGCAGGGGAAGATAAGTCCATTATCAATAACCTGCTCTCGATTGACAACATAATAAAATACTCCAACCAAACCAACTCCAGCTTAGCCTTACTCGCCTACGACCAGGAGAAGGCCTTCGATAGGCTCAACCGGAAGTACCTGACCAAATTATTGACTGCACTAAATTTTCCACCAAATATCTTGAAATGGATAGAGATACTGTACACTGACCTCAGGGTGTGTTGCGAAGTGAGGGGAGCGTTCACGGAATACTTTACCCCCGAGCGTGGCGTCAAGCAAGGATGCCCGCTCTCCATGGCGCTCTACTCTCTCGCGATACACCCTCTGGCCCTTAACATCACAAACAATGTGGGTATACGGGGCATAAAAATTCCCAACTATCCGCTGGAGGTCAAAACGATTCAGCACGCTGACGACTTGACGGTTATTGTCACAGATGCTGACTCCTTTGCCCACCTCGAACTCGACCTTAACAGATTTCAATCTGCAACCGGTTCAAAAATTAATGCCTCAAAGACAGAAATTCTAACTTTTCGGGGGATGGCTACCCACGTACCAAACTCTATGGCAGAATATATCAAACCTAAAATCAAACTTCTCGGTATAATTTTCGGCCCTGATAACATCAATGATAACTTTAACCCTATTTTAAACAAGATTAGAAAGAAATTAATTAAATGGAAAAACCGCTCTTTGACATTTCGTGAAAAAATCCATATTCTCCATACATTTATTCTGCCACAGGTTTGGTACGTGGGTAGAATAGTAAAACCAGATAAAAAATTCATTAAGGACATTAACTCTGCTATTTTCGGGTTCCTCTGGGGTGGCAAACACGAGGCCATCGCCAGAGATACCCTCAAACTTCCGGTCGAGTCGGGTGGGCAGAATGTCTGTGACGTGGCCGTCAAGTTAGAGGCATTTGACCTCCAGCAGATAGCTTGGGCTGCCCGCGGAACTAAGTATCCGTGGGTATCATTGTTATTCTTCTGGGGAGGTCCAACCCTCAGAGAATACAATCGCGACAGAAGCTATCCTGTAATGACACTGAACATACATCCGTCCTACAAACCTATATTGGCAAACTTTCGGAAACTAGGCATCAAAATTACTGCAAAAACCACTTCAAAGGACATCTATTCGGCACTAATTCAGAACCTCAAAATTATACCTAAAATACAACGAGATAATAGGCATATCAACTTTAAGTCAATCTTCGGCAATCTACAAAATTCAAAATTAAATCTTCAGGAAAAAGACTTCCTATATCTCGTTGTACATTCGGCCCTGCCTACAAAATCTTTTCTGAGGCGTCGAAGCTCCACAGATTTTGATCTGAAATGCAAATTCTGTGGAGTCGAGACAGAAACCCTCAAACATCTGTTTGTTCAGTGTAAAAGCCTGAAGAAATTACGGGATTGCTTCTGCCGCTACGTGGCAAATACCACCAGCCACAGCGTGAACATTGCGGAGTTTACTACGTATCTCTACAATGTTCACGCCAGCCTGTATCCATACATCTATCATTACTTCCATATTATATGGACCAATAGGACTCGTCCTGGTGCAATGGAGGTAATGATGGATGATATGTTACGCAGGCTATTAATACTAGAAACCCCGTAGACTCACATTAGTACAGTATCTCGAGTGCAGTCAGTAGATAGCTTCTTTCTTTGGTTGGCCAGGGCTGACCATCCACCTATATGATGTGCTGGCCTCATGGAATCAACTCGGAGGTCCCTCTGATCCATGTCAGAGTAGTCTGATGCCTCAGAGGGGACTCCGACTGAATACAACGGTGAGGTCAGCGCATCATACACACCAACTATATTTGTCGCCACACAATATGAATATCTTAAGTATAATGTGTGTGCAATGAGGGTATATATATTTTTAAATTCATTTTTAGAACATAAATGATGTGGTGGCCTCATCAACTCAACTCGGAGGTCCCTCTGACTCATGTCAGAGTTAGTCTGGTGCCTCAGAGGGGACTCCGACTTGGTACAGCGGTGAGGACAGCACATCATATGTACCATTTATCATTTCTTCTCTCCCTCTACTCGTGCTGGGGATATGCGTAATTACCCCAGGGTGGGTCGCCTATGTCCCTAGCACGAGTAGAGTGACAACCCAAATCACACTCTATTCATAAAACATCATCAATCATTCATTTGCATATACGTTATACTTTAGCCATTATAAATTTCTACTGCTATATTTTTTACGCCACCTATGTGATAAAATTTTTACGTAAGAATCTTTATTTTTACCTATATGTGATTCTATATTCTTATTGATCTGTGATACCCATTTACATTTATATTTTTCTGTGATAAATACCGATATATTTTTTCCTTTTAATTTTATTGATCTGTGATACATATTATATTATACACTTTATATATGTATACATCTATTTCTATATTGTAAAGGCCGTGAATAAAGAGAAGAAAACACAATGATGATTGCTCACTAAATCCTTTTAAATATCATAAATTTTTAATCTTTAAATATACTAACATAAATGTCATTTTGTAAATTAAATGGATAGGCCGTCATAATTACTTAATTACTTTTACTATATCAATATTGTATAATCTGTTAGTACCATATAGTGAGCGGTAGACCTCTCGCCTGTTTATTGGGTTGAGAGGCTATCATATCTGAGTGTTAAAAAAGAGGAAAAAAAAAAAAAGAAAAAAAAAAAAAGGGGCTAAGAAAGCCGGAAAAGCAAAAGCCGCACGTAGCGGAGACAAGAAAAGGAAACGACGACGAAAGGAGTCTTACAGCATCTACATCTACAAAGTTTTGAAACAAGTCCACCCCGACACTGGAGTCAGCAGCAAAGCTATGTCAATCATGAACAGTTTCGTCAACGACATTTTCGAGAGAATTGCTGCCGAGGCTTCAAGACTTGCTCACTACAACAAAAGATCAACCATCACATCTAGGGAAATTCAGACTGCCGTCCGACTTCTTTTACCTGGTGAACTTGCCAAACACGCCGTTTCCGAAGGAACAAAGGCCGTCACCAAATACACCAGCTCCAAATAAGCTGTGTGTCGAACATTAGTTCAACACTACAACAACGGCCCTTTTCAGGGCCACCCAAAATCTCAAAAAAGAGTGAAAAAAATGTCTTTCATTTCAATATCAAAACTTCTCATAAAAACCAAATAAAAAAAAATCCCATTTCCCCCCAAACAAGACAAATACTACTTGTCCCATGATAAAAATGGCAAGAAAGGTGCAAACCAACGACATTCATTATAATATATTATCATAAGCCTATCTATACAGAAACTGTAAACGGGGCACTCAAAAATTTAAAGATTTCCCCAAATTCGCATCTTATGTCCGAATAGTTTTTCTCTCGGGCCGACGCCAAATTATTAATTTACAAGAATTTAGTATTAGGGTGGTGAATTGAGTATCTCTCATAGGTCCGCGCGTTCACGCTGTACTGTATTGCTATTCATATTAGGGGAAATGTGAGGGCCTCTCATAGGTCCGCGCGCTCACGCTGTGTATTGTATTGCTATTCAAACTAAGGAAATGTGAGGGCCTCTCATAGGTCCGCGCGTGGCATTTATATATAGATTGTGGCTGTTTCGAATCATAACTAGTTGTACCGTATTCGTGTAACTAACTACTCGAATTTCAATCTGCAACCATGTCTGGACGAGGAAAAGGAGGAAAGGGGTTAGGAAAAGGAGGAGCAAAACGTCACAGGAAAGTTCTCCGTGATAACATCCAGGGTATCACCAAGCCCGCTATTAGACGTCTAGCTCGACGAGGTGGTGTCAAACGTATCTCCGGTCTGATCTACGAAGAAACCAGAGGTGTGTTGAAAGTTTTCTTGGAAAACGTCATCCGAGATGCTGTCACCTACACTGAACATGCCAAGAGAAAGACCGTCACCGCCATGGATGTCGTCTACGCTTTGAAGAGACAAGGCCGAACTCTGTACGGATTCGGAGGTTAAGCTCATATTTAGTAGCCAACCACTTAAACGGCCCTTTTCAGGGCCACCCACATTCTCACAAGAGAGTGAATAATAGTCTTATTTCAAAACAGCCTAAAAGAAAGAAAAAAAATAAAGAAAATGGAATATTTCCTCTCCCCACCGATCATTTTCATTTCCCACGCATGCCCAATCCTTATTCTCGCCCATAACTACTTCATATTACAAATAGCAGAATACTAGCTATACACAAACTATAGTCCACTATAGACACTATACGATACTAGTAGCAGTATACTCTTATAGAGAGACAGCTCGTTATACACTGACTCGCTCACTCTCTCACTATTACCCAATCATTCATTTTTATGAATTTACTATATATTTTTTTTCTCACGTGTCTCTAAGTCGCAAGGCCTTAATTTTTCAAATAAGCACCGGGTTTGGGGTTGTGTTATGTTATGTTATATTATATCGTATACTGTCATAGATACAGATAAAGACTATTTTCACTCATTTTTAGATAATTTGAATGGCCCTGAAAAGGGCCGTTTAGTTTAGTTTACAGGTTTTTCGGTCAAGGCTTAGCTTATTTAACAGCCTTTTTGGTAGCTGTTTTAGGTTTTTTAGCTTTTGGCTTCTTGGCGGCGACAACTTTCTTGGGTTTGGCAGGCGACTTCTTGGCACTGGCGGCTTTGGACTTCTTTGGCGTTGCAGTCTTCTTAACGGCAGTTTTCTTGGCTTTAACCTTTTTGGGTGTAGCAGCTTTCTTGGCAGCGACTTTTTTGACAGCTGGCTTCTTGGCAGTGGTCTTTGTCACCTTTTTGGGCTTTTCGGTTTTAGTTTCGCCGAGTTTGAATGAGCCGGCAGCGCCGGTGCCCTTCGACTGCTTCAGAGAACCAACTTTAACACCTTGCTTCAGAGCTGTCTTTATTCTGGAGTTGACTGGTTTCGAGTCTGTTCCGACTTTGTAGTTTGCCATGACGTACTTCAAAATAGCCTGTCTGGAGGAGCCGCCCCTTTCTTTCAAGGAACCAACTGCAGCCTTGATCATATCTACATATTTCGGGTGAGCGGCTGGCACTTTAGGCTTGGCTGTAGTCTTCTTCTTGGGTGATTTGTGAGCGGGAGCTACGGCTGTGTCTGTCATCTTGCTTTGCTTTGCTTGTGGAGAAACGTCGTTCTTCTTCTGTGTACGAGAGGAAAATGAATAGACAAAAGGCGTGTGTTGTGTAGACCCATACAAGTGTAGCGCGGACTTGGTAGTGAGCACGCATTAAGTTTACCTTTCATCGACTTGAGATAAGACCTGTGTTTGTAATTTTATATCAAATTCGATTTTTGTGCTTTATTTTGGTTCATTTTTTCAAAAATTTGGCTTAACATGAAAAAGAAATGTTTGTTAACAATACCATTCACCTACCATGGGAAAAGTGTTAATATTTGAACGTTAAGAGTGGATTTGTAGAGCCTGACTCGTAGCTTTCCTACGTTTCACTACCTAAATTGGCCGAAATTTCGCCTTAGTGTCGAATTGTACGACAGTCTACTTACCTCGATATGGCCAAACACGTACACAAATTAATCTACTAGAATATGTAATAAGTTTGAGGCTTCTCCAAACGTTTGGAGCTTTCTTAGATACAGAATATAGAGTGCACTGGCGCTCAATCTCGCCCTACCAAAATCGGAGTTTACTAACAGGTTGGTTCGAGACTTGGAGACTTGGAGGGGGGAAACGAGTGAGAGGTTAATTAAAAGAAATGACTGAAATAGTATGAACGAGAATATTCATATTCATTTTCAAAATTAAACAAACAAAACATGTCATACCTTTGAAACATTCGTTATGTCTGTCTTAGAAGTATAGAACTTAATGTGGACGGGACTTTATGTACAACATTTTATATCAGAATGCGAGTACAGCTACTCAAAAAATGTAGCCCGCCCTATCACTTAACAGGCTTGTGTATTGTCTATATTGTCTATATTGTCTCTACACACACATTAATTAGATAGAATTGACTTGTCAGTTAATCAAGTCCGAGCTATATCAATTCAACATAGACAAAAGGGGTTTGGATTTGCCAATTTCAATCACTGACTTCATCCATTTTCTAAATGAATTTATATAAGTCATCATAAAGGGTCTAACATTTTGCACTTTTTAATTGTATCTTTTGAAAGCCATTTTATTTGGCGTGGAAGTTTGGGCATTAATGACTAGGGTTTAGGGATAGTTTGAAAACATGACTATTTTCACTCTTTTGAGAGATTTTAGATGGCCCTGAAAAGGGCCTTTTTTCGGTTTGATGCCAGAACAGTACTTTTTAAGCACGTTCACCTCGGATTCTTCGGGCCAATTGAATATCCTTGGGCATAATGGTTACTCTCTTGGCGTGGATGGCGCACAAGTTGGTGTCTTCGAAAAGACCGACCAAGTAAGCCTCACTGGCTTCCTGGAGAGCCATGACAGCTGAACTCTGGAATCGGAGATCGGTCTTGAAGTCCTGAGCTATTTCTCTCACCAAACGTTGGAAAGGAAGTTTTCGGATCAACAGTTCGGTGCTCTTCTGGTAACGACGGATTTCTCTCAGAGCCACGGTTCCGGGTCGGTATCTGTGAGGTTTCTTTACACCACCGGTAGCTGGGGCACTCTTTCGGGCAGCCTTGGTAGCCAATTGTTTTCTTGGGGCCTTGCCTCCAGTTGATTTACGGGCAGTCTGCTTCGTACGGGCCATTTTCTTCTTTTAGCTTCTTGCTTCTTTCAACACGTCTGAACGGTAAGACAGTCAAAACATAGAATGAAGCCAATCCACAATCAACAACTACATACACAAATTTCCCCTCCCTCTCGCTATTCTCTTTCTTTAGGTTTGCTTCACGCGCCGTCAAAGCCCATTGGTTATTTTCAACTCGTCGCGACGCCCTGATTGGTCCAAAACGACGTCACGCCATTGGCTAACTTTCGACTCTATTTTTCTGGTCGTTTTGTAGCGAAAAGCTTTCGATCCTATTTTCTTGTCTGTTTTGTACGAAAAAGTGTTCGATCCTACTTTTAGGAAAAAAAGGTTTCGATCATATTTTTAATTGAAAAGTGTCAATTGGTATCTAGTCGAGTAGCACGAGAGGCAAATCAGTCTATTTTGAGTCGAATTATGAGTGCAAGCTTGTTTGTACAGCACGTTAAGAAAACCGAATTGTTGATTGTTTAGGGGGTTAGGTTAATCCATTCCTAATCGAATCTAATCGAACTTAATTGAATCAAGAATCGAATGACACAGTGTATGAGTGAGTGTGAGAGAATGAATTTAGATAGAGAGAGAGAGAGAGAGAGAGAGAGAGAGAGAGATGAATGAATGAATGAATGAATGAATGAATGAATGAATGAATGAATGAATGAATGAATGAATGAATGAATGAATGAATGAATGAATGAATACATGTCGGTCACGCTGACACCACACAAAGCCGTGAGTGTTTATATAGCGATATTTCCTTGTTAGACAGGGGGGTTGTGACTTTAGTTTTTAATGAAATAGAGAAAGTTGTAAAAGGACATTCTTTCACTCTTTTTTGAGATTTTGGGTGGCCCTGAAAAGGGCCGTTTATTGTTGTTTTGTACAAAATAAATCAGGTGATTTATTTGGATGCAGCCTTCTCGGATTTCTTGGGTAAGAGAACAGCTTGGATGTTGGGGAGGACACCACCTTGAGCGATGGTTACTCCGGACAAAAGCTTGTTCAATTCCTCGTCATTTCGGATAGCCAACTGTAAATGTCTGGGAATGATTCTGGATTTCTTGTTGTCACGGGCAGCGTTACCAGCCAACTCGAGAACTTCAGCAGCCAAGTATTCCAAAACGGCAGCCAAGTAGACGGGGGCACCAGCTCCGACTCGCTCGGCGTAGTTTCCTTTTCTCAACAGACGGTGAATACGACCGACGGGAAACTGTAATCCAGCTCTGGATGATCGGGTCTTGCTCTTTCCCTTTACTTTTCCTCCTTTTCCTCGTCCAGACATGATGAATATGTATTAAGAGTGACGGTGTGGTTGTGCGAAACTCTAATAGCTAAATTAAACATCGAAATGGCCAAAATCGTATTTATACTCGAAAATGGAGTCGAAAGCTACAGTGCTCACTATCAGGTCCGCGCTCACTCGAAAAAGCTTTCGATCCTATTTTTCGACTCCATTTTCGAGTATAAAAGGAAAAATTCGCGCGTGTTCTCCATTCACTCGACTAGTAGACAGCACGCTGTACACATCACGTCAGTACTCTAAATCGAAGCCATGCCACCAAAAGTATCAGCCAAAGGGGCTAAGAAAGCCGGAAAAGCAAAAGCCGCACGTAGCGGAGACAAGAAAAGGAAACGACGACGAAAGGAGTCTTACAGCATCTACATCTACAAAGTTTTGAAACAAGTCCACCCCGACACTGGAGTCAGCAGCAAAGCTATGTCAATCATGAACAGTTTCGTCAACGACATTTTCGAGAGAATTGCTGCCGAGGCTTCAAGACTTGCTCACTACAACAAAAGATCAACCATCACATCTAGGGAAATTCAGACTGCCGTCCGACTTCTTTTACCTGGTGAACTTGCCAAACACGCCGTTTCCGAAGGAACAAAGGCCGTCACCAAATACACCAGCTCCAAATAAGCTGTGTGTCGAACATTAGTTCAACACTACAACAACGGCCCTTTTCAGGGCCACCCAAAATCTCAAAAAAGAGTGAAAAAAATGTCTTTCATTTCAATATCAAAACTTCTCATAAAAACCAAATAAAAAAAAATCCCATTTCCCCCCAAACAAGACAAATACTACTTGTCCCATGATAAAAATGGCAAGAAAGGTGCAAACCAACGACATTCATTATAATATATTATCATAAGCCTATCTATACAGAAACTGTAAACGGGGCACTCAAAAATTTAAAGATTTCCCCAAATTCGCATCTTATGTCCGAATAGTTTTTCTCTCGGGCCGACGCCAAATTATTAATTTACAAGAATTTAGTATTAGGGTGGTGAATTGAGTATCTCTCATAGGTCCGCGCGTTCACGCTGTACTGTATTGCTATTCATATTAGGGGAAATGTGAGGGCCTCTCATAGGTCCGCGCGCTCACGCTGTGTATTGTATTGCTATTCAAACTAAGGAAATGTGAGGGCCTCTCATAGGTCCGCGCGTGGCATTTATATATAGATTGTGGCTGTTTCGAATCATAACTAGTTGTACCGTATTCGTGTAACTAACTACTCGAATTTCAATCTGCAACCATGTCTGGACGAGGAAAAGGAGGAAAGGGGTTAGGAAAAGGAGGAGCAAAACGTCACAGGAAAGTTCTCCGTGATAACATCCAGGGTATCACCAAGCCCGCTATTAGACGTCTAGCTCGACGAGGTGGTGTCAAACGTATCTCCGGTCTGATCTACGAAGAAACCAGAGGTGTGTTGAAAGTTTTCTTGGAAAACGTCATCCGAGATGCTGTCACCTACACTGAACATGCCAAGAGAAAGACCGTCACCGCCATGGATGTCGTCTACGCTTTGAAGAGACAAGGCCGAACTCTGTACGGATTCGGAGGTTAAGCTCATATTTAGTAGCCAACCACTTAAACGGCCCTTTTCAGGGCCACCCACATTCTCACAAGAGAGTGAATAATAGTCTTATTTCAAAACAGCCTAAAAGAAAGAAAAAAAATAAAGAAAATGGAATATTTCCTCTCCCCACCGATCATTTTCATTTCCCACGCATGCCCAATCCTTATTCTCGCCCATAACTACTTCATATTACAAATAGCAGAATACTAGCTATACACAAACTATAGTCCACTATAGACACTATACGATACTAGTAGCAGTATACTCTTATAGAGAGACAGCTCGTTATACACTGACTCGCTCACTCTCTCACTATTACCCAATCATTCATTTTTATGAATTTACTATATATTTTTTTTCTCACGTGTCTCTAAGTCGCAAGGCCTTAATTTTTCAAATAAGCACCGGGTTTGGGGTTGTGTTATGTTATGTTATATTATATCGTATACTGTCATAGATACAGATAAAGACTATTTTCACTCATTTTTAGATAATTTGAATGGCCCTGAAAAGGGCCGTTTAGTTTAGTTTACAGGTTTTTCGGTCAAGGCTTAGCTTATTTAACAGCCTTTTTGGTAGCTGTTTTAGGTTTTTTAGCTTTTGGCTTCTTGGCGGCGACAACTTTCTTGGGTTTGGCAGGCGACTTCTTGGCACTGGCGGCTTTGGACTTCTTTGGCGTTGCAGTCTTCTTAACGGCAGTTTTCTTGGCTTTAACCTTTTTGGGTGTAGCAGCTTTCTTGGCAGCGACTTTTTTGACAGCTGGCTTCTTGGCAGTGGTCTTTGTCACCTTTTTGGGCTTTTCGGTTTTAGTTTCGCCGAGTTTGAATGAGCCGGCAGCGCCGGTGCCCTTCGACTGCTTCAGAGAACCAACTTTAACACCTTGCTTCAGAGCTGTCTTTATTCTGGAGTTGACTGGTTTCGAGTCTGTTCCGACTTTGTAGTTTGCCATGACGTACTTCAAAATAGCCTGTCTGGAGGAGCCGCCCCTTTCTTTCAAGGAACCAACTGCAGCCTTGATCATATCTACATATTTCGGGTGAGCGGCTGGCACTTTAGGCTTGGCTGTAGTCTTCTTCTTGGGTGATTTGTGAGCGGGAGCTACGGCTGTGTCTGTCATCTTGCTTTGCTTTGCTTGTGGAGAAACGTCGTTCTTCTTCTGTGTACGAGAGGAAAATGAATAGACAAAAGGCGTGTGTTGTGTAGACCCATACAAGTGTAGCGCGGACTTGGTAGTGAGCACGCATTAAGTTTACCTTTCATCGACTTGAGATAAGACCTGTGTTTGTAATTTTATATCAAATTCGATTTTTGTGCTTTATTTTGGTTCATTTTTTCAAAAATTTGGCTTAACATGAAAAAGAAATGTTTGTTAACAATACCATTCACCTACCATGGGAAAAGTGTTAATATTTGAACGTTAAGAGTGGATTTGTAGAGCCTGACTCGTAGCTTTCCTACGTTTCACTACCTAAATTGGCCGAAATTTCGCCTTAGTGTCGAATTGTACGACAGTCTACTTACCTCGATATGGCCAAACACGTACACAAATTAATCTACTAGAATATGTAATAAGTTTGAGGCTTCTCCAAACGTTTGGAGCTTTCTTAGATACAGAATATAGAGTGCACTGGCGCTCAATCTCGCCCTACCAAAATCGGAGTTTACTAACAGGTTGGTTCGAGACTTGGAGACTTGGAGGGGGGAAACGAGTGAGAGGTTAATTAAAAGAAATGACTGAAATAGTATGAACGAGAATATTCATATTCATTTTCAAAATTAAACAAACAAAACATGTCATACCTTTGAAACATTCGTTATGTCTGTCTTAGAAGTATAGAACTTAATGTGGACGGGACTTTATGTACAACATTTTATATCAGAATGCGAGTACAGCTACTCAAAAAATGTAGCCCGCCCTATCACTTAACAGGCTTGTGTATTGTCTATATTGTCTATATTGTCTCTACACACACATTAATTAGATAGAATTGACTTGTCAGTTAATCAAGTCCGAGCTATATCAATTCAACATAGACAAAAGGGGTTTGGATTTGCCAATTTCAATCACTGACTTCATCCATTTTCTAAATGAATTTATATAAGTCATCATAAAGGGTCTAACATTTTGCACTTTTTAATTGTATCTTTTGAAAGCCATTTTATTTGGCGTGGAAGTTTGGGCATTAATGACTAGGGTTTAGGGATAGTTTGAAAACATGACTATTTTCACTCTTTTGAGAGATTTTAGATGGCCCTGAAAAGGGCCTTTTTTCGGTTTGATGCCAGAACAGTACTTTTTAAGCACGTTCACCTCGGATTCTTCGGGCCAATTGAATATCCTTGGGCATAATGGTTACTCTCTTGGCGTGGATGGCGCACAAGTTGGTGTCTTCGAAAAGACCGACCAAGTAAGCCTCACTGGCTTCCTGGAGAGCCATGACAGCTGAACTCTGGAATCGGAGATCGGTCTTGAAGTCCTGAGCTATTTCTCTCACCAAACGTTGGAAAGGAAGTTTTCGGATCAACAGTTCGGTGCTCTTCTGGTAACGACGGATTTCTCTCAGAGCCACGGTTCCGGGTCGGTATCTGTGAGGTTTCTTTACACCACCGGTAGCTGGGGCACTCTTTCGGGCAGCCTTGGTAGCCAATTGTTTTCTTGGGGCCTTGCCTCCAGTTGATTTACGGGCAGTCTGCTTCGTACGGGCCATTTTCTTCTTTTAGCTTCTTGCTTCTTTCAACACGTCTGAACGGTAAGACAGTCAAAACATAGAATGAAGCCAATCCACAATCAACAACTACATACACAAATTTCCCCTCCCTCTCGCTATTCTCTTTCTTTAGGTTTGCTTCACGCGCCGTCAAAGCCCATTGGTTATTTTCAACTCGTCGCGACGCCCTGATTGGTCCAAAACGACGTCACGCCATTGGCTAACTTTCGACTCTATTTTTCTGGTCGTTTTGTAGCGAAAAGCTTTCGATCCTATTTTCTTGTCTGTTTTGTACGAAAAAGTGTTCGATCCTACTTTTAGGAAAAAAAGGTTTCGATCATATTTTTAATTGAAAAGTGTCAATTGGTATCTAGTCGAGTAGCACGAGAGGCAAATCAGTCTATTTTGAGTCGAATTATGAGTGCAAGCTTGTTTGTACAGCACGTTAAGAAAACCGAATTGTTGATTGTTTAGGGGGTTAGGTTAATCCATTCCTAATCGAATCTAATCGAACTTAATTGAATCAAGAATCGAATGACACAGTGTATGAGTGAGTGTGAGAGAATGAATTTAGATAGAGAGAGAGAGAGAGAGAGATGAATGAATGAATGAATGAATGAATGAATGAATGAATGAATGAATGAATGAATGAATACATGTCGGTCACGCTGACACCACACAAAGCCGTGAGTGTTTATATAGCGATATTTCCTTGTTAGACAGGGGGGTTGTGACTTTAGTTTTTAATGAAATAGAGAAAGTTGTAAAAGGACATTCTTTCACTCTTTTTTGAGATTTTGGGTGGCCCTGAAAAGGGCCGTTTATTGTTGTTTTGTACAAAATAAATCAGGTGATTTATTTGGATGCAGCCTTCTCGGATTTCTTGGGTAAGAGAACAGCTTGGATGTTGGGGAGGACACCACCTTGAGCGATGGTTACTCCGGACAAAAGCTTGTTCAATTCCTCGTCATTTCGGATAGCCAACTGTAAATGTCTGGGAATGATTCTGGATTTCTTGTTGTCACGGGCAGCGTTACCAGCCAACTCGAGAACTTCAGCAGCCAAGTATTCCAAAACGGCAGCCAAGTAGACGGGGGCACCAGCTCCGACTCGCTCGGCGTAGTTTCCTTTTCTCAACAGACGGTGAATACGACCGACGGGAAACTGTAATCCAGCTCTGGATGATCGGGTCTTGCTCTTTCCCTTTACTTTTCCTCCTTTTCCTCGTCCAGACATGATGAATATGTATTAAGAGTGACGGTGTGGTTGTGCGAAACTCTAATAGCTAAATGAAACATCGAAATGGCCAAAATCGTATTTATACTCGAAAATGGAGTCGAAAGCTACAGTGCTCACTATCAGGTCCGCGCTCACTCGAAAAAGCTTTCGATCCTATTTTTCGACTCCATTTTCGAGTATAAAAGGAAAAATTCGCGCGTGTTCTCCATTCACTCGACTAGTAGACAGCACGCTGTACACACCACGTCAGTACTCTAAATCGAAGCCATGCCGCCAAAAGTATCAGCCAAAGGGCTTTGTTAGAGATATCTATATATGTTGAACAATCATTTGTAATAAATTTAAACTTTCAAACTTATAAATTCAACCCGATGCGAGTGGATATAATTTGGCAAATTTTATAAAGCCAGCTGGAATGCAAATGGCTGCCCGGAAATAGTTTTCCTGTGGCAGTCTACATTGCTTCAAATTCCAATCCTATTCGTTTGAATCGCCATCACTTCATAAATATACATACTATATCATAAATATATATTTCTTTTAAAACATTTTTAATTCATACCATCCTGTAAATTTGCAAATGGCGACCGGGAAACAGAATTGAATTTATTTATTCTTATATCTCATAGTATAAATCTCATCTGTTTCCCCATTTTACCAACATATATACTAGAATTCTATTTTGATCACTACTATACACTATAATTCAAAATGGAATAGTAATAATAACTGTAAAAATTCATACAAAACTATTAAATTTGTAAACAAACAACAAAACTAGGAATCTCTTATTACGAGTTATCTCCCTTAATCTCGCTATCGCTTATAATTCTAGTCGAGTGTGTAAATTCGTCCCATACATTTTTATTTATCTATTTTTTCTCATTTAAACTCACCTTTCATTTTGTTTCTTGCACAGTACATAAAAATATATATATATATATATAAAAAAAAACCAAAAAAGATAAATTAATAATTACTATAACGTTGACATTACACATTGTAAAAATTACATTGCACATTTACACCTGAAAAGAAAATTAGCGTTTAAAAAAAAACAAAAAAACAAAAAATCAATATATCTTTATACTTACCTCATCTTCCAATATCAATCACTGTATATTCCTTCACTTTAACCTAAAATAAAAATATATGTAATATAATAATACGTGATAATACATTATTTAAAAAAAAAAAACAAAACAAAAAAAAAACAACAACAAACAAACAAAATTTCGTATCCCTATTCCATTATACAATTCATAATGGCAACAAAAGTTTTGGAACGCAACATGACTGTAGAAATAAGACCTTCATCCCCAGTCGAAATTAAAACAGATGAGATGCTGGGTTTTTTCCAGGAAAGAGATGCACCTCTCAATACCATCCGTTGTTTCCAAAATATGGGGAAATCGAAGTTCTTGGTGTCTTTCTCAAATGAACAAGACATCAAGAACTTCGAAAATTGGTTCGAATTGGGTGGAGGAAGCGAGCCCTTCAAGAACGTAAAATATGTTATTGAAAGGGCCCTTAAGATACCTCAATACAGCAGACCAGCTGATATTCGAATAACAGTATTTGGGACACCATATGAAATGGATCCCAAATACATTTTATCGAAACTAAATCAATACTGTACGGCAGTGAAGATAATTCGCTGTACCTACAGAGACCATCCCAATATATATAATGGCGTTTGCTTCATATATACAAAGAAAATCAACAACCCAATCCCGTCTTATCTGACTATACAAGGGTGTCGATTGGGAATAAAATATGAGGGACAACCCCAACCTGATAGACGATGCTATTTATGTTCTATCGAGGGACATACAGCCAGGGACTGTCCAACAAATCGTCCTCCGCTAATTTCACCTATTCGTGAGGAAAAAACAGAATCCGGCGAATTTATGACCACAATTCAGAAAAAGCGGACTAAACCCCCCCAAAAAGAAAACAATATAGCTAAGTCTGTACAAGGACTATTAAAAACAATACGGGCAACGTCGACCCCAAACATTTCCCAGGTCCCCCCTCCCTCAACGCCCAAAGAAACCTCAGGATGGGTGCCAGATGATGCTGAGTGGGATCAGGTCGATGTGTCGGATTACGATAAAAGTAAAGAGGAAATTGAGCAACGGTCTATAGTGACCAGTGGATCTACCCCACAAGATGCACAAGGTGGGGCAAGACCCAAAGTTCGCGTCCCAAAGACCTCTACTATTATCACCGACACACCGACCTCGTCTCGCCCGACATCAAGAGATCGGAAGAGAGACCGAGATAAAAGTAGTCTATTGGAAGAAAGCAAAAAATACAAAGGCTCAGCCAACGAAACCAGTGAACTAAATGAGAGTACGGGAAAAGGCAAAAAAACATATGAAGAGTCTTTTCCATCAATGAAAAACAAAACTAAAAGTAAACATCATTAAAAATCAATAGTAGCAATAAAAACTTACCTAAAACAAAATACCTACCTTTTAACCATGAAAATTACATCCATAAATATTCATAGAGGTTTTTCCTCCAAAATCCATAGAATTTTGCAGGATTTTAATTCATCTGATTTCGTTGGCCTTCAAGAAACAGGGATTGTCTCTGACCAGGATATTTCCGACCTGGAGGCAATCTCAGATTTCAATATGATCCAATCTAACGGTCCTAACATAATGACAAGAGGTGTTTCTCTACTCTATAAGAAACATATCAAACTTATAGCAAACTATAAAAACCCCAACTTAGAAAGTAGATTTATTCACTGCAAGTTTCACTATGAAAAGTATCACCTTCACGTTATTAACATCTATGGACCGCCTGAGTATGGGAATAAAGGCCCCTTTTACAGCGAGGTCTACTCTCATATTCAGCGGTTCTATAACGGAAGGGATATTTTCGTAATCGGCGGCGATTTCAACTTCCTTTACTCCAAAATAGACAGTAAGTCTCAAGAAATGAGAAATCAGCCGCCACTTGCAGTGTCAAAATTTACTGATATAAAATCAGAATTTCTTCTCGAAGACTGTTTTAGACACATTCACCCAAGGAAAAAACTTTATACCTTCTTGCGAGCAGACACCGGGACTAGAATAGACAGAATTTATTTATCTCTGTCTCACTGTAATACCATCGCACAGGTAAATCACTATAATCACAATTACACAGACCATAAGTCAGTCTCGGTAAATGTTGGTTTGGGGTCGGGTCGTTGGGGAAGGGGGAAATGGAAAATGAACGTTTCCATTCTTGATGACGATGAATTTGTCACAATTATGACTGAATTTTGGAAGTCATGGCACAACAAGAAAAGCCTATACGGAGACCCTCTCCAGTGGTGGGAGGATGGCAAGGTTGAAATTAAAAACATATCTATTAACTATAGTAAGAAACGAATCGACGGCATCAAACAGCAACTCAATACTCTAGAAATTCAAAAACTAGATATTGAGAACAACCAAAATCTTAACAGTGATCACTTTGGCAATATCCACAAAAACTTGATCCACCAGATTCAATCTATGGAAAATATCCTCAACAAAGGGGCTTTAATAAGATCGAAAACCCCCTTTGAAGATAGCGATATCGATAACTCGGATATCTTCCGGAAGATTGAATTGGACAAGGGGTCCAACAAACAAATCGATAAACTCGCCGATAACACCGGGCGAGTTTCATCTGAGAAATCTGAGATCTTAAATATCATTCACTCTTTCTACAAAACTTTATATACAGCAGAAGATATCTCAGATGAAACAATAGACGAATATATTGAATCCTCAAACATCATTAGCCTACCGTTAGCAGAGAGAGAGCTCATCAACAATATTATTATAACAAAACACGAAATTTATACTGCCCTTATACACTTTCAAAATAATAAATCACCCGGAATCGATGGGATTCCAAAGGAGTTTTATATAAAATTTTGGCACCTTATTCAAGATGATCTCGTAGAGATCATTAATAATGTTTTCTTTAATCAACACTTGACAGATACTATGAGCACATCGATTCTCACCATTAATTATAAAAACAAAGGCTCAAAAACAGATTTAAAAAACTATAGACCAATCTCTCTACTAACGGTAGATTACAAAATCATTGCCAAAGTGATCACTAACCGCCTTACAAAAGTCATAAATCGTATTTTATTGGATACTCAATCGGGAGCAGGCCAAGATAAATCTATTATAAACAACCTGCTCTCGATTGATACTATTATGAAATACGCTGACCAGAAACACATCGACCTTGCCATCCTAGCCTACGACCAGGAGAAGGCCTTCGATAGGCTAAACAGGACGTATCTCCGGAAACTCTTGGAGAAAATGGGGTTTCCAGATAATATCCTCCAATGGATCGATATCTTGTATAGGGACCTGAGGGTGTGTTGCGAGGTTAGAGGAGCCTTAACGAAATTTTTCACCCCAGGGCGAGGCGTCAAACAGGGCTGTCCGCTTTCGATGGCCCTCTATTCTCTTGCAATCCACCCTCTGGCCCTAAACATTAATAATAACTTGCATATCAGGGGTATTCGTATACCGAACTATCCTGCTGAGGTCAAAACTGTCCAACATGCAGACGACCTGACAGTTGTAATAAGTGACTCAGACTCCTTCCCCCACCTAGATCAGGCACTTAATCACTTTCAACTGGCATCCGGTTCTAAGCTTAATGCTGATAAAACTGAAATCCTTACAACTGGACAAATGGCTTCCCAGGTACCAAACCTGCTTCAAAAACATATTAAATCGAATATTAAATTGTTAGGTATATATTTCGGCCCAGAAAGTGAAAAACAAAATTATAACCCTATTTTGAATAAAGTCCGTAAAAATCTCATCAAGTGGAAAAATCGCAGTTTGACTTTCCGAGAGAAAATACATATTCTTAACACTTTCATACTATCACAGGTTTGGTACGTGGGCAGGATTATAAAACCTGACAAACAAATTATTAAAGAACTAAATTCCGCCATATACAAATTTCTCTGGGATGGCAAACATGAAGCCATCGCCAGAGACTCCCTTAAATTGCCTTGTGATCTTGGGGGGCAAGGGGTCTGTGACATAACTGTCAGGTTAGACACCTTTGACCTGCAGCAGATAGTCTGGGCAGCACAGGGCAGAAAATATCCCTGGGTAGCTCTGCTGTTTTATTGGCTGGGTCCTACCCTGAAAGACTACAATCCTAACAGATGCTTTCCAGTATCCACTTTGGATGTTCACAACTCATATAAACCTCTACTAACAAACTTTAGAAACCTTAATAAATCCCTTACATCCAAAACGACTGTAAAAGATATTTATTCATCCCTACTAAAATTAAAAAACTTCAAAACCCGTATTCAGACAGAAAATAGACATATTAACTTCCAAAACATTTTCAGTCATCTTCTACAGTCAAAGCTCAAACCTAAACAGAAGGACTTTGTGTATTTAGTTCTACACAACGCCCTTCCGACCAAACATTTTTTGGGGGTCCGAAGCTCCGTCACTTTTGACCTAAAATGCAACTATTGCAGAATCAGCGGAGAGACCCTCAAACATCTGTTTGTGTACTGCAAACATCTAAAGAGGTTACGGGACAGCTTCTGTTACTTTGTAAAGAACACTCTGAATATGGAAGTATCCATTGGAGAGTTTACACCCTTCTTAAAGAATATAGATAGCAGACTGTATCCATGTTTCTATCATTATTTCCACACTACTTGGTCTAACAGGGTAAAACCTAAACCAGTAGAAATAATGATAGATAATATGTTATACAGTCTGCTAGAAACTACGCCTATATAATATCTATACGAATATACATATTTGGGTATCTTTTTACTATGTATTGTGCAATATTTCATCTTCAACTATATCATACCATTCCTTATTCACCATATTCTTATAAAACTATAAATATATTTTTAAATATTTAGATTATTATATTTACAGATTATATATCTATTTACACATTTATACAAAAAAAAACTATCTATTTACAGATTATATATTTTTACAGATTTAATATATCTAATATCTATTTATTATATCTCTATTATTACTTTGTATATATATATATATAAGGTATACATTCATAACAACATTTTAAAACAAAAATATGAATGTACAATAATGGATACACAATGAAGATCGCTCACATGCGCCTTGTGTTGGATTTTTACTTTATTTTTAACTTTTTAACCTAAGACGTATGTGAGCGGTGGATGTACACTTAAATAGTAACAAATCATGTATATCCACCATACACTTGATCTGAGTGTGGGTGGGAATGTGGGAAGCAAAAAAAAAAAAAAAAAAAAACAATAAAGATAAAAAAAAAAAAAGGGGCTAAGAAAGCCGGAAAAGCAAAAGCCGCACGTAGCGGAGACAAGAAAAGGAAACGACGACGAAAGGAGTCTTACAGCATCTACATCTACAAAGTTTTGAAACAAGTCCACCCCGACACTGGAGTCAGCAGCAAAGCTATGTCAATCATGAACAGTTTCGTCAACGACATTTTCGAGAGAATTGCTGCCGAGGCTTCAAGACTTGCTCACTACAACAAAAGATCAACCATCACATCTAGGGAAATTCAGACTGCCGTCCGACTTCTTTTACCTGGTGAACTTGCCAAACACGCCGTTTCCGAAGGAACAAAGGCCGTCACCAAATACACCAGCTCCAAATAAGCTGTGTGTCGAACATTAGTTCAACACTACAACAACGGCCCTTTTCAGGGCCACCCAAAATCTCAAAAAAGAGTGAAAAAAATGTCTTTCATTTCAATATCAAAACTTCTCATAAAAACCAAATAAAAAAAAATCCCATTTCCCCCCAAACAAGACAAATACTACTTGTCCCATGATAAAAATGGCAAGAAAGGTGCAAACCAACGACATTCATTATAATATATTATCATAAGCCTATCTATACAGAAACTGTAAACGGGGCACTCAAAAATTTAAAGATTTCCCCAAATTCGCATCTTATGTCCGAATAGTTTTTCTCTCGGGCCGACGCCAAATTATTAATTTACAAGAATTTAGTATTAGGGTGGTGAATTGAGTATCTCTCATAGGTCCGCGCGTTCACGCTGTACTGTATTGCTATTCATATTAGGGGAAATGTGAGGGCCTCTCATAGGTCCGCGCGCTCACGCTGTGTATTGTATTGCTATTCAAACTAAGGAAATGTGAGGGCCTCTCATAGGTCCGCGCGTGGCATTTATATATAGATTGTGGCTGTTTCGAATCATAACTAGTTGTACCGTATTCGTGTAACTAACTACTCGAATTTCAATCTGCAACCATGTCTGGACGAGGAAAAGGAGGAAAGGGGTTAGGAAAAGGAGGAGCAAAACGTCACAGGAAAGTTCTCCGTGATAACATCCAGGGTATCACCAAGCCCGCTATTAGACGTCTAGCTCGACGAGGTGGTGTCAAACGTATCTCCGGTCTGATCTACGAAGAAACCAGAGGTGTGTTGAAAGTTTTCTTGGAAAACGTCATCCGAGATGCTGTCACCTACACTGAACATGCCAAGAGAAAGACCGTCACCGCCATGGATGTCGTCTACGCTTTGAAGAGACAAGGCCGAACTCTGTACGGATTCGGAGGTTAAGCTCATATTTAGTAGCCAACCACTTAAACGGCCCTTTTCAGGGCCACCCACATTCTCACAAGAGAGTGAATAATAGTCTTATTTCAAAACAGCCTAAAAGAAAGAAAAAAAATAAAGAAAATGGAATATTTCCTCTCCCCACCGATCATTTTCATTTCCCACGCATGCCCAATCCTTATTCTCGCCCATAACTACTTCATATTACAAATAGCAGAATACTAGCTATACACAAACTATAGTCCACTATAGACACTATACGATACTAGTAGCAGTATACTCTTATAGAGAGACAGCTCGTTATACACTGACTCGCTCACTCTCTCACTATTACCCAATCATTCATTTTTATGAATTTACTATATATTTTTTTTCTCACGTGTCTCTAAGTCGCAAGGCCTTAATTTTTCAAATAAGCACCGGGTTTGGGGTTGTGTTATGTTATGTTATATTATATCGTATACTGTCATAGATACAGATAAAGACTATTTTCACTCATTTTTAGATAATTTGAATGGCCCTGAAAAGGGCCGTTTAGTTTAGTTTACAGGTTTTTCGGTCAAGGCTTAGCTTATTTAACAGCCTTTTTGGTAGCTGTTTTAGGTTTTTTAGCTTTTGGCTTCTTGGCGGCGACAACTTTCTTGGGTTTGGCAGGCGACTTCTTGGCACTGGCGGCTTTGGACTTCTTTGGCGTTGCAGTCTTCTTAACGGCAGTTTTCTTGGCTTTAACCTTTTTGGGTGTAGCAGCTTTCTTGGCAGCGACTTTTTTGACAGCTGGCTTCTTGGCAGTGGTCTTTGTCACCTTTTTGGGCTTTTCGGTTTTAGTTTCGCCGAGTTTGAATGAGCCGGCAGCGCCGGTGCCCTTCGACTGCTTCAGAGAACCAACTTTAACACCTTGCTTCAGAGCTGTCTTTATTCTGGAGTTGACTGGTTTCGAGTCTGTTCCGACTTTGTAGTTTGCCATGACGTACTTCAAAATAGCCTGTCTGGAGGAGCCGCCCCTTTCTTTCAAGGAACCAACTGCAGCCTTGATCATATCTACATATTTCGGGTGAGCGGCTGGCACTTTAGGCTTGGCTGTAGTCTTCTTCTTGGGTGATTTGTGAGCGGGAGCTACGGCTGTGTCTGTCATCTTGCTTTGCTTTGCTTGTGGAGAAACGTCGTTCTTCTTCTGTGTACGAGAGGAAAATGAATAGACAAAAGGCGTGTGTTGTGTAGACCCATACAAGTGTAGCGCGGACTTGGTAGTGAGCACGCATTAAGTTTACCTTTCATCGACTTGAGATAAGACCTGTGTTTGTAATTTTATATCAAATTCGATTTTTGTGCTTTATTTTGGTTCATTTTTTCAAAAATTTGGCTTAACATGAAAAAGAAATGTTTGTTAACAATACCATTCACCTACCATGGGAAAAGTGTTAATATTTGAACGTTAAGAGTGGATTTGTAGAGCCTGACTCGTAGCTTTCCTACGTTTCACTACCTAAATTGGCCGAAATTTCGCCTTAGTGTCGAATTGTACGACAGTCTACTTACCTCAATATGGCCAAACACGTACACAAATTAATCTACTAGAATATGTAATAAGTTTGAGGCTTCTCCAAACGTTTGGAGCTTTCTTAGATACAGAATATAGAGTGCACTGGCGCTCAATCTCGCCCTACCAAAATCGGAGTTTACTAACAGGTTGGTTCGAGACTTGGAGACTTGGAGGGGGGAAACGAGTGAGAGGTTAATTAAAAGAAATGACTGAAATAGTATGAACGAGAATATTCATATTCATTTTCAAAATTAAACAAACAAAACATGTCATACCTTTGAAACATTCGTTATGTCTGTCTTAGAAGTATAGAACTTAATGTGGACGGGACTTTATGTACAACATTTTATATCAGAATGCGAGTACAGCTACTCAAAAAATGTAGCCCGCCCTATCACTTAACAGGCTTGTGTATTGTCTATATTGTCTATATTGTCTCTACACACACATTAATTAGATAGAATTGACTTGTCAGTTAATCAAGTCCGAGCTATATCAATTCAACATAGACAAAAGGGGTTTGGATTTGCCAATTTCAATCACTGACTTCATCCATTTTCTAAATGAATTTATATAAGTCATCATAAAGGGTCTAACATTTTGCACTTTTTAATTGTATCTTTTGAAAGCCATTTTATTTGGCGTGGAAGTTTGGGCATTAATGACTAGGGTTTAGGGATAGTTTGAAAACATGACTATTTTCACTCTTTTGAGAGATTTTAGATGGCCCTGAAAAGGGCCTTTTTTCGGTTTGATGCCAGAACAGTACTTTTTAAGCACGTTCACCTCGGATTCTTCGGGCCAATTGAATATCCTTGGGCATAATGGTTACTCTCTTGGCGTGGATGGCGCACAAGTTGGTGTCTTCGAAAAGACCGACCAAGTAAGCCTCACTGGCTTCCTGGAGAGCCATGACAGCTGAACTCTGGAATCGGAGATCGGTCTTGAAGTCCTGAGCTATTTCTCTCACCAAACGTTGGAAAGGAAGTTTTCGGATCAACAGTTCGGTGCTCTTCTGGTAACGACGGATTTCTCTCAGAGCCACGGTTCCGGGTCGGTATCTGTGAGGTTTCTTTACACCACCGGTAGCTGGGGCACTCTTTCGGGCAGCCTTGGTAGCCAATTGTTTTCTTGGGGCCTTGCCTCCAGTTGATTTACGGGCAGTCTGCTTCGTACGGGCCATTTTCTTCTTTTAGCTTCTTGCTTCTTTCAACACGTCTGAACGGTAAGACAGTCAAAACATAGAATGAAGCCAATCCACAATCAACAACTACATACACAAATTTCCCCTCCCTCTCGCTATTCTCTTTCTTTAGGTTTGCTTCACGCGCCGTCAAAGCCCATTGGTTATTTTCAACTCGTCGCGACGCCCTGATTGGTCCAAAACGACGTCACGCCATTGGCTAACTTTCGACTCTATTTTTCTGGTCGTTTTGTAGCGAAAAGCTTTCGATCCTATTTTCTTGTCTGTTTTGTACGAAAAAGTGTTCGATCCTACTTTTAGGAAAAAAAGGTTTCGATCATATTTTTAATTGAAAAGTGTCAATTGGTATCTAGTCGAGTAGCACGAGAGGCAAATCAGTCTATTTTGAGTCGAATTATGAGTGCAAGCTTGTTTGTACAGCACGTTAAGAAAACCGAATTGTTGATTGTTTAGGGGGTTAGGTTAATCCATTCCTAATCGAATCTAATCGAACTTAATTGAATCAAGAATCGAATGACACAGTGTATGAGTGAGTGTGAGAGAATGAATTTAGATAGAGAGAGAGAGAGAGAGAGAGAGAGAGAGAGAGAGATGAATGAATGAATGAATGAATGAATGAATGAATGAATGAATGAATGAATACATGTCGGTCACGCTGACACCACACAAAGCCGTGAGTGTTTATATAGCGATATTTCCTTGTTAGACAGGGGGGTTGTGACTTTAGTTTTTAATGAAATAGAGAAAGTTGTAAAAGGACATTCTTTCACTCTTTTTTGAGATTTTGGGTGGCCCTGAAAAGGGCCGTTTATTGTTGTTTTGTACAAAATAAATCAGGTGATTTATTTGGATGCAGCCTTCTCGGATTTCTTGGGTAAGAGAACAGCTTGGATGTTGGGGAGGACACCACCTTGAGCGATGGTTACTCCGGACAAAAGCTTGTTCAATTCCTCGTCATTTCGGATAGCCAACTGTAAATGTCTGGGAATGATTCTGGATTTCTTGTTGTCACGGGCAGCGTTACCAGCCAACTCGAGAACTTCAGCAGCCAAGTATTCCAAAACGGCAGCCAAGTAGACGGGGGCACCAGCTCCGACTCGCTCGGCGTAGTTTCCTTTTCTCAACAGACGGTGAATACGACCGACGGGAAACTGTAATCCAGCTCTGGATGATCGGGTCTTGCTCTTTCCCTTTACTTTTCCTCCTTTTCCTCGTCCAGACATGATGAATATGTATTAAGAGTGACGGTGTGGTTGTGCGAAACTCTAATAGCTAAATGAAACATCGAAAGGTTGGTTGGTTGGTAGATGACAAGTTAACGTTCGCTTCCAGCGTCAGCTGATATCGCAAACTAGGTAGTTGTTGGTAGTGGTGGTAGTTGGTAGTTGATTGGTTCAATAGGATGGTACTGTGCTGTTGGTTTGGTAATTGGAGAATTCGTAAGATCTGGTCGGGTCGAATGACATGGCAGTGAAACTCGGCCCTGGGTGGTGTGGCGTGAGTTACTCGATCTTCTTCATTCTTCCAAACTCGTTGTGATCGTGGTTATTCTTCTTGATGCTGGTAGTTGAATGGTAGTTGTTGGTTTGGTTTGGTTAGATTATCTGATGGATGTTGGAAAACTGGAAGACCTGAAAAGAAAGGAAGAGGAGAATGTGAGAAAGGAGAAGAAAAGAAGGAAAAGGGGGGAAAAAGCTTTCAACGAAAAAAAGGGGGAAAAAATGTTCTCTTTGTTTCTGCAATGAAACGTATTAATTTGGTTGTGAATAAATAATATAAAAAACTTTAATTAGAAACTTAGCCTATCTGTTCAAGACAGATTTGGTAATAAAGTTGTAGATGAGTTCCATTATTCTATACCAGTGGTCCGTGGGTGGAGCCAGGATATTCTGTATTGTTGTTGGTATACCATTGGTTTCAAAGTACTCTGTCAGTTGCTTGCGAGCAGGTTTCAGTTCGGCGCATTCAATGAGGAGATGTGACCTGGTGGCGATAAGGCCACATCGACATTTAATGGCGGTGAACGTGTGGTCTCGTAGAACGGTGTTGGTGCGGAGTCTTGTTACCAGTTTGCAGATTGCAATGGATGGATGGTTTGGTTTGGTTTGGTTTGGTATCTTCTGATCGATCTGGTATCTAGCGGTGTTGAGGTTCCTTAACATGTCAGCCCATTTCTGGTTGACCCTAGACGACACGATACTGCAGAACTCCGAGTAGGAGTATTCTACAGGTTCGATATCATCCAGACTCAGACTTTCCTTGGCACAACGGTCTGCTTGGTCATTTCCTGGGATGTAGACATGTGACGGGATCCATGCTAGCTGTATCTGGTGGTTGTTGTTGGTTTGGTAGTCGTGTATCATCTTACGGATTTCGGATATAGCTTCAGACCTGCAATTAGAAGAATTGAGAGAAATTGATTGAAGACTGCTTAATGAATCGGATAAGATTACGGCATGCGCCGTATGATGCAAGCATAGCCAGGCTACTGCATCCTTGATGGCAAGAAGTTCTGCTGTGAACACTGAACAGTGAGGAGGGATTCTTTTACTAATGCTGATGCCTTTTGCCGGGATACACAAACCGTAACCTGTTGCTGTACTGCTCTTAGAGCCATCGGTGTAGATCTTCAAATGGTCGGCGTATGCAGAATCAATAAGATCAAGAGCGTGAGCCCTTGCTCCTAATGGATTCTCATTCTTGTTGGTACTCTGGATCAGCTGGGTGTTGATTGTCGGGTTGGTAACCTTCCAAAAAGGAGTATCTGACAAGTGACGCTCAAGGATCGTAACTTGATCGAGCTGGTGCTCTCTCAAGAGATCAGTGACCGCCTGCCCGTACGAAATACCCCGATTCATCTGGTTCCTTCCGACGCGAGTAAATCTTCTGATGGTGGTATACGTTGGACAGCTTTCGGACAAATACTGAAGTTTACCCCAGAATTTGAGAGAAAGTTCCTCCCTCCGAAGAGACAAGGGTTTCTCTCCCGCCTCCTGAAGCAGAGCTTCGGTCTTCGTACCGATTGGGGCCCTGGTGGCGATTCGTATGGCTTTCATCTGTATAACGTCCAATTTCTTCAGTGTGGATTCGCAGGCCGTACCATAAGCAATACAACCATAGTCAATTATTGAACGAACCAGTGACCTGTACATCATCATTAAAGCTTCTCTGTTTGCTCCCCAAGTGGTACCTGAAACATAACGCATAACATTTAAGATTTTTGATGAACGATGACAGATATACTCAATGTGTTTATTCCAATTGAGCATATCATCAAAATGCACCCCGAGAAACTTTACAGATTTCTCATGCCTGATTTTAACACCATTTAGTCTAAGGTCTAACCCATCATGATCCTTCCTTCTGCTACAAAACAACCCGACTGTTTTAGCTTCCGAAATAATGAAGCCCCAGTCGTTTGCCCATTTGGTAACCTGGTTGAGAGCTGTTTGCATACGAGATTTCACAGTGTTGAGGTTATTGTGACCTGTCCATATAGAACTATCGTCAGCATATAAGGCCGTGCTAACCGAGTGGCCCTTATACTGCACGTAGTCCTGGACTAAATCGTTAATCATGATGCTGAAGAGGGTAGGGCTAATAACAGAGCCTTGAGGGGTGCCATTCTCCATTGAGTGCTTCTCACTGATAGAATTAGCGACGTTCACTTGTATCTGACGATCCTTTAAGAAGTCTTGGATCCAACGGAACATGCGACCCCTAATGCCAAGTTTATTAAGTTTAAAAAGTAAACCATCGACCCATACTAAGTCAAAGGCTTTGGATAAATCCAGAAATACCGCACTGAAGTAGTTCTTCCTTCCGAGATGGGCAGCAATGTCATGTTGTAGTCGAACGATCTGATCAATTGTTGAACGCTTCTGTCTGTAGCCGCTTTGGTTAGGATCGATGAGACCATTTACTTCACAGTGGTATCTAAGTCTATTATTGACCATCGTCTCAAATGTTTTACATAGAGTCGAGGTCAGAGAAATAGGCCTGTATGAGCTGCATTGGTTTCTGTCCTTTTGCGGTTTTGGTAGTGGGATGACCATTGCTGTTTTCCAACTTTCGGGAATTGTACCAGTATACCATGATGTGTTGAATAATTCTAGTAGAACTGTAGAGGCTTCCATTGGTAACTCCTTTAACATGCTGTACTTGATGTTATCTTCGCCACTGGCGCTGTCCTTCTTGCTGTAGAGTGCTTTCTTCAGCTCGTCGAGGGTGAACGGAGCGTTGATATCCATTTCGTCTTCTATTGCTGAGTGGTGAATTGGAGTGTGGTTGGTGTAGAAGGCCTTCTTGTTCTTCAGAAATTCGGTGGTATGGTTGTTGTCAGAACTGCCGTCAGCATAACACTTGGCTAACAAATTGGCTTTTCCTTCATTGCTGCATTCACTGGAATCCCTGTAAAATAAAGTTGGAATGGAAGTTAAAGTCTTTTTACCAAGCATAGAGCTAATTTTGCCCCAGACAGATCGTAAGTTGGTCTTATCATTTAATGAGTTACAGAACTGCTGCCAGTGCTTTGTTTGTGATTCTTGCAACAAAGCACCGGTAGTAGCCTTGACCGCTAAATAATCTGCCTTGGTGGTTGCGTTCGATTTCCTTTGGAACCGACGTAGAGCCGCCTTGCGTGCGTCTACGGCAGCTTGCAGTTCATCGGACCACCATGACTTCGGAGACGTGCGTGCAATGCCATCCTTAGTCCGGGGAATGGAGCCCGTAGCAGCTTCAGTAATGACTTCAGTTAGCTTCCCAGAAAAACTGTCGACGTCCACGTCCCTTGCCAGATCGAGCTTGGAACGTGTGAAGTGACGTCTAAAGAAATCCCAGTTAGCCTTCCCCAGTCTCCATTTGCCTTTACAGATCACCTCTTCTCTAACAACATCACATGCTAGTGTAGTCTCAATCAGAACATGGTCACTACCCAAATTCTCACTGGTTACCTCCCAACTGCATCTCTTAGCTAAGCTAGTGCTTGCAAGAGTTAGATCGAGATGGGAACCAAGAGCAGCATGGGCACCAACATAAGTTATGCTACCATCATTTAAGCATACAAGGTCATTGGCATCGATGAAGTCAGCAACTTGTCTTCCATTGTAGTCAGTTGACGGCGATCCCCACAATACGTGTTTGGCATTAAAATCACCGAGCACAATATTGTCGGTACCGGGTAACTGGTCGTAAACATGCTGGTATTCGCTGGATTGCTGATGAGTGCCTATGACCTCGGGACGATAAATATTAATGATAGAAAAAACCTTTGACTTGTTGGTAAAGGATACCGCCTGAGCCTCTAGAGGAGCTTTGGTTTTCAGATAGACTTCGTTATGAGATATACCATTTCTGACGTAGATAACAAGACCTCCACCGTGGCCAGTGAGAGCATTAGGTCTGTCTTGTCTGATGAGGGTATAACCATCGATGATAGGGTCTTTATTCTTCAAACCGAGCTTGGATTCTTGGAGGAAGACGGCATCGAGACAGTTGGTAGTGGCCTGGCCAACGAATTACTCCTGGAGCTGGAGCGATCGTTGCCGTGTCTGCTCGTTGGTTTGGTAGTACTTCTGTGTGTAGTCCTAGACTGACGAGGCTGACCTTCCGCGGATATCGCCTTTATTTTACGTGGCGTTTCCAGCGATTGATCAACAACGTCGGTTTTCGGAGGGTCTGTGCTCTGCGATCTCTTCCTTTTTGGTTTGGTGTCTGGATCGACATAGTTCATGACATTCTTCGCCACAATGGCTTTCACTTGAGTAACCAAATCTTTTTCTGTCTTCTGATTCATGGCCGCCTTTACCAGGTTGAAACAGAAGGAATCGAAGCTCACCCTGTTGTGAAATACCGGCATGAATCCTTTCGGACTAGGAGCCGGGATGGATGTGGGGAGCACAGATGGCGCAACTACGGGCTTGTGGACTGTAGGCACCGTATTGTCCGACACATGCTGGCGTGCCTCTTGGGGGGATACCTTGTACGTATGTTGTATTCGGATCTCCGCCCTTCGAGATAGAAAAGAAGGACACTGCGCTGAGTTACTGGAGTGGTTATCACTCCGGCAGTTAACGCAGCGTACCTTCTTTGACTTGCACAGCTTCGTGCTGTGGCCCTCCCCACACTTTTCACAACAAACTTTGCTGCGACAGAACTTCTCTAAATGACCCAGCTTCTGGCATTTCTGGCATCTTCGGACTTTAGGGATGTATGGATGGAGCTGGTACCTGGAATATAAAATGGGAAGAGGACTATTAGGTACTTTCCCGCTGGCAAAAGTGAGTTGGACAGTCCTTACAGACTTGCCCTCTCGGGGGTTGTAGAGGTATAAACCCTCTACAGCGTGATTGTGGAGTTTAAGGTCCTCCAGCAATTCACCCTCCGAGTATTCGGTAGGGACGCCATAAATGACGACCCGTTCCGTTTTGTTGAAGGTGGACAGTGCAGAGTCCACCTTCGTCCCACATACCACTGTCTGATTTGCAGCATAGACAGCGTCAGCAAGGTGCTCAAAATTGAGGCGTACATTGCCATTGGCAAGGACCTTCACTTCGGGAAGAGAAGAATACTTCCACTCTTTCCTGATGAAGTCCCCTATCACCTTTGACTTTGTATTGCCAAAAGTTTTGCCCCCACTAGGTTTTACTATCACGACGTTGGTGTAGTCTCTCCGCGCTACGGTAGTAAAATTCGTAGCGGCGGGTCGACTTGCCATGTCGGCGTAACTAGTAATGGTAGGTGTAGCAGCCATGGTATCTAAAAAGGAAGATATGATTAGTACAAAAAATATATGAGATATGAAGAGAGAACAACGAAAGATAATGAGCGAAACCTGTTGAAAGCTTACGATTTGAACAGCGTTTAATTTCTCTGCCAAGAAATTAGCGGCCGCTCAAGGAAAGATTAAAGTAGAGATTAAAAAAGGAACGAACTCACAGTAATTAGTGTCAGTGTCAAAAGTTAATTGAGTAATTAATGAGTGATACTTGACAGTAATCCGATAATCCAATTTCACCAATCAAGATTCGGTAGAGAGCAGCTAATTAGGTCTTCACAGTAAGAGTGTCGAACTAATTATGAAAGAAACATCGAAATGGCCAAAATCGTATTTATACTCGAAAATGGAGTCGAAAGCTACAGTGCTCACTATCAGGTCCGCGCTCACTCGAAAAAGCTTTCGATCCTATTTTTCGACTCCATTTTCGAGTATAAAAGGAAAAATTCGCGCGTGTTCTCCATTCACTCGACTAGTAGACAGCACGCTGTACACATCACGTCAGTACTCTAAATCGAAGCCATGCCACCAAAAGTATCAGCCAAAGGGGCTAAGAAAGCCGGAAAAGCAAAAGCCGCACGTAGCGGAGACAAGAAAAGGAAACGACGACGAAAGGAGTCTTACAGCATCTACATCTACAAAGTTTTGAAACAAGTCCACCCCGACACTGGAGTCAGCAGCAAAGCTATGTCAATCATGAACAGTTTCGTCAACGACATTTTCGAGAGAATTGCTGCCGAGGCTTCAAGACTTGCTCACTACAACAAAAGATCAACCATCACATCTAGGGAAATTCAGACTGCCGTCCGACTTCTTTTACCTGGTGAACTTGCCAAACACGCCGTTTCCGAAGGAACAAAGGCCGTCACCAAATACACCAGCTCCAAATAAGCTGTGTGTCGAACATTAGTTCAACACTACAACAACGGCCCTTTTCAGGGCCACCCAAAATCTCAAAAAAGAGTGAAAAAAATGTCTTTCATTTCAATATCAAAACTTCTCATAAAAACCAAATAAAAAAAAATCCCATTTCCCCCCAAACAAGACAAATACTACTTGTCCCATGATAAAAATGGCAAGAAAGGTGCAAACCAACGACATTCATTATAATATATTATCATAAGCCTATCTATACAGAAACTGTAAACGGGGCACTCAAAAATTTAAAGATTTCCCCAAATTCGCATCTTATGTCCGAATAGTTTTTCTCTCGGGCCGACGCCAAATTATTAATTTACAAGAATTTAGTATTAGGGTGGTGAATTGAGTATCTCTCATAGGTCCGCGCGTTCACGCTGTACTGTATTGCTATTCATATTAGGGGAAATGTGAGGGCCTCTCATAGGTCCGCGCGCTCACGCTGTGTATTGTATTGCTATTCAAACTAAGGAAATGTGAGGGCCTCTCATAGGTCCGCGCGTGGCATTTATATATAGATTGTGGCTGTTTCGAATCATAACTAGTTGTACCGTATTCGTGTAACTAACTACTCGAATTTCAATCTGCAACCATGTCTGGACGAGGAAAAGGAGGAAAGGGGTTAGGAAAAGGAGGAGCAAAACGTCACAGGAAAGTTCTCCGTGATAACATCCAGGGTATCACCAAGCCCGCTATTAGACGTCTAGCTCGACGAGGTGGTGTCAAACGTATCTCCGGTCTGATCTACGAAGAAACCAGAGGTGTGTTGAAAGTTTTCTTGGAAAACGTCATCCGAGATGCTGTCACCTACACTGAACATGCCAAGAGAAAGACCGTCACCGCCATGGATGTCGTCTACGCTTTGAAGAGACAAGGCCGAACTCTGTACGGATTCGGAGGTTAAGCTCATATTTAGTAGCCAACCACTTAAACGGCCCTTTTCAGGGCCACCCACATTCTCACAAGAGAGTGAATAATAGTCTTATTTCAAAACAGCCTAAAAGAAAGAAAAAAAATAAAGAAAATGGAATATTTCCTCTCCCCACCGATCATTTTCATTTCCCACGCATGCCCAATCCTTATTCTCGCCCATAACTACTTCATATTACAAATAGCAGAATACTAGCTATACACAAACTATAGTCCACTATAGACACTATACGATACTAGTAGCAGTATACTCTTATAGAGAGACAGCTCGTTATACACTGACTCGCTCACTCTCTCACTATTACCCAATCATTCATTTTTATGAATTTACTATATATTTTTTTTCTCACGTGTCTCTAAGTCGCAAGGCCTTAATTTTTCAAATAAGCACCGGGTTTGGGGTTGTGTTATGTTATGTTATATTATATCGTATACTGTCATAGATACAGATAAAGACTATTTTCACTCATTTTTAGATAATTTGAATGGCCCTGAAAAGGGCCGTTTAGTTTAGTTTACAGGTTTTTCGGTCAAGGCTTAGCTTATTTAACAGCCTTTTTGGTAGCTGTTTTAGGTTTTTTAGCTTTTGGCTTCTTGGCGGCGACAACTTTCTTGGGTTTGGCAGGCGACTTCTTGGCACTGGCGGCTTTGGACTTCTTTGGCGTTGCAGTCTTCTTAACGGCAGTTTTCTTGGCTTTAACCTTTTTGGGTGTAGCAGCTTTCTTGGCAGCGACTTTTTTGACAGCTGGCTTCTTGGCAGTGGTCTTTGTCACCTTTTTGGGCTTTTCGGTTTTAGTTTCGCCGAGTTTGAATGAGCCGGCAGCGCCGGTGCCCTTCGACTGCTTCAGAGAACCAACTTTAACACCTTGCTTCAGAGCTGTCTTTATTCTGGAGTTGACTGGTTTCGAGTCTGTTCCGACTTTGTAGTTTGCCATGACGTACTTCAAAATAGCCTGTCTGGAGGAGCCGCCCCTTTCTTTCAAGGAACCAACTGCAGCCTTGATCATATCTACATATTTCGGGTGAGCGGCTGGCACTTTAGGCTTGGCTGTAGTCTTCTTCTTGGGTGATTTGTGAGCGGGAGCTACGGCTGTGTCTGTCATCTTGCTTTGCTTTGCTTGTGGAGAAACGTCGTTCTTCTTCTGTGTACGAGAGGAAAATGAATAGACAAAAGGCGTGTGTTGTGTAGACCCATACAAGTGTAGCGCGGACTTGGTAGTGAGCACGCATTAAGTTTACCTTTCATCGACTTGAGATAAGACCTGTGTTTGTAATTTTATATCAAATTCGATTTTTGTGCTTTATTTTGGTTCATTTTTTCAAAAATTTGGCTTAACATGAAAAAGAAATGTTTGTTAACAATACCATTCACCTACCATGGGAAAAGTGTTAATATTTGAACGTTAAGAGTGGATTTGTAGAGCCTGACTCGTAGCTTTCCTACGTTTCACTACCTAAATTGGCCGAAATTTCGCCTTAGTGTCGAATTGTACGACAGTCTACTTACCTCGATATGGCCAAACACGTACACAAATTAATCTACTAGAATATGTAATAAGTTTGAGGCTTCTCCAAACGTTTGGAGCTTTCTTAGATACAGAATATAGAGTGCACTGGCGCTCAATCTCGCCCTACCAAAATCGGAGTTTACTAACAGGTTGGTTCGAGACTTGGAGACTTGGAGGGGGGAAACGAGTGAGAGGTTAATTAAAAGAAATGACTGAAATAGTATGAACGAGAATATTCATATTCATTTTCAAAATTAAACAAACAAAACATGTCATACCTTTGAAACATTCGTTATGTCTGTCTTAGAAGTATAGAACTTAATGTGGACGGGACTTTATGTACAACATTTTATATCAGAATGCGAGTACAGCTACTCAAAAAATGTAGCCCGCCCTATCACTTAACAGGCTTGTGTATTGTCTATATTGTCTATATTGTCTCTACACACACATTAATTAGATAGAATTGACTTGTCAGTTAATCAAGTCCGAGCTATATCAATAGACCCTTTTACGGTTATCTGTGCGCATGCGCTAGCCACTTCCGCTAAAATGTAAACAATGGTCGTGCTGTCGTTACTTTGCATGGCTGTCGCTGTCCACCTTCGTTAATTTATCAACACAGGCTAACATTCTGGTCTGGTTGCACGATCAGTTTGCCCAAAATCATCGCGAAATGAATTTTTGAAGGGGTGCTCAACCTTTGGCGGCTTCAGAATTTGAATTTGAAATAAATATTTAAGGAAAATGAAGCGAGCACCTCGACTATGGCCTAGGCCTTAATATAGCCTAGGCTACTGTCTGAAGCCGTAAATAGGCGTTCCGAGGGCCAAGGTAGGCCCTATCTACCCAAATCAAAAAAACTAAACGGCCTGCATCCTACTTTTAATACAGCTTGAGAGAGTATTCTTTTTTTTTGGGGGGAATCAAATTGTTGATTCAAAAAGTCAATAAAGACGTCAATCACGAAAATACATTAATTCATGTGTTTTACTGTTTCACGGATGTGAAATCAATACAGTCCCGTCGCCAGGAAATTTGAAACCCGGAGAACGCATTTCTGAGGCACAAGAATTCCCATCAAATCAGACCGAAATAAATATACATGTATAACAAGCAGAGGGTTTGCGGGTTCTCCCCACGGAAATTTTGAAAACTAAAGACCGAAGTAGGCCTACGCATTTATTTCGGCACCAACATACCCATCAATTAAATGGAACGAAAATAAACAGGGCTATATTGGTCAAATCGGAAGGTGGCAAGACACGACACTCTCCCTAAGATAATTTGGAAAATTAGGATCAATATCCGTAACCCCCAGACCCTGTTTTATGTTTGAGAGAAAATAATTAGATTCACGATGATCCTACTGGGGAGTGATTATTATCAATGAATCATCAGAAAATAACGAAATACAGCAAATTCTATGAACAATTTTATTCCAAAAACTGCAGATTTGTAAAAATATTTTCCCCAAAAACACTTCTCGTTTGGCCTTTCGAATGGTAAAAATTCTCACAATGTACAGCAATAACTAACTGTGACATTTTATTTCTGTCCCAATAGGGTCGATCTATAATAGCTGCCCTAGGCCTCAACGTGCGGATATGTCATCCGTATCAAGCCTGAGGAACGGGTAGGGACAGTAGATAGTAGACAGATAGAATATGCATACAATGAATCAAAATCAATTTAAAAAATTTATTTTTACATGGTTTTCTAACTAGATGTCTTGGTATAAAATCGCGACATATTCTATAGCCATAGGCCTACCATAGGAAAGGCCTATTGAAATTCATTGTGAAAGCGAACATTTTGAGAAAAAAACATTTTGACGGAAAGGTTGTAGGCTATAGGTGTATTTTCAAAACAAATCGCATTTAAAAAATTCGCGTATGTTTTGCCTTTCCTATTAGCCGCATGTCACAAGGCATGTTTTTCTACACATATAGATGTGTGCGGTGCAATAACATAGGCGCAAAGCATCTATCGCTATGACGTCCGCCATGTTTTATGGTTTGTTTACATTTAATCAATCCCATGATTCCTAGCGCGCGGACAACCGTGAAAGGGTCTATTCAACATAGACAAAAGGGGTTTGGATTTGCCAATTTCAATCACTGACTTCATCCATTTTCTAAATGAATTTATATAAGTCATCATAAAGGGTCTAACATTTTGCACTTTTTAATTGTATCTTTTGAAAGCCATTTTATTTGGCGTGGAAGTTTGGGCATTAATGACTAGGGTTTAGGGATAGTTTGAAAACATGACTATTTTCACTCTTTTGAGAGATTTTAGATGGCCCTGAAAAGGGCCTTTTTTCGGTTTGATGCCAGAACAGTACTTTTTAAGCACGTTCACCTCGGATTCTTCGGGCCAATTGAATATCCTTGGGCATAATGGTTACTCTCTTGGCGTGGATGGCGCACAAGTTGGTGTCTTCGAAAAGACCGACCAAGTAAGCCTCACTGGCTTCCTGGAGAGCCATGACAGCTGAACTCTGGAATCGGAGATCGGTCTTGAAGTCCTGAGCTATTTCTCTCACCAAACGTTGGAAAGGAAGTTTTCGGATCAACAGTTCGGTGCTCTTCTGGTAACGACGGATTTCTCTCAGAGCCACGGTTCCGGGTCGGTATCTGTGAGGTTTCTTTACACCACCGGTAGCTGGGGCACTCTTTCGGGCAGCCTTGGTAGCCAATTGTTTTCTTGGGGCCTTGCCTCCAGTTGATTTACGGGCAGTCTGCTTCGTACGGGCCATTTTCTTCTTTTAGCTTCTTGCTTCTTTCAACACGTCTGAACGGTAAGACAGTCAAAACATAGAATGAAGCCAATCCACAATCAACAACTACATACACAAATTTCCCCTCCCTCTCGCTATTCTCTTTCTTTAGGTTTGCTTCACGCGCCGTCAAAGCCCATTGGTTATTTTCAACTCGTCGCGACGCCCTGATTGGTCCAAAACGACGTCACGCCATTGGCTAACTTTCGACTCTATTTTTCTGGTCGTTTTGTAGCGAAAAGCTTTCGATCCTATTTTCTTGTCTGTTTTGTACGAAAAAGTGTTCGATCCTACTTTTAGGAAAAAAAGGTTTCGATCATATTTTTAATTGAAAAGTGTCAATTGGTATCTAGTCGAGTAGCACGAGAGGCAAATCAGTCTATTTTGAGTCGAATTATGAGTGCAAGCTTGTTTGTACAGCACGTTAAGAAAACCGAATTGTTGATTGTTTAGGGGGTTAGGTTAATCCATTCCTAATCGAATCTAATCGAACTTAATTGAATCAAGAATCGAATGACACAGTGTATGAGTGAGTGTGAGAGAATGAATTTAGATAGAGAGAGAGAGAGAGAGAGAGAGAGAGAGAGAGAGATGAATGAATGAATGAATGAATGAATGAATGAATGAATGAATGAATGAATACATGTCGGTCACGCTGACACCACACAAAGCCGTGAGTGTTTATATAGCGATATTTCCTTGTTAGACAGGGGGGTTGTGACTTTAGTTTTTAATGAAATAGAGAAAGTTGTAAAAGGACATTCTTTCACTCTTTTTTGAGATTTTGGGTGGCCCTGAAAAGGGCCGTTTATTGTTGTTTTGTACAAAATAAATCAGGTGATTTATTTGGATGCAGCCTTCTCGGATTTCTTGGGTAAGAGAACAGCTTGGATGTTGGGGAGGACACCACCTTGAGCGATGGTTACTCCGGACAAAAGCTTGTTCAATTCCTCGTCATTTCGGATAGCCAACTGTAAATGTCTGGGAATGATTCTGGATTTCTTGTTGTCACGGGCAGCGTTACCAGCCAACTCGAGAACTTCAGCAGCCAAGTATTCCAAAACGGCAGCCAAGTAGACGGGGGCACCAGCTCCGACTCGCTCGGCGTAGTTTCCTTTTCTCAACAGACGGTGAATACGACCGACGGGAAACTGTAATCCAGCTCTGGATGATCGGGTCTTGCTCTTTCCCTTTACTTTTCCTCCTTTTCCTCGTCCAGACATGATGAATATGTATTAAGAGTGACGGTGTGGTTGTGCGAAACTCTAATAGCTAAATGAAACATCGAAATGGCCAAAATCGTATTTATACTCGAAAATGGAGTCGAAAGCTACAGTGCTCACTATCAGGTCCGCGCTCACTCGAAAAAGCTTTCGATCCTATTTTTCGACTCCATTTTCGAGTATAAAAGGAAAAATTCGCGCGTGTTCTCCATTCACTCGACTAGTAGACAGCACGCTGTACACATCACGTCAGTACTCTAAATCGAAAGGAAACTAACTGTAGAAATAAGGCCCAGAAAACCTATTGACATCAAGTCTGAGGAAATGCTGGGCATTTTCCAGCAAAGGGGAGCCCCCCTTCATTTAATTAAATGTTTCCAGAACGTTGGCCAATCGAAGTTCTTGGTGTCTTTCTCTAAGGAGGAGGACATCAAGACCTTCGAGAACTGGTTTGAGTTGGGAAGCGGCTCCGAGCCCTACAAAGGAGTCGGTTACACCATTGACAGAGCGACGAATATCCCCCAATACAACACCCAGAGTATTCGCATCACTATCTTTGGTGTACCATACGAAATGGACACCAAATTCGTCTTGTCAAAACTCAACCAATATTGCATTTCTACCAAAATAATCCGTTGTACATACAGAGATCATCCTTATATGTACAACGGAGTCTGCTTTATTTACACCAATAAGGTAAATAACCCAATACCATCTAATATCACCATCCAAGGATGTCGTTTGGGGGTGAAATACGAGGGTCAGCCCGAAGTCGATCGAAAGTGCTATGTATGCCAAGTCGAGGGGCACACGGCGAGGGACTGTCCTTCTCGTCCCCCACCCCCAATCTCCCCCATCGTTGATAAGGAAGACTCGGGTGCTTTCCAAATACACAACCCCAAAAAGAAGCCACCCCAACAAATAGCTAAATCGGTTGGCAACATAATACAGCAAATTAGAAAGACCTCCACCCCAAACGTGTCCCATATTAAAACACCCCAGGACACACAGGCTACCCCAGGTTGGATCCCAGATGATGGGGAATGGGAAAACCTAGATGAATCCGACTATGATAAAAGTAAGGAGGAAATTGCTAACCGATCTAGTATCATAGCCAGTGCCCCCAAGTTAAGTAAAATTAAAGCCCCCCTAGAAAAGAAAAAGACTCTCCAGGACACGCCTCTGTCTTCGCGTTCCAACTCCAAAGATAGAAAAAGGGACCGAGACAGAAGCAGCCTGATTGAAGAAAGCAAAAAGTACAAACCAGGTCAGGACTTAACAACAGATATTGTCCAACTTTTAACTGAGAGCCAAAAATCTATCTTAAGTGTAGAAACCCCTACTAGCTCTAGAGGGAAATCTGCACAAAAGAAGAACAAATAGATGCCATTAATCATTTTGAAAAAAAAGGAATATTAACAAAGTAAAATAATTACATATCAATCATCTCTTTTATTTCTCATAATGCTTTTCACAACTGTAAATATTTGTAGAGGTTTTTCAAAAAAATTTAGTAAAATAATGAAGGATTATAAAACTTCGGAGGTAATCAGTCTGCAGGAAACAGGAATTGTCTCTGATGAGACAAAAGCTGATATTGAGGCAACAAGTCCTTACAGACTGATTACCTCTAACGGCCCTGATCCTAGAACTAGAGGAGTCACTATCTTGTACAAAAAAGATCTTGAAATACTAAGCACATATGAAATCCCAGAGAGAGTAATATGTGCAAAGTTCAAGATCGAAAAAAAGAACCTTTACGTGATAAATGTGTATGGAACTCGAGAACCCGGTATAGGCCTCGAGTTCTATACACAGATATACAACTATATAAAAAGCATATACAATATTAATGACATCTATCTATTTAACGGGGACTTTAACTTTTACTACGACAGTCTGGACAATAAAAACGGTCTACTCGACCGCCAACCTGTAGGCATTGCGAACATGTTTGAAAAAATTAAAACAGAGTTTCTTTTAGTCGATGCCTACAGGCATAAGAACCCGAAGCGAAAGGTTTATACTTTCCTTCGCGGTGAAACAGGCACTCGAATAGACCGGATTTATGTGTCGCAGTCTGTCGCTAGTCAAGTCCGACGTATCTCACACTCCACCGTCTCCTACTCCGACCACAAATCCGTCCAGATGCAACTCCAGCTAGGATCTGATAGGTGGGGTAGGGGAAAGTGGAAGATGAATACGTCGGTACTTGAAGAAGAAAATTTTAAATTACAAATACAAACCTTTTGGGGGTACTGGAAAGACCAAAAATTTACCTTTTATAATCCAGTAGATTGGTGGGAAGAGGGGAAGAAAAAAATAAAATTACTCACCATCAAATACTCACACGCCCGGACTCTCCATATAAAAGGTGAAATTTCTTCTTTAACTGAAAAAAAAATAAATATAGAAAATAATTACGACATCAACATAGAGTTATATAAAAATAAAGTAGACAACATTATACATAAGATCAAATTGCTGGAAAATAAAATTAATAAAGGTGTCTTGATCAGGTCTCGTCTACCTTTCGAGGAGAGTGACCTGGACAATATACATATTTTTAAAAAGGCTGAGATAGAGAACGGCACTAGCAAACAGCTCGAGAGACTTATCGATGACAGCGGAACAGTGAGGGAAGGCAGAGAAGAAATCATAGAAATTGTGGAAAAATTCTACTCAAAACTCTACTCTGCTGACCCTATACCCCAATCTGTCATCGATGAGTATCTCGATGCTTCTAACATCACACCACTACCGCCAGAAGAGGCATCGGCCATAGATAATCAGATCATTTCGAAAAAAGAAATCCATATGGCACTGAAACAGTTTCAGAACGACAAGTCTCCTGGAATAGATGGCATCCCAAAGGAATTTTATTTGGAATTCTGGGATGTCATCCAGGATGACTTGTCGGAAGTGATAAACAACATATTCTTACAGGGAAAACTATCTGAAACCATGGGCACATCGATTATTTCGATACATTACAAAAACAAAGGCCCAAGAAATGATCTGAAAAACTATCGGCCGATCTCTCTTCTGACGGTAGATTATAAAATAATAGCAAGGGTGATAGCCAATAGGCTAAAACCTATTTTGAACTTACTCGTGTATGATACTCAATCGGGAGCAGGCCAAGACAAATCTATTGTCAATAACCTGCTCTCGATTGACTACATATACGAGTATGTTACTCAGAAGGACCTGGGGGTGGCCTTGTTGGCCTACGACCAGGAAAAGGCATTTGATAGGCTCAACAGGACCTACCTCAGTACCCTTCTGGAAAGATTGGGGTTTCCGGCTTGTATCACAAAATGGATCTCCATTCTTTATAGGGACCTAAGGGTGTATTGTGATGTGCGTGGAGCGTTCACTAATTGCTTTACACTCGAAAGAGGAGTAAAACAAGGTTGCCCTCTTTCAATGGCTCTTTATGCACTCGCGATACACCCTTTGGCCCTTAATATCTCCAACAATCGATACATCATAGGTATAGATATACCGAATTATCACCGACAGGTAAAAACATTCCAACATGCAGACGATTTGTCCGTTATCTTAACTGATCCCAAGTCCTTCTCCAAACTTGATCGAGAATTAAGTAGCTTTGAGAAGGCCTCGGGATCAAAGATAAACAAAAACAAAACCGAAATTTTCACCACTGGGGCGATGTCTGCCCACGTACCAGACGAGGATAAAATGTATTTAAAAAAACAAATAAAAATATTAGGTATCTATTTTGGACACAGCAATCATGATTCCAACTGGAATCCAATAATAAACAGAATCAGATCCACACTCATTAAATGGAAAGATCGGACCTTGAAATTCAAGGAAAAGATCAACATCCTCAATACATACATTTTATCGCAAGTCTGGTACGTCGGCAGAATAGTCAAACCAAATAAACGCATCTTAAAAGAGCTGAATCGGGCTATCTACTCCTTTATCTGGAACGGGAAAAGTGAGTGGATAGCCCGAAGCACTCTTCAACTTCCGCCCGACGAGGGAGGGCTTGGAGTTTGTGATATTGATCTCAAACTTCAAGCCTTCGACCTCCAACAAATTAAATGGTCCATGGGGGGGAACAGATACCCGTGGAAATCCCTACTTTACTACTGGATGGGTCCTACTCTTAGGGGATTGGACACTGACAGACGCTATTCCGTGGCAACGTTTCAGGCACCACAGAAAATCAAATCCATAGCAGCAAATTACAGAAAACTTACAATTAATTGGCAACAGGAAATCTCCTCAAAAATAATTTACAGTCATCTACTTAATTCAACTAAACATACCATCACTGTACAGCAGCAATACCCACACATTAAATTCTCTTGTGTGTTCCAGAATCTCTGGAAGTCGAGTCTGAATCGGGGGGAGAAGGAATTCCTTTTCCTCCTGATTCACTCTGCCCTTCCGACTCGACTTTTACTTTCAACACGGAGCACGCAAGAGTTTGATACCAAATGTGGGTATTGCCACAAATATCCTGAAACGTTGCTGCATTTATTTGTAAAGTGCAACAAACTATCAGCACTACGGAATAGCTTCTGTCATTTCATGTCAGCCACCCTGAAAAAACCCATCCAGATACATGAATTTGTTAGATTCATGGTAGGGATTGACACCCATTTGTTCCCCCACATGTACCATTACTTCAAAATCATTTGGACAAATCGTACTGCACCAAAACCTGTCGGTGATATCATTGATACTCTCTTGTATCGATTGTTGGAGATATCACCCTTGCTATTATAGCCGTTCTTATCTCAGCATTATCTGTGATACTCATATCATTCATCATTTCAAATATATTTTTAAAAAAACTCATACTTTAGATAAATTTTTATATTTACATAATAATTCATCTGACATTATATATTTACAACATATCATATAGATCACATATTTATTTTATTATTGTACATATTATATATATTATCATAGCTATATTTCTACACATATTTATAGAGAATTTATATATACAATTTATTTACTGTGCAATACCCTAATCTATATTATATATATAATACATTCTTGTGGAGATATACATGTGTATAAATATAGTATATCTCCGTACAAATTATATTATTTAAATGTATTATTCTGTTCGGTTACACGATGATGATCACCTCACATATGCCCTTGCTAGATTTTTAAATATTTTTATCTCCCTATTAGGGGCATATGTGAAAGGTGGATATTACTGTAAATATATGTTACACAGTATATCCACCTAACACTTGATCGGAGTGTGGGTGGGTAAGTGGTACAAAAAAAAAAAAAAAAAAAAAAAAAATCGAAGCCATGCCACCAAAAGTATCAGCCAAAGGGGCTAAGAAAGCCGGAAAAGCAAAAGCCGCACGTAGCGGAGACAAGAAAAGGAAACGACGACGAAAGGAGTCTTACAGCATCTACATCTACAAAGTTTTGAAACAAGTCCACCCCGACACTGGAGTCAGCAGCAAAGCTATGTCAATCATGAACAGTTTCGTCAACGACATTTTCGAGAGAATTGCTGCCGAGGCTTCAAGACTTGCTCACTACAACAAAAGATCAACCATCACATCTAGGGAAATTCAGACTGCCGTCCGACTTCTTTTACCTGGTGAACTTGCCAAACACGCCGTTTCCGAAGGAACAAAGGCCGTCACCAAATACACCAGCTCCAAATAAGCTGTGTGTCGAACATTAGTTCAACACTACAACAACGGCCCTTTTCAGGGCCACCCAAAATCTCAAAAAAGAGTGAAAAAAATGTCTTTCATTTCAATATCAAAACTTCTCATAAAAACCAAATAAAAAAAAATCCCATTTCCCCCCAAACAAGACAAATACTACTTGTCCCATGATAAAAATGGCAAGAAAGGTGCAAACCAACGACATTCATTATAATATATTATCATAAGCCTATCTATACAGAAACTGTAAACGGGGCACTCAAAAATTTAAAGATTTCCCCAAATTCGCATCTTATGTCCGAATAGTTTTTCTCTCGGGCCGACGCCAAATTATTAATTTACAAGAATTTAGTATTAGGGTGGTGAATTGAGTATCTCTCATAGGTCCGCGCGTTCACGCTGTACTGTATTGCTATTCATATTAGGGGAAATGTGAGGGCCTCTCATAGGTCCGCGCGCTCACGCTGTGTATTGTATTGCTATTCAAACTAAGGAAATGTGAGGGCCTCTCATAGGTCCGCGCGTGGCATTTATATATAGATTGTGGCTGTTTCGAATCATAACTAGTTGTACCGTATTCGTGTAACTAACTACTCGAATTTCAATCTGCAACCATGTCTGGACGAGGAAAAGGAGGAAAGGGGTTAGGAAAAGGAGGAGCAAAACGTCACAGGAAAGTTCTCCGTGATAACATCCAGGGTATCACCAAGCCCGCTATTAGACGTCTAGCTCGACGAGGTGGTGTCAAACGTATCTCCGGTCTGATCTACGAAGAAACCAGAGGTGTGTTGAAAGTTTTCTTGGAAAACGTCATCCGAGATGCTGTCACCTACACTGAACATGCCAAGAGAAAGACCGTCACCGCCATGGATGTCGTCTACGCTTTGAAGAGACAAGGCCGAACTCTGTACGGATTCGGAGGTTAAGCTCATATTTAGTAGCCAACCACTTAAACGGCCCTTTTCAGGGCCACCCACATTCTCACAAGAGAGTGAATAATAGTCTTATTTCAAAACAGCCTAAAAGAAAGAAAAAAAATAAAGAAAATGGAATATTTCCTCTCCCCACCGATCATTTTCATTTCCCACGCATGCCCAATCCTTATTCTCGCCCATAACTACTTCATATTACAAATAGCAGAATACTAGCTATACACAAACTATAGTCCACTATAGACACTATACGATACTAGTAGCAGTATACTCTTATAGAGAGACAGCTCGTTATACACTGACTCGCTCACTCTCTCACTATTACCCAATCATTCATTTTTATGAATTTACTATATATTTTTTTTCTCACGTGTCTCTAAGTCGCAAGGCCTTAATTTTTCAAATAAGCACCGGGTTTGGGGTTGTGTTATGTTATGTTATATTATATCGTATACTGTCATAGATACAGATAAAGACTATTTTCACTCATTTTTAGATAATTTGAATGGCCCTGAAAAGGGCCGTTTAGTTTAGTTTACAGGTTTTTCGGTCAAGGCTTAGCTTATTTAACAGCCTTTTTGGTAGCTGTTTTAGGTTTTTTAGCTTTTGGCTTCTTGGCGGCGACAACTTTCTTGGGTTTGGCAGGCGACTTCTTGGCACTGGCGGCTTTGGACTTCTTTGGCGTTGCAGTCTTCTTAACGGCAGTTTTCTTGGCTTTAACCTTTTTGGGTGTAGCAGCTTTCTTGGCAGCGACTTTTTTGACAGCTGGCTTCTTGGCAGTGGTCTTTGTCACCTTTTTGGGCTTTTCGGTTTTAGTTTCGCCGAGTTTGAATGAGCCGGCAGCGCCGGTGCCCTTCGACTGCTTCAGAGAACCAACTTTAACACCTTGCTTCAGAGCTGTCTTTATTCTGGAGTTGACTGGTTTCGAGTCTGTTCCGACTTTGTAGTTTGCCATGACGTACTTCAAAATAGCCTGTCTGGAGGAGCCGCCCCTTTCTTTCAAGGAACCAACTGCAGCCTTGATCATATCTACATATTTCGGGTGAGCGGCTGGCACTTTAGGCTTGGCTGTAGTCTTCTTCTTGGGTGATTTGTGAGCGGGAGCTACGGCTGTGTCTGTCATCTTGCTTTGCTTTGCTTGTGGAGAAACGTCGTTCTTCTTCTGTGTACGAGAGGAAAATGAATAGACAAAAGGCGTGTGTTGTGTAGACCCATACAAGTGTAGCGCGGACTTGGTAGTGAGCACGCATTAAGTTTACCTTTCATCGACTTGAGATAAGACCTGTGTTTGTAATTTTATATCAAATTCGATTTTTGTGCTTTATTTTGGTTCATTTTTTCAAAAATTTGGCTTAACATGAAAAAGAAATGTTTGTTAACAATACCATTCACCTACCATGGGAAAAGTGTTAATATTTGAACGTTAAGAGTGGATTTGTAGAGCCTGACTCGTAGCTTTCCTACGTTTCACTACCTAAATTGGCCGAAATTTCGCCTTAGTGTCGAATTGTACGACAGTCTACTTACCTCGATATGGCCAAACACGTACACAAATTAATCTACTAGAATATGTAATAAGTTTGAGGCTTCTCCAAACGTTTGGAGCTTTCTTAGATACAGAATATAGAGTGCACTGGCGCTCAATCTCGCCCTACCAAAATCGGAGTTTACTAACAGGTTGGTTCGAGACTTGGAGACTTGGAGGGGGGAAACGAGTGAGAGGTTAATTAAAAGAAATGACTGAAATAGTATGAACGAGAATATTCATATTCATTTTCAAAATTAAACAAACAAAACATGTCATACCTTTGAAACATTCGTTATGTCTGTCTTAGAAGTATAGAACTTAATGTGGACGGGACTTTATGTACAACATTTTATATCAGAATGCGAGTACAGCTACTCAAAAAATGTAGCCCGCCCTATCACTTAACAGGCTTGTGTATTGTCTATATTGTCTATATTGTCTCTACACACACATTAATTAGATAGAATTGACTTGTCAGTTAATCAAGTCCGAGCTATATCAATTCAACATAGACAAAAGGGGTTTGGATTTGCCAATTTCAATCACTGACTTCATCCATTTTCTAAATGAATTTATATAAGTCATCATAAAGGGTCTAACATTTTGCACTTTTTAATTGTATCTTTTGAAAGCCATTTTATTTGGCGTGGAAGTTTGGGCATTAATGACTAGGGTTTAGGGATAGTTTGAAAACATGACTATTTTCACTCTTTTGAGAGATTTTAGATGGCCCTGAAAAGGGCCTTTTTTCGGTTTGATGCCAGAACAGTACTTTTTAAGCACGTTCACCTCGGATTCTTCGGGCCAATTGAATATCCTTGGGCATAATGGTTACTCTCTTGGCGTGGATGGCGCACAAGTTGGTGTCTTCGAAAAGACCGACCAAGTAAGCCTCACTGGCTTCCTGGAGAGCCATGACAGCTGAACTCTGGAATCGGAGATCGGTCTTGAAGTCCTGAGCTATTTCTCTCACCAAACGTTGGAAAGGAAGTTTTCGGATCAACAGTTCGGTGCTCTTCTGGTAACGACGGATTTCTCTCAGAGCCACGGTTCCGGGTCGGTATCTGTGAGGTTTCTTTACACCACCGGTAGCTGGGGCACTCTTTCGGGCAGCCTTGGTAGCCAATTGTTTTCTTGGGGCCTTGCCTCCAGTTGATTTACGGGCAGTCTGCTTCGTACGGGCCATTTTCTTCTTTTAGCTTCTTGCTTCTTTCAACACGTCTGAACGGTAAGACAGTCAAAACATAGAATGAAGCCAATCCACAATCAACAACTACATACACAAATTTCCCCTCCCTCTCGCTATTCTCTTTCTTTAGGTTTGCTTCACGCGCCGTCAAAGCCCATTGGTTATTTTCAACTCGTCGCGACGCCCTGATTGGTCCAAAACGACGTCACGCCATTGGCTAACTTTCGACTCTATTTTTCTGGTCGTTTTGTAGCGAAAAGCTTTCGATCCTATTTTCTTGTCTGTTTTGTACGAAAAAGTGTTCGATCCTACTTTTAGGAAAAAAAGGTTTCGATCATATTTTTAATTGAAAAGTGTCAATTGGTATCTAGTCGAGTAGCACGAGAGGCAAATCAGTCTATTTTGAGTCGAATTATGAGTGCAAGCTTGTTTGTACAGCACGTTAAGAAAACCGAATTGTTGATTGTTTAGGGGGTTAGGTTAATCCATTCCTAATCGAATCTAATCGAACTTAATTGAATCAAGAATCGAATGACACAGTGTATGAGTGAGTGTGAGAGAATGAATTTAGATAGAGAGAGAGAGAGAGAGAGAGAGAGAGAGAGAGAGAGAGAGATGAATGAATGAATGAATGAATGAATGAATGAATGAATGAATGAATGAATGAATGAATGAATACATGTCGGTCACGCTGACACCACACAAAGCCGTGAGTGTTTATATAGCGATATTTCCTTGTTAGACAGGGGGGTTGTGACTTTAGTTTTTAATGAAATAGAGAAAGTTGTAAAAGGACATTCTTTCACTCTTTTTTGAGATTTTGGGTGGCCCTGAAAAGGGCCGTTTATTGTTGTTTTGTACAAAATAAATCAGGTGATTTATTTGGATGCAGCCTTCTCGGATTTCTTGGGTAAGAGAACAGCTTGGATGTTGGGGAGGACACCACCTTGAGCGATGGTTACTCCGGACAAAAGCTTGTTCAATTCCTCGTCATTTCGGATAGCCAACTGTAAATGTCTGGGAATGATTCTGGATTTCTTGTTGTCACGGGCAGCGTTACCAGCCAACTCGAGAACTTCAGCAGCCAAGTATTCCAAAACGGCAGCCAAGTAGACGGGGGCACCAGCTCCGACTCGCTCGGCGTAGTTTCCTTTTCTCAACAGACGGTGAATACGACCGACGGGAAACTGTAATCCAGCTCTGGATGATCGGGTCTTGCTCTTTCCCTTTACTTTTCCTCCTTTTCCTCGTCCAGACATGATGAATATGTATTAAGAGTGACGGTGTGGTTGTGCGAAACTCTAATAGCTAAATGAAACATCGAAATGGCCAAAATCGTATTTATACTCGAAAATGGAGTCGAAAGCTACAGTGCTCACTATCAGGTCCGCGCTCACTCGAAAAAGCTTTCGATCCTATTTTTCGACTCCATTTTCGAGTATAAAAGGAAAAATTCGCGCGTGTTCTCCATTCACTCGACTAGTAGACAGCACGCTGTACACATCACGTCAGTACTCTAAATCGAAGCCATGCCACCAAAAGTATCAGCCAAAGGGGCTAAGAAAGCCGGAAAAGCAAAAGCCGCACGTAGCGGAGACAAGAAAAGGAAACGACGACGAAAGGAGTCTTACAGCATCTACATCTACAAAGTTTTGAAACAAGTCCACCCCGACACTGGAGTCAGCAGCAAAGCTATGTCAATCATGAACAGTTTCGTCAACGACATTTTCGAGAGAATTGCTGCCGAGGCTTCAAGACTTGCTCACTACAACAAAAGATCAACCATCACATCTAGGGAAATTCAGACTGCCGTCCGACTTCTTTTACCTGGTGAACTTGCCAAACACGCCGTTTCCGAAGGAACAAAGGCCGTCACCAAATACACCAGCTCCAAATAAGCTGTGTGTCGAACATTAGTTCAACACTACAACAACGGCCCTTTTCAGGGCCACCCAAAATCTCAAAAAAGAGTGAAAAAAATGTCTTTCATTTCAATATCAAAACTTCTCATAAAAACCAAATAAAAAAAAATCCCATTTCCCCCCAAACAAGACAAATACTACTTGTCCCATGATAAAAATGGCAAGAAAGGTGCAAACCAACGACATTCATTATAATATATTATCATAAGCCTATCTATACAGAAACTGTAAACGGGGCACTCAAAAATTTAAAGATTTCCCCAAATTCGCATCTTATGTCCGAATAGTTTTTCTCTCGGGCCGACGCCAAATTATTAATTTACAAGAATTTAGTATTAGGGTGGTGAATTGAGTATCTCTCATAGGTCCGCGCGTTCACGCTGTACTGTATTGCTATTCATATTAGGGGAAATGTGAGGGCCTCTCATAGGTCCGCGCGCTCACGCTGTGTATTGTATTGCTATTCAAACTAAGGAAATGTGAGGGCCTCTCATAGGTCCGCGCGTGGCATTTATATATAGATTGTGGCTGTTTCGAATCATAACTAGTTGTACCGTATTCGTGTAACTTTTTTACTCGTGTGAGGTCGAATTCTACAATTATGTAAAGTTTTTCTACTATTTTCTACTATTTCCAGTATGGATCTACACTAGTGTCTAGTCACAGATTATACATCATGAAAATATAGGAAGGATTCGCCTAAGATAAGTACAATTACAATAACTTTTATTAGATTGTTTACACTAACAACGACAAAAATGTAAACTTCCGGTAGAATGTAATCCGGGACTACTGACCAGGTAGTGCCCTAGTCAGGGATATTTTGTGTATTTAGTGTATATAATCACCTGTGATCAGAAAAACACAAATAATTTAAAAAAAAAATAAATTAATATATATATATATATTTTATATTACTTATTAAACTATACATCTATATACTTACCAAAATTCTAGAAAGAGAAAATGTCTGTTTATACTAGAAAGGTAACCTTCACTGACACTGGTATGATACGCCAAAACACCTTTAAAAGAACAAACACCGTGGCTATATACGTTGCAGAGGAAACATACGACAGGATTAAGTCTATAGATATTTTATATACCATACAAAATGTAAGTATTAGTACCATTAACACCATCAAATGTCTCCAGAACATAGAACCCAATTGTTTCTATATGACATTCAATACTGAACCAAATATGAAACGGTTCGTACAACAATTCAATGATAACTTCATGGTAAACGGCAAGAAATTAATAATAGATGAATGTTAGGAGGAAATCTGGGACGAACCTGTTGACAATATTACTGTAACTGTCTTTGGCGCCCCCTACCAGCTTGATTCAGTCGATATCACAAAAAAACTGGCCAAATACTGTACGGTAATTAGTATCCGTAACACAAACTTTGGAGAATTTCCATCTATAAACAGCGGGACTAGATTAGTGTACATAAAAAACATAACTAAACCAATTCCCACTAAACTATATATCAATGGAAAACGGGTTACCTTCAAATATGAAGGTCAACCGAAACCCCAGAGAAAATGTTATGAATGTGGCCAATATGGGCACAACGCAGACGACTGCCCAAATGAGGTACAGGTACAGAGCACACCAGCAACACAGCAACCAGAAAGTCAGCCAGAAACCCCTGGTATGATAACAACTATATGGGGAACACAAATCCCTGCCCCACAACCGCTTGAACCCCTATCTCAACCTGAACCCCTACCTCTACCGGATCCACAACCGGAAACACAACCTCAACCCGATCCACAACCTAAACTCCCCTTAATAGCCCCACGTGCACATGTAGGCCCCTCCACCCCTAATAAACCGGTGAAGGATACACCAGCAGTGGAAGTTCTGGATGTATTGTCCAGAACTCTAAGGGAGCTAGAGGAGTTTACTCCGGCCACATCAACACCAAAACGTGCTGACACGGAAAAGCCTCCTCCACTTCCATTAGTTCCACCTCCATCAATGGAGGAAGAGAGCATCAGTACTACAAATGACAGCACCTCACAGGAAAGGAGGTCAGAACCTCTATCCTTATCTGACCTACACAGTTCAGATATAAACACTAGCACAGCTACCTCGGTGGGGCAGTGCAGCAATACCTCCTCTTCTAATGAAGTATCTGAAAGTTTTTTTCAGGTCTATGGAGAGGAATTAAAAATAAAAAGAAAAAATATTAGCTCAGATTGTGTATCTCCAGACACTAATGAAAAAGTCACAGAGAAGAAGGTGAGGACCACCTCACCTATACAAACTGAAGTTTAGTCTTCTAAAGGTAACTAATTAATTACTAACCTATATACACCCTATAAAACCCCCCCTTACACCCTCCATCATGGCTTTAAACTTTATTTCCCTCAATATTAATCACCATTTAAATATCAAATACCATACTCTAATCTCTACATTTCATAAATACCAAATTTTAAACCTACAAGAAACATCTTTACTCAGTCCAATAGAAATAAACAATCTACAAACTAATTCTACCTATAACATATTCTGCAACAATGGTACATATTTATCTAAGGGAGTTGCCACCCTGGTCCAGAGGCACCTTACTGTTAAGGATTTAACGCCTCAGGGTTTCCTGGAGGGGAGATTCCTACACCTTGAAATCCAAATCTCAAATAAAATTCTTCAAATTATCAACCTATACGCACCTAATGAACACGCAGAAAAACACACTTTCTATGAAAACATTCTTGAATACCTACTGAAAAGTCTAAAACCAAATCATGAAATTATCTTATCTGGAGATTTCAACTTTATACTAGAACCTATTGATACTAAAAGACAACAACAAGTACACGCACTAAATCAAATCACTAAACAACATTTTCAAACTTCTTTTAATTCCCTAAATTTATCATTTTCATTTTCAGACAAACCTATCCTACTACACCATCATATACCTACAGCAAAACAACAACAGGAGCAGCCAGACTAGACAGAATCTATACGTCACAAACTCTCACCCCAAATGTACAAGAAATTAAACATCTGCCCCAGTCCGTCAGTGACCACAAGGCCGTCAGTCTAAAACTTAAACTAAGTAGAAATCGCTGGGGGAAAAGTTATTGGAAAATGAACACTCAAATTCTGAAAGATCAAAATTATAGGGAGCATATTACTTATATTCTGGAACATTGGCACAAAAATACTAAATTTGAAAATCAATTAAAAAGGTGGGAAAATCTCAAAGAAACTATTAAGGGCATCTCAATTAAACACTCAATTAGAATAAATAAAGAAAAGAAATTATTACTGGAAAATCTATACTCACAACTAGAAACTTTAGAACATCATAACAATTCAGATCATCCAGACATCAAAACAACAAAATCAAACATCTTAAAATTAGAACAGGAATTTAACTTAGGAATCATAATCAGATCAAAAAAGGAATTTACAGAAAGTGATATCAACAACATTGACATATATAAATTATTCGAAATCAAAAACTCAACTAACAAAGAAATTCAAGAACTGGAAAATGATGAGGGTAAAGTATTATCTGCTAAAGATTCTATCTTATCAACTGTACAACAATATTATTCTAACCTATACACATCTCAAAATATCTCTCAAGACACCATTAATACTTACCTCTCTACCACAAACTTATCCACTCTCTCTACAGAACAACAACAGCAGCTCTCTCTCCCTATCACTGAGGATGAGGTCCGTGCTGCACTGGACTCGTTTCACAACAATAAATCTCCTGGTGTAGACGGTATCCCTAAAGAGTTCTATCTGGAATTCTGGCCTCAGATTGGCGAGGAACTTACAAATTTAATCAATAACATCTACTTCCAACATCAATTAACACCTACCCAAAAATCAGCAATTATCACAATCTCTTACAAAAATAAAGGCAGCCACAAACAACTAAAAAATTATAGACCTATTTCCCTATTAACAGTTGACTACAAGATAATTACAAAAATCCTCGCCAATCGGCTATCCGGGGTTCTAGATGAACTCATATTGCCCATTCAGACTGGGGCCGGAAGAGGTAAAACCATACTGGATAATTTACAATCTATCCACTTCATTTTGCAATACATGGAACAAAAACAGACAAAGGGTACCCTTGTCGGTTTCGACCAGGAGAAAGCCTTTGATAGAATAGAGCATAATTACCTGTACAGCCTTCTCCAAAATCTAAATTTTCCCACTTATATTCTCAACTGGTTCGAAATTCTATATCATGATATCAATAGCTCAGTTTTGGTCAACGGTGCGTTCACCTCTAAATTCAAAATTACTCGGTCAGTCCGACAAGGATGCCCTTTATCAATGTTACTATACTCTTTGGCAATCCACCCTTTGGCATCAAAAATATTGCAAAATGAATCCATAATTGGCCTCAAAATTCCGAACTTACCATCCCAAATTAAAATATTTCAACACGCAGACGATATTTCGGCCATCTTAACATCGAAAAATTCCCTCACAGAAATCGTTGCGGAAATAAACAAGTATGGTTCTGCTTCCGGCTCCAAGCTGAATGTGGACAAAACAGAACTGATCAACATTAACGGGTTCAGGTCGGATGCGGATCTTGTCCCCAGTGATACCATTAAAATACTAGGCATCTATTTTGGCAAAAATTACATCAATAAAAACTGGAACAACATAATCAACAAAATCACCGCCATGCAATACACTCATATTCAACGTGCTGGGAATCTCTCCTTTAGGGAACGCCTGATGGCGTTGAATACCTATCTTGTCAGCCTGACTCAATACGTACTAAAGATAATTCCTCCACCTCCTGATATCATCAAACAGTTAAACACCCTTATCTTTAGATTTATCTGGGCTGATCAACCTGAAACCATCAAACGAGAAACTCTTATGCTGCCTCTGGATCGGGGTGGCCTTAGCATCACAAACCTCAACAACAAAATCCAAATCAACTTCATACAGCTCATTAATAAATTCGTATACTACCTTCATTCCAACATGCCTGGATGGCACTTATGAAATACTGGCTTGGTGTTCCTCTCCGTAACCTTCATCCACTCCATCCTTCACATACCGTTACCATCTTAGAACCTCCTCTTCTGAAAAAAATAAAACAAACATATCAGCAATACCCAAACATCATAAACTACCAACAAAAAACATCCAGCAAAATCATAAATACTAAACTACTACAACTATCAGACCATAAACCTAAACTTCTCATAGAACATCCTTCTACAAATCTTACTCAAATTTCTAAATTTCAACAAAATATCCACCTTAACAACAGACAAAAAGACTTTACTTACCTTCTTCTACATTCTGGCCTCTTTACTAAAACAATACAACAATCTAGAACTTTTTATATCATCAATACCACCTGTAATTACTGCCACAATCAACCTGAAACACAATCACATTTATTTGAATACTGCACTTACCTTATCCCACTCCGTCATTTCTTTAACACTCACATTCAAACTATTACTGCTGATAAAAACTTTACTCTCCCTTCACCATACCACCTTATCCATACATACCTACCTTTACAGCAAAAATACATCATACAGCTTTACATCCTTATCTGGAAAAATAGAAATAACTCGCTCAGCACTCAAGACTTAATATATTACCTCTATAACGAAATTACCTAATTTACTAAAACCCACCAGCATTACCATCCCCCTCCCTATTCACCATCCCTGAACACCAGCCCTTTCTTATTCACCGCAGCACAATGAATATATCAATAAATAATTTACTTAGTGAAAAACAAAACCCTCCAAAAAAAAAACAAAAAAAACTTATGTGTGTACGAGTATGTAAGTGTGAGAGAATGAAAGTGGTGCTGTGTGGTGAACATGTCTTTATACGTGCGTCAGTGTGTGGATGTTACAGCAGTGTGTTAGTTGAATGCTGGGCACAGTGTGAAAGTAGTACTCGAGTGTTAGTTAGAGTGAATGACCCCAGTGTGAAAGTAGATCTGTGAGAGAAAGTGAATATAAATAAATTGTAATTAACTTATGTAAATAAATGTATGTATATAAATGTAAATACTATACTATATAGTATGACTTGTAAATAAATGTAAATATAAATATAAAAATATAGCACAATGATGATAAAAAACAGTACAACGGTCGTTCACTATCTGTCAATTATTTCTTTATAAAATTCACCCTTTTCAGGTCTTAACTCACTAACAATAGCAGGTAACAATCCTATGTCTTAGAGTTGGGATCTCAGAGCCTCTAACCCGCCTGGGATCCTTCTAGCTACTACATAGGATCACTAACAACAATAGCCCGTAATGTCCAGGTGGTGAAGCCGAGTAACCCCTGGAAAATAACAACCCCTTCACTGGAGAAATGTACTGTGTGTCTCGCTCTCGCTTGTACATATGAGATCGTAATTGAGCAGACACAAAATCTGAGTGCTCGAAAAAAAAAAAAAAAAAAAAAAAAAAAAAAAAAAAAAAAAAATAACTAACTACTCGAATTTTCAATGCTCTGAGACAGTGTTTAGATTTTCTGTTCCGGTGTGTTAGGGTCGGATACTTTTTGTATTTCGACGGCCCGATAAGACCACCTAGGGTTTATCAAAATTATGTGATATATCGGGTGTCCCAAAAAAAACGTCCCCAACTTTGACGAAAAGTATCTCAGCTGCTGATGAGCCGATCTCTTTCAAAATTCGTACAAATTTACTTCAACATGTCCTTGCTAAACCCTGAAAATATGAAACTTATCGAACAAAAATTGTACGAGTACTGCCTCGAACAAAATAGCATGTCCAAAAATTCAATATCATAGCTAATAACAGATTTGAATTTGTGTCCATTTGGCCTTCACCACAACCACCAATATCCAACATTTTCCATCCTGATAACTCTCACGGATCACATCTAAAGGTACCACTCGAGAAGCGACCGTCCTGCATTTCGGTTCTTGTTTAATCAGTGTGTTCCTCTAACCCAAGTGCAGTACACCTGTTTCTTAAGAGAATCCCATACTGCCCGGAGTCATTACCATCACCAGTGAAACAAATTGGATGAACAATAACTGAAAGGCAGGAAGGTTGCTTTTTGGGAGAAAATGTCTTAAGATGAGATCGGTGAGAGCATTTCAGGATGGAAAAAGAATGATATTGGTGGTCGATGTGGTAAAAGCACAATAGACACAGGTTGAAATGTGTAGTTTGCTCTGATATTGAATTTTTTGACATGCTATTTTGTTCGAAGCAGTTCTTGTACAATTTTTATTCGATGACTTTTATATTTTCAGGGTCTGACACAGTCATGTTGAAGTAAATCTGTGAGAATTTTGAAAGAGATCGATTCACCAACATCTGAGATACTCATCGTCAAACTTGGGGACGTTTTTATTGGGACACCCGATATATCTCAGATAGTAGCTTAAGATTATAGAAAAAGTTTTAAACCGAGATCTGCCATCAAAACTCGGATGCGAGTGGATACAGTTTGAGTAATTTTTACATCTCAACTTGTAATGCAAATGGCTACCCGGAAATAGATTTGTGTGGTGGTCTATTTGTAATTCAAGATCCTATGTCCACTTGCATATGATCATATAATATACTGAATAATCATTTACTCTTTACCTCTTAGGGGAAAGCGAATAAAAAAAAGTTTACCTCATTCACAAAAAAAAAAAAAAAGTTTATCCCATTCACGAAATTAGAAAGGCTACTCAATCTGCAGGAAAAGTCAAAAAAAAAAAAAAAAAAAGTTTACCTCATTCACAAAACAGAAAGTTTACCTCATTGAAAATTTTTTTTTTTTTTTTTTTTTTTTCTTTCCTGGGCGAATCTACTCTTTGTCTCTATACTACTAGTAGAGAAACTGAATAATAGCTTGAGAAGGCTATTAAATTTTTTTTTTTTTCTTTTTTTTTATAAATTTATACTCACATATTGTAAGGGAAATATATCATTTATTTTTTCGACTTTTATTTTTCTTGTTTTATCAATCTCTCACCTATCACCTATAAAATTAAAAAAAAAAAAACACGTATTTATATATCGTACTGATATATACATAAAAAAATATATATATTATTGTATATACACATAGACACCTCTAATTAAATAATTTCATAATGGCCACGAAAAATCTAGAAAGGAAACTAACTGTAGAAATAAGGCCCAGAAAACCTATTGACATCAAGTCTGAGGAAATGCTGGGCATTTTCCAGCAAAGGGGAGCCCCCCTTCATTTAATTAAATGTTTCCAGAACGTTGGCCAATCGAAGTTCTTGGTGTCTTTCTCTAAGGAGGAGGACATCAAGACCTTCGAGGACTGGTTTGAGTTGGGAAGCGGCTCCGAGCCCTACAAAGGAGTCGGTTACACCATTGACAGAGCGACGAATATCCCCCAATACAACACCCAGAGTATTCGCATCACTATCTTTGGTGTACCATACGAAATGGACACCAAATTCGTCTTGTCAAAACTCAACCAATATTGCACTTCTACCAAAATAATCCGTTGTACATACAGAGATCATCCTTATATGTACAACGGAGTCTGCTTTATTTACACCAATAAGGTAAATAACCCAATACCATCTAATATCACCATCCAAGGATGTCGTTTGGGGTGAAATACGAGGGTCAGCCCGAAGTCGATCGAAAGTGCTATGTATGCCAAGTCGAGGGGCACACGGCGAGGGACTGTCCTTCTCGTCCCCCACCCCCAATTTCCCCCATCGTTGATAAGGAAGACTCGGGTGCTTTCCAAATACACAACCCCAAAAAGAAGCCACCCCAACAAATAGCTAAATCGGTTGGCAACATAATACAGCAAATTAGAAAGACCTCCACCCCAAACGTGTCCCATATTAAAACACCCCAGGACACACAGGCTACCCCAGGTTGGATCCCAGATGATGGGGAATGGGAAAACCTAGATGAATCCGACTATGATAAAAGTAAGGAGGAAATTGCTAACCGATCTAGTATCATAGCCAGTGCCCCCAAGTTAAGTAAAATTAAAGCCCCCCTAGAAAAGAAAAAGACTCTCCAGGACACGCCTCTGTCTTCGCGTTCCAACTCCAAAGATAGAAAAAGGGACCGAGACAGAAGCAGCCTGATTGAAGAAAGCAAAAAGTACAAACCAGGTCAGGACTTAACAACAGATATTGTCCATCTTTTAACTGAGAGCCAAAAATCTATCTTAAGTGTAGAAACCCCTACTAGCTCTAGAGGGAAATCTGCACAAAAGAAGAACAAATAGATGCCATTAATCATTTTGAAAAAAAAAGGAATATTAACAAAGTAAAATAATTACATATCAATCATCTCTTTTATTTCTCATAATGCTTTTCACAACCGTAAATATTTGTAGAGGTTTTTCAAAAAAATTTAGTAAAATAATGAAGGATTATAAAACTTCGGAGGTAATCAGTCTGCAGGAAACAGGAATTGTCTCTGATGAGACAAAAGCTGATATTGAGGCAACAAGTCCTTACAGACTGATTACCTCTAACGGCCCTGATCCTAGAACTAGAGGAGTCACTATCTTATACAAAAAAGATCTTGAAATACCAAGCACATATGAAATCCCAGAGAGAGTAATATGTGCAAAGTTCAAGATCGAAAAAAAGAACCTTTACGTGATAAATGTGTATGGAACTCGAGAACCCGGTATAGGCCTCGAGTTCTATACACAGATATACAACTATATAAAAAGCATATACAATATTAATGACATCTATCTATTTAACGGGGACTTTAACTTTTACTACGACAGTCTGGATAATAAAAACGGTCTACTCGACCGCCAACCTGTAGGCATTGCGAACATGTTTGAAAAAATTAAAACAGAGTTTCTTTTAGTCGATGCCTACAGGCATAAGAACCCGAAGCGAAAGGTTTATACTTTCCTTCGCGGTGAAACAGGCACTCGAATAGACCGGATTTATGTGTCGCAGTCTGTCGCTAGTCAAGTCCGACGTATCTCACACTCCACCGTCTCCTACTCCGACCACAAATCCGTCCAGATGCAACTCCAGCTAGGATCTGATAGGTGGGGTAGGGGAAAGTGGAAGATGAATACGTCGGTACTTGAAGAAGAAAATTTTAAACTACAAATACAAACCTTTTGGGGGTACTGGAAAGATCAAAAACTTACCTTTTATAATCCAGTAGATTGGTGGGAAGAGGGGAAGAAAAAAATAAAATTACTTACCATCAAATACTCGCACGCCCGGACTCTCCATATAAAAGGTGAAATTTCTTCTTTAACTGAAAAAAAAATAAATATAGAAAAAAATTACGACATCAACATAGAGTTATATAAAAATAAAGTAGACAACATTATACATAAGATCAAATTGCTGGAAAATAAAATTAATAAAGGTGTCTTGATCAGGTCTCGTCTACCTTTCGAGGAGAGTGACCTGGACAATATATATATTTTTAAAAAGGCTGAGATAGAGAACGGCACTAGCAAACAGCTCGAGAGACTTATCGATGACAGCGGAACAGTGAGGGAAGGCAGAGAAGAAATCATAGAAATTGTGGAAAAATTCTACTCAAAACTCTACTCTGCTGACCCTATACCCCAATCTGTCATCGATGAGTATCTCGATGCTTCTAACATCACACCACTACCGCCAGAGGAGGCATCGGCCATAGATAATCAGATCATTTCGAAACAAGAAATCCATATGGCACTGAAACAGTTTCAGAACGACAAGTCTCCTGGAATAGATGGCATCCCAAAGGAATTTTATTTGGAATTCTGGGATGTCATCCAGGATGACTTGTCGGAAGTGATAAACAACATATTCTTACAGGGAAAACTATCTGAAACTATGGGCACATCGATTATTTCGATACATTACAAAAACAAAGGCCCAAGAAATGATCTGAAAAACTATCGGCCGATCTCTCTTCTGACGGTAGATTATAAAATAATAGCAAGGGTGATAGCCAATAGGCTAAAACCTATTTTGAACTTACTCGTGTATGATACTCAATCGGGAGCAGGTCAAGACAAATCTATAGTCAATAACCTGCTCTCGATTGACTACATATACGAGTATGTTACTCAGAAGGACCTGGGGGTGGCCCTGTTGGCCTACGACCAGGAAAAGGCATTTGATAGGCTCAACAGGACCTACCTCAGTACCCTTCTGGAAAGATTGGGGTTTCCGGCTTGTATCACAAAATGGATCTCCATTCTTTATAGGGACCTAAGGGTGTATTGTGATGTGCGTGGAGCGTTCACTAATTGCTTTACACTCGAAAGAGGAGTAAAACAAGGTTGCCCTCTTTCAATGGCTCTTTATGCACTCGCGATACACCCTTTGGCCCTTAATATCTCCAACAATCGATACATCATAGGTATAGATATACCGAATTATCACCGACAGGTAAAAACATTCCAACATGCAGACGATTTGTCCGTTATCATAACTGATCCCAAGTCCTTCTCCAAACTTGATCAAGAATTAAGTAGCTTTGAGAAGGCCTCGGGATCAAAGATAAACAAAAACAAAACCGAAATTTTCACCACTGGGGCGATGTCTGCCCACGTACCAGACGAGGATAAAATGTATTTAAAAAAACAAATAAAAATATTAGGTATCTATTTTGGCCACAGCAATCATGATTCCAACTGGAATCCAATAATAAACAGAATCAGATCCACACTCATTAAATGGAAAGATCGGACCTTGAAATTCAAGGAAAAGATCAACATCCTCAATACATATATTTTATCGCAAGTCTGGTACGTCGGCAGAATAGTCAAACCAAATAAACGAATCTTAAAAGAGCTGAATCGGGCTATCTACTCCTTTATCTGGAACGGGAAAAGTGAGTGGATAGCCCGAAGCACTCTTCAACTTCCGCCCGACGAGGGAGGGCTTGGAGTTTGTGATATTGATCTCAAACTTCAAGCCTTCGACCTCCAACAAATTAAATGGTCCATGGGGGGGAACAGATACCCGTGGAAATCCCTACTTTACTACTGGATGGGTCCTACTCTTAGGGGATTGGACACTGACAGACGCTATTCCGTGGCAACGTTTCAGGCACCACAGAAAATCAAATCCATAGCAGCAAATTACAGAAAACTTACAATTAATTGGCAACAGGAAATCTCCTCAAAAATAATTTACAGTCACCTACTAAATTCAACTAAACATACCATCACTGTACAGCAGCAATACCCACACATTAAATTCTCTTGTGTGTTCCAGAATCTCTGGAAGTCGAGTCTGAATCGGGGGGAAAAGGAATTCCTTTTCCTCCTGATTCACTCTGCCCTTCCGACTCGACTTTTACTTTCAACACGGAGCACGCAAGAGCTTGATACCAAATGTGGGTATTGCCACAAATATCCTGAAACGTTGCTGCATTTATTTGTAAAGTGCAACAAACTATCAGCACTACGGAGTAGCTTCTGTCATTTCATGTCAGCCACCCTGAAAAAACCAATCCAGATACATGAATTTGTTAGATTCATGGTAGGGATTGACACCCATCTGTTCCCCCACATGTACCATTACTTCAAAATCATTTGGACGAATCGTACTGCACCAAAACCTGTCGGTGATATTATTGATGCTCTCTTGTATCGATTGTTGGAGATATCACCCTTGCTATTATAGCCGTTCTTATCTCAGCATTATCTGTGATACTCATATCATTCATAATTTCAAATATATTTTTAAAAACTCATACTTTAGATAAATTTTTATATTTACATAATAATTCATCTGACATTATATATTTACAACATATCATATAGATCATATATTTACTTATTATTGTACATATTATATATATTATCATAGCTATATTTCTACACATATTTATATAGAATTTATATTTACAATTTATCTACTGTGCAATATCCTAATCTATATTATACATAATACATTCTTGTGGAGATATACATGTGTATAAATATAGTATATCTCCGTACAAATTATATTATTTAAATGTATTATTCTGTTCGGTTACACGATGATGATCACCTCACATATGCCCTTGCTAGATTTTTAAATATTTTTATCTCCCTATTAGGGGCATATGTGAGAGGTGGATATTACTGTAAATATATGTTACACAGTATATCCACCTAACACTTGATCGGAGTGTGGGTGGGTAAGTGGTACAAAAAAAAAAAGAAAAAAAAAAAAAATTTCAATCTGCAACCATGTCTGGACGAGGAAAAGGAGGAAAGGGGTTAGGAAAAGGAGGAGCAAAACGTCACAGGAAAGTTCTCCGTGATAACATCCAGGGTATCACCAAGCCCGCTATTAGACGTCTAGCTCGACGAGGTGGTGTCAAACGTATCTCCGGTCTGATCTACGAAGAAACCAGAGGTGTGTTGAAAGTTTTCTTGGAAAACGTCATCCGAGATGCTGTCACCTACACTGAACATGCCAAGAGAAAGACCGTCACCGCCATGGATGTCGTCTACGCTTTGAAGAGACAAGGCCGAACTCTGTACGGATTCGGAGGTTAAGCTCATATTTAGTAGCCAACCACTTAAACGGCCCTTTTCAGGGCCACCCACATTCTCACAAGAGAGTGAATAATAGTCTTATTTCAAAACAGCCTAAAAGAAAGAAAAAAATAAAGATATTGGAATATTTCCTCTCCCCACCGATCATTTTCATTTCCCACGCATGCCCAATCCTTATTCTCGCCCATAACTACTTCATATTACAAATAGCAAGCAGTACACAAACTATAGTCCACTATAGACACTATACGATACTAGTAGCAGTATACTCTTATAGAGAGACAGCTCGTTATACACTGACTGACTCGCTCACTCTCTCTCACTATTACCCAATCATTCATTTTTATGAATTTACTATATATTTTTTTTCTCACGTGTCTCTAAGTCGCAAGGCCTTAATTTTTCAAATAAGCACCGGGTTTGGGGTTGTGTTATGTTATGTTATATTATATCGTCTACTGTCATAGATACAGATAAAGACTATTTTCACTCATTTTTAGATAATTTGAATGGCCCTGAAAAGGGCCGTTTAGTTTAGTTTACAGGTTTTTCGGTCAAGGCTTAGCTTATTTAACAGCCTTTTTGGTAGCTGTTTTAGGTTTTTTAGCTTTTGGCTTCTTGGCGGCGACAACTTTCTTGGGTTTGGCAGGCGACTTCTTGGCACTGGCGGCTTTGGACTTCTTTGGCGTTGCAGTCTTCTTAACGGCAGTTTTCTTGGCTTTAACCTTTTTGGGTGTAGCAGCTTTCTTGGCAGCGACTTTTTTGACAGCTGGATTCTTGGCAGTGGTCTTTGTCACCTTTTTGGGCTTTTCGGTTTTAGTTTCGCCGAGTTTGAATGAGCCGGCAGCGCCGGTGCCCTTCGACTGCTTCAGAGAACCAACTTTAACACCTTGCTTCAGAGCTGTCTTTATTCTGGAGTTGACTGGTTTCGAGTCTGTTCCGACTTTGTAGTTTGCCATGACGTACTTCAAAATAGCCTGTCTGGAGGAGCCGCCCCTTTCTTTCAAGGAACCAACTGCAGCCTTGATCATATCTACATATTTCGGGTGAGCGGCTGGCACTTTAGGCTTGGCTGTAGTCTTCTTCTTGGGTGATTTGTGAGCGGGAGCTACGGCTGTGTCTGTCATCTTGCTTTGCTTTGCTTGTGGAGAAACGTCGTTCTTCTTCTGTGTACGAGAGGAAAATGAATAGACAAAAGGCGTGTGTTGTGTAGACCCATACAAGTGTAGCGCGGACTTGGTAGTGAGCACGCATTAAGTTTACCTTTCATCGACTTGAGATAAGACCTGTGTTTGTAATTTTATATCAAATTCGATTTTTGTGCTTTATTTTGGTTCATTTTTTTCAAAAATTTGGCTTAACATGAAAAAGAAATGTTTGTTAACAATACCATTCACCTACCATGGGAAAAGTGTTAATATTTGAACGTTAAGAGTGGATTTGTAGAGCCTGACTCGTAGCTTTCCTACGTTTCACTACCTAAATTGGCCGAAATTTCGCCTTAGTGTCGAATTGTACGACAGTCTACTTACCTCGATATGGCCAAACACGTACACAAATTAATCTACTAGAATATGTAATAAGTTTGAGGCTTCTCCAAACGTTTGGAGCTTTCTTAGATACAGAATATAGAGTGCACTGGCGCTCAATCTCGCCCTACCAAAATCGGAGTTTACTAACAGGTTGGCTCGAGACTTGGAGACTTGGAGGGGGGAAACGAGTGAGAGGTTAATTAAAAGAAATGACTGAAATAGTATGAACGAGAATATTCATATTCATTTTCAAAATTAAACAAACAAAACATGTCATACCTTTGAAACATTTCGTTATGTCTGTCTTAGAAGTATAGAACTTAATGTGGACGGGACTTTATGTACAACATTTTATATCAGAATGCGAGTACAGCTACTCAAAAAATATAGCCCGCCCTATCACTTAACAGGCTTGTGTATTGTCTATATTGTCTATATTGTCTCTACACACATTAATTAGATAGAATTGACTTGTCAGTTAATCAAGTCCGAGCTATGTCAATTCAACATAGACAAAAGGGGTTTGGATTTGCCAATTTCAATCACTGACTTCATCCATTTTCTAAATGAATTTATATAAGTCATCATAAAGGGTCTAAAATTTTGCACTTTTTAATTGTATCTTTTGAAAGCCATTTTATTTGGCGTGGAAGTTTGGGCATTAATGACTAGGGTTTAGGGATAGTTTGAAAACATGACTATTTTCACTCTTTTGAGAGATTTTAGATGGCCCTGAAAAGGGCCTTTTTTCGGTTTGATGCCAGAACAGTACTTTTTAAGCACGTTCACCTCGGATTCTTCGGGCCAATTGAATATCCTTGGGCATAATGGTTACTCTCTTGGCGTGGATGGCGCACAAGTTGGTGTCTTCGAAAAGACCGACCAAGTAAGCCTCACTGGCTTCCTGGAGAGCCATGACAGCTGAACTCTGGAATCGGAGATCGGTCTTGAAGTCCTGAGCTATTTCTCTCACCAAACGTTGGAAAGGAAGTTTTCGGATCAACAGTTCGGTGCTCTTCTGGTAACGACGGATTTCTCTCAGAGCCACGGTTCCGGGTCGGTATCTGTGAGGTTTCTTTACACCACCGGTAGCTGGGGCGCTCTTTCGGGCAGCCTTGGTAGCCAATTGTTTTCTTGGGGCCTTGCCTCCAGTTGATTTACGGGCAGTCTGCTTCGTACGGGCCATTTTCTTCTTTTAGCTTCTGTAAACACGTCTGAACGGTAAGACAGTCAAAACATAGAATGAAGCCAATCCACAATCAACAACTACATACACAAATTTCCCCTCCCTCTCGCTATTCTCTTTCTTTAGGTTTGCTTCACGCGCCGTCAAAGCCCATTGGTTATTTTCAACTCGTCGCGACGCTCTGATTGGTCCAAAACGACGTCACGCCATTGGCTAACTTTCGACTCTATTTTTCTGGTCGTTTTGTAGCGAAAAGCTTTCGATCCTATTTTCTTGTCTGTTTTGTACGAAAAAGTGTTCGATTTCTACTTTTAGGAAAAAAAGGTTTCGATCATATTCTTAATTGAAAAGTGTCAATTGGTATCTAGTCGAGTAGCACGAGAGGCAAATCAGTCTATTTTGAGTCGAATTATGAGTGCAAGCTTGTTTGTACAGCACGTTAAGAAAACCGAATTGTTGATTGTTTAGGGGGTTAGGTTAATCCATTCCTAATCGAATCGAATCTAATCGAACTTAATTGAATCAAGAATCGAATGACACGGTGTATGAGTGAGTGTGAGAGAATGAATTTAGATAGATAGATAGAGAGAGAGAGAGAGATGAATGAATGAATGAATGAATGAATGAATGAATACATGTCGGTCACGCTGACACCACACAAAGCCGTGAGTGTTTATATAGCGATATTTCCTTGTTAGACAGGGGGGTTGTGACTTTAGTTTTTAATGAAATAGAGAAAGTTGTAAAAGGACATTCTTTCACTCTTTTTTGAGATTTTGGGTGGCCCTGAAAAGGGCCGTTTATTGTTGTTTTGTACAAAATAAATCAGGTGATTTATTTGGATGCAGCCTTCTCGGATTTCTTGGGTAAGAGAACAGCTTGGATGTTGGGGAGGACACCACCTTGAGCGATGGTTACTCCGGACAAAAGCTTGTTCAATTCCTCGTCATTTCGGATAGCCAACTGTAAATGTCTGGGAATGATTCTGGATTTCTTGTTGTCACGGGCAGCGTTACCAGCCAACTCGAGAACTTCAGCAGCCAAGTATTCCAAAACGGCAGCCAAGTAGACGGGGGCACCAGCTCCGACTCGCTCGGCGTAGTTTCCTTTTCTCAACAGACGGTGAATACGACCGACGGGAAACTGTAATCCAGCTCTGGATGATCGGGTCTTGCTCTTTCCCTTTACTTTTCCTCCTTTTCCTCGTCCAGACATGATGAAAATATATTAAGAGTGACGGTGTGGTTGTGCGAAACTCTAATAGCTATATGAAACATCGAAAGGTTGGTAGATGACAAGTTAACGTTCGCTTCCAGCGTCAGCTGATATCGCAAACTAGGTAGTTGTTGGTAGTGGTGGTAGTTGGTAGTTGATTGGTTCAATAGGATGGTACTGTGCTGTTGGTTTGGTAAGTTGAGAATTCGTAAGATCTGGTCGGGTCGAATGACATGGCAGTGAAACTCGGCCCTGGGTGGTGTGGCGTGAGTTACTCGATCTTCTTCATTCTTCCAAACTCGTTGTGATCGTGGTTATTCTTCTTGATGCTGGTAGTTGAATGGTAGTTGTTGGTTTGGTTTGGTTAGATTATCTGATGGATGTTGGAAAACTGGAAGACCTGAAAAGAAAGGAAGAGGAGAATCTGAGAAAGGAGAAGAAAAGAAGGAAAAGGGGGGAAAAAGCTTTCAACGAAAAAAGGGGGAAAAATGTTCTCTTTGTTTCTGCAATGAAACTTATTAGTTTGGTTGTGAATAAATAATATAAAAAACTTTAATTAGAAACTTAGCCTATCTGTTCAAACATCGAAAAGGCCAAAATCGTATTTATACTCGAAAATGGAGTCGAAAGCTACAGTGCTCACTATCAGGTCCGCGCTTACTCGAAAAAGCTTTCGATCCTATTTTTCGACTCCATTTTCGAGTATAAAAGGAAAAATCCGCGCGTGTTCTCCATTCACTCGACTAGTAGACAGCACGCTGTACACATCACGTCAGTACTCTAAATCGAAGCCATGCCGCCAAAAGTATCAGCCAAAGGGGCTAAGAAAGCCGGAAAAGCAAAAGCCGCACGTAGCGGAGACAAGAAAAGGAAACGACGACGAAAGGAGTCTTACAGCATCTACATCTACAAAGTTTTGAAACAAGTCCACCCCGACACCGGAGTCAGCAGCAAAGCTATGTCAATCATGAACAGTTTCGTCAACGACATTTTCGAGAGAATCGCTGCCGAGGCTTCAAGACTTGCTCACTACAACAAAAGATCAACCATCACATCTAGGGAAATTCAGACTGCCGTCCGACTTCTTTTACCTGGTGAACTTGCCAAACACGCCGTTTCCGAAGGAACAAAGGCCGTCACCAAATACACCAGCTCCAAATAAGCTGTGTGTCGAACATTAGTTCAACACTACAACAACGGCCCTTTTCAGGGCCACCCAAAATCTCAAAAAAGAGTGAAAAAATGTCTTTCATTTCAATATCAAAACTTATCATAAAAACCAAATAAAAAAATCCCATTTCCCCCCATACAAGACAAATACTACTTGTCCCATGATAAAAATGGCAAGAAAGGTGCAAACCAACGACATTCATTATAATATATCATAAGCCTATCTATACAGAAACTGTAAACGGGGCACTCAAAAATTTAAAGATTTCCCCAAATTCGCATCTTATGTCCGAATAGTTTTTCTCTCAGGCCGACGCCAAATTTTTAATTTACAAGAATTTAGTATTAGGGTGAATTGAGTATCTCTCATAGGTCCGCGCGTTCACGCTGTACTGTATTGCTATTCATATTAGGGGAAATGTGAGGGCCTCTCATAGGTCCGCTCGCTCACGCTGTGTATTGTATTGCTATTCAAACTAAGGAAAATGTGAGGGCCTCTCATAGGTCCGCGCGTGGCATTTATATATAGATTGTGGCTGTTTCGAATCATAACTAGTTGTACCGTATTCGTGTAACTAACTACTCGAATTTCAATCTGCAACCATGTCTGGACGAGGAAAAGGAGGAAAGGGGTTAGGAAAAGGAGGAGCAAAACGTCACAGGAAAGTTCTCCGTGATAACATCCAGGGTATCACCAAGCCCGCTATTAGGCGTCTAGCTCGACGAGGTGGTGTCAAACGTATCTCCGGTCTGATCTACGAAGAAACCAGAGGTGTGTTGAAAGTTTTCTTGGAAAACGTCATCCGAGATGCTGTCACCTACACTGAACATGCCAAGAGAAAGACCGTCACCGCCATGGATGTCGTCTACGCTTTGAAGAGACAAGGCCGAACTCTGTACGGATTCGGAGGTTAAGCTCATATTTAGTAGCCAACCACTTAAACGGCCCTTTTCAGGGCCACCCACATTCTCACAAGAGAGTGAATAATAGTCTTATTTCAAAACAGCCTAAAAGAAAGAAAAAAAAAATAAAGAAAATGGAATATTTCCTCTCCCCACCGATCATTTTCATTTCCCACGCATGCCCAATCCTTATTCTCGCCCATAACTACTTCATATTACAAATAGCAAGCAGTACACAAACTATATAGTCCACTATAGACACTATACGATACTAGTAGCAGTATGTATACTCTTATAAAGAGAGACAGCTCGTTATACACTGACTCGCTCACTCTCTCACTATTACCCAATCATTCATTTTTATGAATTTACTATATATTTATTTTTCTCACGTGTCGCAAGGCCTTTATTTTTCAAATAAGCACCGGGTTTGGGGTTGTGTTATGTTATATTATATTATATCGTATACTGTCATAGATACAGATAAAGACTATTTTCACTCATTTTTAGATAATTTGAATGGCCCTGAAAAGGGCCGTTTAGTTTAGTTTACAGGTTTTTCGGTCAAGGCTTAGCTTATTTAACAGCCTTTTTAGTAGCTGTTTTAGGTTTTTTAGCTTTTGGCTTCTTGGCGGCGACAACTTTCTTGGGTTTGGCAGGCGACTTCTTGGCACTGGCGGCTTTGGACTTCTTTGGCGTTGCAGTCTTCTTAACGGCAGTTTTCTTGGCTTTAACCTTTTTGGGTGTAGCAGCTTTCTTGGCAGCGACTTTTTTGACAGCTGGCTTCTTGGCAGTGGTCTTTGTCACCTTTTTGGGCTTTTCGGTTTTAGTTTCGCCGAGTTTGAATGAGCCGGCAGCGCCGGTGCCCTTCGACTGCTTCAGAGAACCAACTTTAACACCTTGCTTCAGAGCTGTCTTTATTCTGGAGTTGACTGGTTTCGAGTCTGTTCCGACTTTGTAGTTTGCCATGACGTACTTCAAAATAGCCTGTCTGGAGGAGCCGCCCCTTTCTTTCAAGGAACCAACTGCAGCCTTGATCATATCTACATATTTCGGGTGAGCGGCTGGCACTTTAGGCTTGGCTGTAGTCTTCTTCTTGGGTGATTTGTGAGCGGGAGCTACGGCTGTGTCTGTCATCTTGCTTTGCTTTGCTTGTGGAGAAACGTCGTTCTTCTTCTGTGTACGAGAGGAAAATGAATAGACAAAAGGCGTGTGTTGTGTAGACCCATACAAGTGTAGCGCGGACTTGGTAGTGAGCACGCATTAAGTTTACCTTTCATCGACTTGAGATAAGACCTGTGTTTGTAATTTTACATCAAATTCGATTTTTGTGCTTTATTTTGGTTCATTTTTTCAAAAATTTGGCGTAACATGAAAAAGAAATGTTTGTTAACAATACCATTCACCTACCATGGGAAAAGTGTTAATATTTGAACGTTAAGAGTGGATTTGTAGAGCCTGACTCGTAGCTTTCCTACGTTTCACTACCTAAATTGGCCGAAATTTCGCCTTAGTGTCGAATTGTACGACAGTCTACTTACCTCGATATGGCCAAACACGTACACAAATTAATCTACTAGAATATGTAATAAGTTTGAGGCTTCTCCAAACGTTTGGAGCTTTCTTAGATGCAGAATATAGAGTGCACTGGCGCTCAATCTCGCCCTACCAAAATCGGAGTTTACTAACAGGTTGGTTCGAGACTTGGAGACTTGGAGGGGGGAAAAGAGTGAGAGGTTAATTAAAAGAAATGACTGAAATAGTATGAACGAGAATATTCATATTCATTTTCAAAATTAAACAAACAAAACATGTCCTACCTTTGAAACATTCGTTATGTCTGTCTTAGAAGTATAGAACTTAATGTGGACGGGACTTTATGTACAACATTTTATATCAGAATGCGAGTACAGCTACTCAAAAAATATAGCCCACCCTATCACTTAACAGGCTTGTGTATTGTCTATATTGTCTATATTGTCTCTACACACATTAATTAGATAGAATTGACTTGTCAGTTAATCAAGTCCGAGCTATATCAATTCAACATAGACAAAAGGGGTTTGGATTTGCCAATTTCAATCACTGACTTCATCCATTTTCTAAATGAATTTATATAAGTCATCATAAAGGGTCTAAAATTTTGCACTTTTTAATTGTATCTTTTGAAAGCCATTTTATTTGGCGTGGAAGTTTGGGCATTAATGACTAGGGTTTAGGGATAGTTTGAAAACATGACTATTTTCACTCTTTTGAGAGATTTTAGATGGCCCTGAAAAGGGCCTTTTTTCGGTTTGATGCCAGAACAGTACTTTTTAAGCACGTTCACCTCGGATTCTTCGGGCCAATTGAATATCCTTGGGCATAATGGTTACTCTCTTGGCGTGGATGGCGCACAAGTTGGTGTCTTCGAAAAGACCGACCAAGTAAGCCTCACTGGCTTCCTGGAGAGCCATGACAGCTGAACTCTGGAATCGGAGATCGGTCTTGAAGTCCTGAGCTATTTCTCTCACCAAACGTTGGAAAGGAAGTTTTCGGATCAACAGTTCGGTGCTCTTCTGGTAACGACGGATTTCTCTCAGAGCCACGGTTCCGGGTCGGTATCTGTGAGGTTTCTTTACACCACCGGTAGCTGGGGCACTCTTTCGGGCAGCCTTGGTAGCCAATTGTTTTCTTGGGGCCTTGCCTCCAGTTGATTTACGGGCAGTCTGCTTCGTACGGGCCATTTTCTTCTTTTAGCTTCTTTCAACACGTCTGAACGGTAAGACAGTCAAAACATAGAATGAAGCCAATCCACAATCAACAACTACATACACAAATTTCCCCTCCCTCTCGCTATTCTCTTTCTTTAGGTTTGCTTCACGCGCCGTCAAAGCCCATTGGTTATTTTCAACTCGTCGCGACGCTCTGATTGGTCCAAAACGACGTCACGCCATTGGCTAACTTTCGACTCTATTTTTCTGGTCGTTTTGTAGCGAAAAGCTTTCGATCCTATTTTCTTGTCTGTTTTGTACGAAAAAGTGTTCGATCCTACTTTTAGGAAAAAAAGGTTTCGATCATATTCTTAATTGAAAAGTGTCAATTGGTATCTAGTCGAGTAGCACGAGAGGCAAATCAGTCTATTTTGAGTCGAATTATGAGTGCAAGCTTGTTTGTACAGCACGTTAAGAAAACCGAATTGTTGATTGTTTAGGGGGTTAGGTTAATCCATTCCTAATCGAATCTAATCGAACTTAATTGAATCAAGAATCGAATGACACGGTGTATGAGTGAGTGTGAGAGAATGAATTTAGATAGATAGAGAGAGAGAGAGAGATGAATGAATGAATGAATGAATGAATGAATACATGTCGGTCACGCTGACACCACACAAAGCCGTGAGTGTTTATATAGCGATATTTCCTTGTTAGACAGGGGGGTTGTGACTTTAGTTTTTAATGAAATAGAGAAAGTTGTAAAAGGACATTCTTTCACTCTTTTTTGAGATTTTGGGTGGCCCTGAAAAGGGCCGTTTATTGTTGTTTTGTACAAAATAAATCAGGTGATTTATTTGGATGCAGCCTTCTCGGATTTCTTGGGTAAGAGAACAGCTTGGATGTTGGGGAGGACACCACCTTGAGCGATGGTTACTCCGGACAAAAGCTTGTTCAATTCCTCGTCATTTCGGATAGCCAACTGTAAATGTCTGGGAATGATTCTGGATTTCTTGTTGTCACGGGCAGCGTTACCAGCCAACTCGAGAACTTCAGCAGCCAAGTATTCCAAAACGGCAGCCAAGTAGACGGGGGCACCAGCTCCGACTCGCTCGGCGTAGTTTCCTTTTCTCAACAGACGGTGAATACGACCGACGGGAAACTGTAATCCAGCTCTGGATGATCGGGTCTTGCTCTTTCCCTTTACTTTTCCTCCTTTTCCTCGTCCAGACATGATGAAAATATATTAAGAGTGACGGTGTGGTTGTGCGAAACTCTAATAGCTATATGAAACATCGAAAAGGCCAATATCGTATTTATACTCGAAAATGGAGTCGAAAGCTACAGTGCTCACTATCAGGTCCGCGCTTACTCGAAAAAGCTTTCGATCCTATTTTTCGACTCCATTTTCGAGTATAAAAGGAAAAATCCGCGCGTGTTCTCCATTCACTCGACTAGTAGACAGCACGCTGTACACATCACGTCAGTACTCTAAATCGAAGCCATGCCGCCAAAAGTATCAGCCAAAGGGGCTATAAAATAAAAAAAAAAAATTGTACATTATAATATCACTAACTGAAAATGATTGAAAGGAAAAATACGATGCAGATCAGCCCGGCTGGCGATTTGCAGTCGAATATCAATTCTCAAGATTTCCTAGATATCCTTCAAGACAGGAAGGCCCCCATGAACATCATCCGGGGGTTCCAAAATCTTGGGAGGGCCAAATTCCTGATTTCTTTCGATAGCCAGCCCGATTTAGAACAATTTAAGGGCTGGTTCGACAAAGACAAGAAAGTCTTTGGAAACATCAAATTTTGTATTGAGCACGCTATGAACATTCCAGCTCTGAACCGTAAACCTGATATCAGAATCATGGTTTACGGTGCCCCGTATGAGATGCGGAATGATGTAATTTTGTCAAAATTACAGACATTCTGTACGTCCCTTAAAATAAAAAGAAACACCTTCTCCCGTCATCCGAACATCGATACGGGAGTAAGGTTTATATTTACTCAGGAGATTAAAAAGCCAATTCCATCCAGCATACTTATTGATGGCCATAGATTGGGCATCAAGTATGAGAACCAGCCCAAGGCGGTTCAAAAATGCTTTCTGTGTGGGGAACCAAACCATATGGCCAAGGACTGCCCAAAACCACCCCCAGTCCCTGGCCCCCAACCTCCCACTAGAAAACCTCAACCAGAAACCACCCCTACTGTTACAACTCAAACCAATTCACCATCGTATGCTGACAAAGTCAGGGCCAAGGGTTCAAGCCAGAGGGATCTGTCCTTGAATCTATCACAAGAATTCCCCACTTTCTCTAGCAGACCTCAAAGTCCCAAAAAAAATATAGCAGAAAATTTCGGTTCCGAATCACGTATCCTGACAGAAATTCAGCAAATAAGATACGATTATGACCATGCCCACACAGAACCAGATCCTGATAGGGCAACCTCCACCCCCGTTCCAGACATCGATGTTGAGCTCCCCTCAGGTTGGGACGAGCTCAACATCGATGATTACAACCGCAGCAGAGAGGAGATTAACCTCCGAACTGCTGCTGAAAGTCTTCAGCAAACCATCGACCAGGTAACGGCAGAGGCCCGCCAACGATCAAAAACTTCAATTCAAACCCCTCAAACTACCCCTTTTAAAACACCTGCAAAAACCGCTTCAGCGAAACGACCGATTACCAGCCCCTTTGATGAAACCCTCGAAAAAAAGAACCGCTACGAGGACCCTAGAAAGACTCCCCAGAGATCTACCTCAAGAGATAGAACTGTGGGCAGTCAGGACTCTAGGGTCAGCCGTATCGATACCAAAACACAGAAAGACCGGCAGAGATCCGCTTCACTAAATCGTAGTGTCAAACAATAATTTGGCATTATACTTACCTTTAGATTACTTACCTTTTAGAACTCTGTTTACTTACCCTTTTTCCAAATTCAATCATGATTATTTCGACTCTCAATATCCATCGCGGGTTTGACACTAAAAAACATAAAATTCTAAATTATTTCAAATTGGCAGATTTTGCATGCTTACAGGAAGTAGGTATGATTACCGATCAAAATTCAATTGACATCCCAAATATTTCAAAATTCAACATAGCTTTCAGCAACGGACCTAATCTTAGTACGGCAGGTGTCGCCACACTATACTCAAAAGATTACAAATTAATTAGAACTTACCAACTTTCAAAATTAACAGGCCGCTTTTTGCATTTAGTACTTACCGGTAATGACGTCACGTTTCACATCATTAATATCTACGGTGTGAACGAACACAAAGAAAAAGGTGATTTTTATACTGAGGTCAACACCCACGTCTCTAAACATTTCAATATTAGAGACGTTTTTATAATATGCGGTGATTTCAACCTCATAGAATCCAAGCTTGATAGTAAGAATAATACTCTCACTAATCAACCTCTTACTGCACTGAGTCAGCTGAATCTGATGAAAACTAATTGTGTAATAGAGGACGCTTTCAGATTCAAATATCCTAGAACAAAACAGTTTACTTTTCTGAAAGATGCCTCTGGTACCCGGATCGACCGTATATACCTTTCTTGTCATTATTCAAACAAAATTAAAGACATTTGTCATCTCAACTCCTCATTCTCTGACCACAAATCGGTTAAACTCACCCTTAATCTTGGGTCCGATCGATGGGGCAGAGGGAAGTGGAAACTGAATAATTCCATCCTTGAGGACATTGAGTACCAGAATCTCATCCAAGAGTTCTGGTCTGAATGGAAGGGCAACAAACCTGACTATGAAGACCAAACCTCTTGGTGGGAGGACGGTAAAGCTAAAATCAAAACCATTTCTATCAGATATTCTAAAACCCGAACTAGAACCATCAAAGCTGAAATTGAAAACATCAATAATGAAATTAACGAAATTGAAACTTACCTTACTTTAGACGATTACCATAAAACCCGCTTAGACCAACTTTATTCAAACCTGAAAATAGAAGAAAACAAAATTAATAAAGGCATTCTAATCAGATCCAAGCTGCCTTTCGAGGATTCCGATATTGAAAATCTCGGAATGTTTCGAAAGGCAGAATTAGACAATTCAACAAGAAAGGAGATACGGAAGCTGGAGGATAAAACTGGGAAGGTTAAAACCTCCCAGGTAGAAATCCTGGACATAGTTCAGGATTTCTATAAAGACCTGTACACTGAGGACCCGATCTCTGATAGGGTAATTGGGGACTATTTAAACCAATCAAATCTCCCTACTCTACCGCCAGCAGAGATTGACTCACTAAATAAAATTATCATTACTAAATCTGAAATTCATAAAGCTCTTTCGGAGTTCCAGAACAACAAATCCCCTGGGATTGATGGAATTCCGAAAGAGTTTTATTTACAATTCTGGGACATCATACAAGATGATTTATTTGATACTATCAATAATGTTTATTTTTCGGCTAATTTGACCCCTACTATGAAAACTTCAATTCTAACCATAAATTACAAAAACAAAGGATCCAAAACTCAGTTAAAAAATTACCGTCCAATATCTCTGCTGACGGTAGACTACAAAATAATAGCCAAAGTTATAGCAAACCGACTGAAACCGGTGCTAAACTCTATTCTATTGGATACCCAGTCGGGGGCAGGGAAGGATAAGAGTATCCTGAACAATCTGCTCTCGATTGATAGTATCCTCAAATATGTCAATCAGAAAGAACTGAAGGTAGCCCTGTTAACTTACGACCAAGAAAAAGCATTTGACCGGCTCCATAGGGGCTACCTGATGAGGTTATTAGAACATCTACAGTTCCCAGCTCCCATCCTAAACTGGGTTAAAATACTGTATTCTGATCTGACAGTGTATTGCGAGGTTCGTGGAGCATATACAGACGGCTTTACTCCTGAGAGGGGGGTCAAACAAGGCTGCCCCCTCTCCATGGCGCTCTACGCCCTCGCAATACACCCACTTGCCCACAATATCAACAGAAATCGCGATATTGTGGGCATAGATATCCCTAATTACCCCCACCAAGTGAAAACAATCCAACATGCAGACGATCTAACCGCAATACTTACCTCGGAATCATCCTTCAACCCTTTGGCACAACAACTTCAAAATTTTCAAACAGCATCTGGAAGTAAAATAAATAATACAAAAACTGAAATCCTGACACTTGGTGGCATGTATGCCCACGTACCAGCCGAGTTATTACTGTTCATCCAACCTCATATAAAAATCCTAGGAATATATTTCGGCCCTGAAAATCATGATATCAACTGGAACCCTATACTAAACAACATCAGAAAAAAATTAATTAAATGGAAAGACAGATCCCTCACTTTTAAAGAAAAAAATTACGTTATAAATACCTTCATTCTGTCTCAGGTCTGGTACGTGGGCAGAATAGTAAAACCGAATAAAAAAATGTTAAAAGAGCTCGAGGCCCTGGTATACAGGTTCCTCTGGGACGGGAAACAAGAAAAGATCGCTAGAGACACCATGCGGTTGCCCTTGGAACAAGGAGGCCAAAACATCTGTGAGATATCTTACAAGCTCCAGGCTATGGACCTTCAACAAGTAGTTTGGGCCATGGGCGGGGACAGGTACCCTTGGATATCCCTCCTATTTTACTGGCTAGGGACGACCCTGAGGGCTTACAATACTGGCAGAGACTATCCTGTTACAACTATCAATGTGCCATCTCATTACAAAGAATTTCATTCTAACTTTAGAAAACTGGCCATAAATTGGGAGAAAATTAAATGCGTAAAAGACATCTACGCGAAACTATTGGCTACAAAGACACTTGAAGTCCGGGTCTTCCGGCAATATCCCCATATCAAATTTGGCAAAATATTTTCGGACTTAACCTCTGCAAAATTCACAAATAGGCAAAGAGACTTCATGTTTCTGACTCTTCATGATGCACTCCCAACTAAATGTTTTCTTCGATCGAGAAGTACTCAAATTTTCGATACAGCTTGCGGATATTGCAGGCGGGATCAGGAAACTATACTCCACCTGTTTGCAATATGCCCAACATTAAAACCACTGAGGGATAGTTTCTGCTACTTTGCTAAGAACACCCTCAGGGAAGACTTGGTCATCGGTCCCTGGACCAGATTCCTGTGGGGGGTAGACAGGTGCCTGTTCCCTCACATGTTCCTCTACTTTGATACCATCTGGTCAAACCGTACTTTACCACCCCGAGTCCCTGTCTTGATTGACAAACTCTTATATCGTTTATTGGAGATTTCTCCACCATTTTAGACCCTTACTGTCTCCGCCCCGGGTAAAGGTTATGCGAAATTACTCCAGGGTGGGTCGCCTATGTCCTACACCCGGGGCGGTCTCAGCCTAAATTTCATCTAATTTAAGTGATATATTTATCTGCCCATAGCCTGGAGTATACTCTTATCAAATATGCTCTATAACCCCCCTATGGGTTGCTTGGCCTGGTGATCGTAGGGTGGGGTTATTCCCCACACCTTCCACCTCTTGTGGGTCACTGGGTTTGGCGGCCCATGGGGACCATTTCATTCATCACGTTTGATAATTCACTTTTGACCTGCGAAATCTTTAGGTTGATGAGTCTGGTGATTTGTAGGGTGGGGTTTATCCCCACACCTTCCACCTCTTGTGGGTCACTGGGCTCATCAACCTGGGGAGAATCTAAATCTAAATTTAATTTTCTACTATTTATAACTCACTTCTATGTCAACCTAAATTTTTCTTGAATGGGATGTGCTGGCCTCATCAACTCGACTCGGAGTTTCCTCCGATATATGGCAGAGTAGTCTGTAACTTCGGAGGAGACTCCGACTCGATACACCGGGTGGGGACAGCACATCACACATACCATCCAATAGGAAGACTAGATCAGTCTCCTTGTTCCGTCCGTCTTGGGTTGAAGACATCAGTTCCGCATCTCAACCCAAAAATTCAATTTTAAATATTTACATTTAGACCTACTGTGATAAAACTATACAAATATATTCTGTTATACCTAAAACTGGATACATAAAACTGTGATATACACATTATTTTATATGCATGTTTTTATATTCTAGTGTATATTTACCAATTTTATATTGTTATATATATACAGCTTATATTCCCATGTATATATTTTTTATGTGTTATATTTTACCCCCTGTTATAATGTACAACTTTTAACCCAGCACTGCTTTTAATGTAAATAATATGAGTGGAAAAAAGATCGCCCTCATGAGACGAAAAAAGAAAAAAGAAACATCACTCGTCTCAAGGAGCCAAAAAATACCAGGCTCCAAGCACAGTGATGATTTGCTCTCATAATTTTGATAAGTCTTTTACCATCTTAAATTTTTAAACAACTAACATAAAACGGTCAAATTGTTACAATCACAAGGTTAAGACGCACCATCTTTTACTATCTTCTACATTTCTTAATCTTGTAAATAGGGAACCGTAGAGAGCAGCGGGGGACCATCTGTGATGGTATAATCCCTGCATATCTGAGTGCTTTAAAAAAAAAAGAAAAAAAAAAAAAAAAAAAAAAGGGGCTAAGAAAGCCGGAAAAGCAAAAGCCGCACGTAGCGGAGACAAGAAAAGGAAACGACGACGAAAGGAATCTTACAGCATCTACATCTACAAAGTTTTGAAACAAGTCCACCCCGACACCGGAGTCAGCAGCAAAGCTATGTCAATCATGAACAGTTTCGTCAACGACATTTTCGAGAGAATCGCTGCCGAGGCTTCAAGACTTGCTCACTACAACAAAAGATCAACCATCACATCTAGGGAAATTCAGACTGCCGTCCGACTTCTTTTACCTGGTGAACTTGCCAAACACGCCGTTTCCGAAGGAACAAAGGCCGTCACCAAATACACCAGCTCCAAATAAGCTGTGTGTCGAACATTAGTTCAACACTACAACAACGGCCCTTTTCAGGGCCACCCAAAATCTCAAAAAAGAGTGAAAAAATGTCTTTCATTTCAATATCAAAACTTATCATAAAAACCAAATAAAAAAATCCCATTTCCCCCCATACAAGACAAATACTACTTGTCCCATGATAAAAATGGCAAGAAAGGTGCAAACCAACGACATTCATTATAATATATCATAAGCCTATCTATACAGAAACTGTAAACGGGGCACTCAAAAATTTAAAGATTTCCCCAAATTCGCATCTTATGTCCGAATAGTTTTTCTCTCAGGCCGACGCCAAATTTTTAATTTACAAGAATTTAGTATTAGGGTGAATTGAGTATCTCTCATAGGTCCGCGCGTTCACGCTGTACTGTATTGCTATTCATATTAGGGGAAATGTGAGGGCCTCTCATAGGTCCGCTCGCTCACGCTGTGTATTGTATTGCTATTCAAACTAAGGAAAATGTGAGGGCCTCTCATAGGTCCGCGCGTGGCATTTATATATAGATTGTGGCTGTTTCGAATCATAACTAGTTGTACCGTATTCGTGTAACTAACTACTCGAATTTCAATCTGCAACCATGTCTGGACGAGGAAAAGGAGGAAAGGGGTTAGGAAAAGGAGGAGCAAAACGTCACAGGAAAGTTCTCCGTGATAACATCCAGGGTATCACCAAGCCCGCTATTAGGCGTCTAGCTCGACGAGGTGGTGTCAAACGTATCTCCGGTCTGATCTACGAAGAAACCAGAGGTGTGTTGAAAGTTTTCTTGGAAAACGTCATCCGAGATGCTGTCACCTACACTGAACATGCCAAGAGAAAGACCGTCACCGCCATGGATGTCGTCTACGCTTTGAAGAGACAAGGCCGAACTCTGTACGGATTCGGAGGTTAAGCTCATATTTAGTAGCCAACCACTTAAACGGCCCTTTTCAGGGCCACCCACATTCTCACAAGAGAGTGAATAATAGTCTTATTTCAAAACAGCCTAAAAGAAAGAAAAAAAAAATAAAGAAAATGGAATATTTCCTCTCCCCACCGATCATTTTCATTTCCCACGCATGCCCAATCCTTATTCTCGCCCATAACTACTTCATATTACAAATAGCAAGCAGTACACAAACTATATAGTCCACTATAGACACTATACGATACTAGTAGCAGTATGTATACTCTTATAAAGAGAGACAGCTCGTTATACACTGACTCGCTCACTCTCTCACTATTACCCAATCATTCATTTTTATGAATTTACTATATATTTATTTTTCTCACGTGTCGCAAGGCCTTTATTTTTCAAATAAGCACCGGGTTTGGGGTTGTGTTATGTTATATTATATTATATCGTATACTGTCATAGATACAGATAAAGACTATTTTCACTCATTTTTAGATAATTTGAATGGCCCTGAAAAGGGCCGTTTAGTTTAGTTTACAGGTTTTTCGGTCAAGGCTTAGCTTATTTAACAGCCTTTTTAGTAGCTGTTTTAGGTTTTTTAGCTTTTGGCTTCTTGGCGGCGACAACTTTCTTGGGTTTGGCAGGCGACTTCTTGGCACTGGCGGCTTTGGACTTCTTTGGCGTTGCAGTCTTCTTAACGGCAGTTTTCTTGGCTTTAACCTTTTTGGGTGTAGCAGCTTTCTTGGCAGCGACTTTTTTGACAGCTGGCTTCTTGGCAGTGGTCTTTGTCACCTTTTTGGGCTTTTCGGTTTTAGTTTCGCCGAGTTTGAATGAGCCGGCAGCGCCGGTGCCCTTCGACTGCTTCAGAGAACCAACTTTAACACCTTGCTTCAGAGCTGTCTTTATTCTGGAGTTGACTGGTTTCGAGTCTGTTCCGACTTTGTAGTTTGCCATGACGTACTTCAAAATAGCCTGTCTGGAGGAGCCGCCCCTTTCTTTCAAGGAACCAACTGCAGCCTTGATCATATCTACATATTTCGGGTGAGCGGCTGGCACTTTAGGCTTGGCTGTAGTCTTCTTCTTGGGTGATTTGTGAGCGGGAGCTACGGCTGTGTCTGTCATCTTGCTTTGCTTTGCTTGTGGAGAAACGTCGTTCTTCTTCTGTGTACGAGAGGAAAATGAATAGACAAAAGGCGTGTGTTGTGTAGACCCATACAAGTGTAGCGCGGACTTGGTAGTGAGCACGCATTAAGTTTACCTTTCATCGACTTGAGATAAGACCTGTGTTTGTAATTTTATATCAAATTCGATTTTTGTGCTTTATTTTGGTTCATTTTTTCAAAAATTTGGCTTAACATGAAAAAGAAATGTTTGTTAACAATACCATTCACCTACCATGGGAAAAGTGTTAATATTTGAACGTTAAGAGTGGATTTGTAGAGCCTGACTCGTAGCTTTCCTACGTTTCACTACCTAAATTGGCCGAAATTTCGCCTTAGTGTCGAATTGTACGACAGTCTACTTACCTCAATATGGCCAAACACGTACACAAATTAATCTACTAGAATATGTAATAAGTTTGAGGCTTCTCCAAACGTTTGGAGCTTTCTTAGATACAGAATATAGAGTGCACTGGCGCTCAATCTCGCCCTACCAAAATCGGAGTTTACTAACAGGTTGGTTCGAGACTTGGAGACTTGGAGGGGGGAAACGAGTGAGAGGTTAATTAAAAGAAATGACTGAAATAGTATGAACGAGAATATTCATATTCATTTTCAAAATTAAACAAACAAAACATGTCATACCTTTGAAACATTCGTTATGTCTGTCTTAGAAGTATAGAACTTAATGTGGACGGGACTTTATGTACAACATTTTATATCAGAATGCGAGTACAGCTACTCAAAAAATGTAGCCCGCCCTATCACTTAACAGGCTTGTGTATTGTCTATATTGTCTATATTGTCTCTACACACACATTAATTAGATAGAATTGACTTGTCAGTTAATCAAGTCCGAGCTATATCAATTCAACATAGACAAAAGGGGTTTGGATTTGCCAATTTCAATCACTGACTTCATCCATTTTCTAAATGAATTTATATAAGTCATCATAAAGGGTCTAACATTTTGCACTTTTTAATTGTATCTTTTGAAAGCCATTTTATTTGGCGTGGAAGTTTGGGCATTAATGACTAGGGTTTAGGGATAGTTTGAAAACATGACTATTTTCACTCTTTTGAGAGATTTTAGATGGCCCTGAAAAGGGCCTTTTTTCGGTTTGATGCCAGAACAGTACTTTTTAAGCACGTTCACCTCGGATTCTTCGGGCCAATTGAATATCCTTGGGCATAATGGTTACTCTCTTGGCGTGGATGGCGCACAAGTTGGTGTCTTCGAAAAGACCGACCAAGTAAGCCTCACTGGCTTCCTGGAGAGCCATGACAGCTGAACTCTGGAATCGGAGATCGGTCTTGAAGTCCTGAGCTATTTCTCTCACCAAACGTTGGAAAGGAAGTTTTCGGATCAACAGTTCGGTGCTCTTCTGGTAACGACGGATTTCTCTCAGAGCCACGGTTCCGGGTCGGTATCTGTGAGGTTTCTTTACACCACCGGTAGCTGGGGCACTCTTTCGGGCAGCCTTGGTAGCCAATTGTTTTCTTGGGGCCTTGCCTCCAGTTGATTTACGGGCAGTCTGCTTCGTACGGGCCATTTTCTTCTTTTAGCTTCTGTAAACACGTCTGAACGGTAAGACAGTCAAAACATAGAATGAAGCCAATCCACAATCAACAACTACATACACAAATTTCCCCTCCCTCTCGCTATTCTCTTTCTTTAGGTTTGCTTCACGCGCCGTCAAAGCCCATTGGTTATTTTCAACTCGTCGCGACGCTCTGATTGGTCCAAAACGACGTCACGCCATTGGCTAACTTTCGACTCTATTTTTCTGGTCGTTTTGTAGCGAAAAGCTTTCGATCCTATTTTCTTGTCTGTTTTGTACGAAAAAGTGTTCGATCCTACTTTTAGGAAAAAAAGGTTTCGATCATTTTCTTAATTGAAAAGTGTCAATTGGTATCTAGTCGAGTAGCACGAGAGGCAAATCAGTCTATTTTGAGTCGAATTATGAGTGCAAGCTTGTTTGTACAGCACGTTAAGAAAACCGAATTGTTGATTGTTTAGGGGGTTAGGTTAATCCATTCCTAATCGAATCGAATCGAACTTGATTGAATCAAGAATCGAATGACACAGTGTATGAGTGAGTGTGAGAGAATGAATTTAGATAGAGAGAGAGAGAGAGATGAATGAATGAATGAATGAATACATGTCGGTCACGCTGACACCACACAAAGCCGTGAGTGTTTATATAGCGATATTTCCTTGTTAGACAGGGGGGTTGTGACTTTAGTTTTTAATGAAATAGAGAAAGTTGTAAAAGGACATTCTTTCACTCTTTTTTGAGATTTTGGGTGGCCCTGAAAAGGGCCGTTTATTGTTGTTTTGTACAAAATAAATCAGGTGATTTATTTGGATGCAGCCTTCTCGGATTTCTTGGGTAAGAGAACAGCTTGGATGTTGGGGAGGACACCACCTTGAGCGATGGTTACTCCGGACAAAAGCTTGTTCAATTCCTCGTCATTTCGGATAGCCAACTGTAAATGTCTGGGAATGATTCTGGATTTCTTGTTGTCACGGGCAGCGTTACCAGCCAACTCGAGAACTTCAGCAGCCAAGTATTCCAAAACGGCAGCCAAGTAGACGGGGGCACCAGCTCCGACTCGCTCGGCGTAGTTTCCTTTTCTCAACAGACGGTGAATACGACCGACGGGAAACTGTAATCCAGCTCTGGATGATCGGGTCTTGCTCTTTCCCTTTACTTTTCCTCCTTTTCCTCGTCCAGACATGATGAAAATATATTAAGAGTGACGGTGTGGTTGTGCGAAACTCTAATAGCTATATGAAACATCGAAAGGTTGGTTGGTAGATGACAAGTTAACGTTCGCTTCCAGCGTCAGCTGATATCGCAAACTAGGTAGTTGTTGGTGGTGGTGGTAGTTGGTAGTTGATTGGTTCAATAGGATGGTACTGTGCTGTTGGTTTGGTAATTGGAGAATTCGTAAGATCTGGTCGGGTCGAATGACATGGCAGTGAAACTCGGCCCTGGGTGGTGTGGCGTGAGTTACTCGATCTTCTTCATTCTTCCAAACTCGTTGTGATCGTGGTTATTCTTCTTGATGCTGGTAGTTGAATGGTAGTTGTTGGTTTGGTTTGGTTAGATTATCTGATGGATGTTGGAAAACTGGAAGACCTGAAAAGAAAGGAAGAGGAGAATGTGAGAAAGGAGGAGAAAAGAAGGAAAAGGGGGGAAAAAGCTTTCAACGAAAAAAGGGGGAAAAAATGTTCTCTTTGTTTCTGCAATGAAACGTATTAATTTGGTTGTGAATAAATAATATAAAAAACTTTAATTAGAAACTTAGCCTATCTGTTCAAGACAGATTTGGTAATAAAGTTGTAGATGAGTTCCATTATTCTATACCAGTGGTCCGTGGGTGGAGCCAGGATATTCTGTATTGTTGTTGGTATACCATTGGTTTCAAAGTACTCTGTCAGTTGCTTGCGAGCAAGTTTCAGTTCGGCGCATTCAATCAGGAGATGTGACCTGGTGGCGATAAGGCCACATCGACATTTAATGGCGGTGAACGTGTGGTCTCGTAGAACGGTGTTGGTGCGGAGTCTTGTTACCAGTTTGCAGATTGCGATGGATGGATGGTTTGGTTTGGTTTGGTTTGGTATCTTCTGATCGATCTGGTATCTAGCGGTGTTGAGGTTCCTTAACATGTCAGCCCATTTCTGGTTGACCCTAGACGACACGATACTGCAGAACTCCGAGTAGGAGTATTCTACAGGTTCGATATCATCCAGACTCAGACTTTCCTTGGCACAACGGTCTGCTTGGTCATTTCCTGGGATGTAGACATGTGACGGGATCCATGCTAGCTGTATCTGGTGGTTGTTGTTGGTTTGGTAGTCGTGTATCATCTTACGGATTTCGGATATAGCTTCAGACCTGCAATTAGAAGAATTGAGAGAAATTGATTGAAGACTGCTTAATGAATCGGATAAGATTACGGCATGCGCCGTATGATGCAAGCATAGCCAGGCTACTGCATCCTTGATGGCAAGAAGTTCTGCTGTGAACACTGAACAGTGAGGAGGGATTCTTTTACTAATGCTGATGCCTTTTGCCGGGATACACAAACCGTAACCTGTTGCTGTACTGCTCTTAGAGCCATCGGTGTAGATCTTCAAATGGTCGGCGTATGCAGAATCAATAAGATCAAGAGCGTGAGCCCTTGCTCCTAATGGATTCTCATTCTTGTTGGTACTCTGGATCAGCTGGGTGTTGATTGTCGGGTTGGTAACCTTCCAAAAAGGAGTATCTGACAAGTGACGCTCAAGGATCGTAACTTGATCGAGCTGGTGCTCTCTCAAGAGATCAGTGACCGCCTGCCCGTACGAAATACCCCGATTCATCTGGTTCCTTCCGACACGAGTAAATCTTCTGATGGTGGTATACGTTGGACAGCTTTCGGACAAATACTGAAGTTTACCCCAGAATTTGAGAGAGAGTTCCTCCCTCCGAAGAGACAAGGGTTTCTCTCCCGCCTCCTGAAGCAGAGCTTCGTTCTTCGTACCGATTGGGGCCCTGGTGGCGATTCGTATGGCTTTCATCTGTATAACGTCCAATTTCTTCAGTGTGGATTCGCAGGCCGTACCATAAGCAATACAACCATAGTCAATTATTGAACGAACCAGTGACCTGTACATCATCATTAAAGCTTCTCTGTTTGCTCCCCAAGTGGTACCTGAAACATAACGCATAACATTTAAGATTTTTGATGAACGATGACAGATATACTCAATGTGTTTATTCCAATTGAGCATATCATCAAAATGCACCCCGAGAAACTTTACAGATTTCTCATGCCTGATTTTCACACCATTTAGTCTAAGGTCTAACCCATCATGATCCTTCCTTCTGCTACAAAACAACCCGACTGTTTTAGCTTCCGAAATAATGAAGCCCCAGTCGTTTGCCCATTTGGTAACCTGGTTGAGAGCTGTTTGCATACGAGATTTCACAGTGTTGAGGTTATTGTGACCTGTCCATATAGAACTATCGTCAGCATATAAGGCCGTGCTAACCGAGTGGCCCTTATACTGCACGTAGTCCTGGACTAAATCGTTAATCATGATGCTGAAGAGGGTAGGGCTAATAACAGAGCCTTGAGGGGTGCCATTCTCCATTGAGTGCTTCTCACTGATAGAATTAGCGACGTTCACTTGTATCTGACGATCCTTTAAGAAGTCTTGGATCCAACGGAACATGCGACCCCTAATGCCAAGTTTATTAAGTTTAAAAAGTAAACCATCGACCCATACTAAGTCAAAGGCTTTGGATAAATCCAGAAATACCGCACTGAAGTAGTTCTTCCTTCCGAGATGGGCAGCAATGTCATGTTGTAGTCGAACGATCTGATCAATTGTTGAACGCTTCTGTCTGTAGCCGCTTTGGTTAGGATCGATGAGACCATTTACTTCACAGTGGTATCTAAGTCTATTATTGACCATCGTCTCAAATGTTTTACATAGAGTCGAGGTCAGAGAAATAGGCCTGTATGAGCTGCATTGGTTTCTGTCCTTTTGCGGTTTTGGTAGTGGGATGACCATTGCTGTTTTCCAACTTTCGGGAATTGTACCAGTATACCATGATGTGTTGAATAATTCTAGTAGAACTGTAGAGGCTTCCATTGGTAACTCCTTTAACATGCTGTACTTGATGTTATCTTCGCCACTGGCGCTGTCCTTCTTGCTGTAGAGTGCTTTCTTCAGCTCGTCGAGGGTGAACGGAGCGTTGATATCCATTTCGTCTTCTATTGCTGAGTGGTGAATTGGAGTGTGGTTGGTGTAGAAGGCCTTCTTGTTCTTCAGAAATTCGGTGGTATGGTTGTTGTCAGAACTGCCGTCAGCATAACACTTGGCTAACAAATTGGCTTTTCCTTCATTGCTGCATTCACTGGAATCCCTGTAAAATAAAGTTGGAATGGAAGTTAAAGTCTTTTTACCAAGCATAGAGCTAATTTTGCCCCAGACAGATCGTAAGTTGGTCTTATCATTTAATGAGTTACAGAACTGCTGCCAGTGCTTTGTTTGTGATTCTAGCAACAAAGCACCGGTAGTAGCCTTGACCGCTAAATAATCTGCCTTGGTGGTTGTGTTCGATTTCCTTTGGAACCGACGTAGAGCCGCCTTGCGTGCGTCTACGGCAGTTTGCAGTTCATCGGACCACCATGACTTCGGAGACGTGCGTGCAATGCCATCCTTAGTCCGGGGAATGGAGCCCGTAGCAGCTTCAGTAATGACTTCAGTTAGCTTCCCAGAAAAACTGTCGACGTCCACGTCCCTTGCCAGATCGAGCTTGGAACGTGTGAAGTGACGTCTAAAGAAATCCCAGTTAGCCTTCCCCAGTCTCCATTTGCCTTTACAGATCACCTCTTCTCTAACAACATCACATGCTAGTGTAGTCTCAATCAGAACATGGTCACTACCCAAATTCTCACTGGTTACCTCCCAACTGCATCTCTTAGCTAAGCTAGTGCTTGCAAGAGTTAGATCGAGATGGGAACCAAGAGCAGCATGGGCACCAACATAAGTTATGCTACATCGAAAAGGCCAAAATCGTATTTATACTCGAAAATGGAGTCGAAAGCTACAGTGCTCACTATCAGGTCCGCGCTTACTCGAAAAAGCTTTCGATCCTATTTTTCGACTCCATTTTCGAGTATAAAAGGAAAAATCCGCGCGTGTTCTCCATTCACTCGACTAGTAGACAGCACGCTGTACACATCACGTCAGTACTCTAAATCGAAGCCATGCCGCCAAAAGTATCAGCCAAAGGGGCTAAGAAAGCCGGAAAAGCAAAAGCCGCACGTAGCGGAGACAAGAAAAGGAAACGACGACGAAAGGAGTCTTACAGCATCTACATCTACAAAGTTTTGAAACAAGTCCACCCCGACACCGGAGTCAGCAGCAAAGCTATGTCAATCATGAACAGTTTCGTCAACGACATTTTCGAGAGAATCGCTGCCGAGGCTTCAAGACTTGCTCACTACAACAAAAGATCAACCATCACATCTAGGGAAATTCAGACTGCCGTCCGACTTCTTTTACCTGGTGAACTTGCCAAACACGCCGTTTCCGAAGGAACAAAGGCCGTCACCAAATACACCAGCTCCAAATAAGCTGTGTGTGTCGAACATTAGTTCAACACTACAACAACGGCCCTTTTCAGGGCCACCCAAAATCTCAAAAAAGAGTGAAAAAATGTCTTTCATTTCAATATCAAAACTTATCATAAAAACCAAATAAAAAAATCCCATTTCCCCCCATACAAGACAAATACTACTTGTCCCATGATAAAAATGGCAAGAAAGGTGCAAACCAACGACATTCATTATAATATATCATAAGCCTATCTATACAGAAACTGTAAACGGGGCACTCAAAAATTTAAAGATTTCCCCAAATTCGCATCTTATGTCCGAATAGTTTTTCTCTCAGGCCGACGCCAAATTTTTAATTTACAAGAATTTAGTATTAGGGTGAATTGAGTATCTCTCATAGGTCCGCGCGTTCACGCTGTACTGTATTGCTATTCATATTAGGGGAAATGTGAGGGCCTCTCATAGGTCCGCGCGCTCACGCTGTGTATTGTATTGCTATTCAAACTAAGGAAAATGTGAGGGCCTCTCATAGGTCCGCGCGTGGCATTTATATATAGATTGTGGCTGTTTCGAATCATAACTAGTTGTACCGTATTCGTGTAACTAACTAAATAAAAAAAAAAAAAAAAAAAAAAAAAAAATAACTAACTACTCGAATTTCAATCTGCAACCATGTCTGGACGAGGAAAAGGAGGAAAGGGGTTAGGAAAAGGAGGAGCAAAACGTCACAGGAAAGTTCCTCGTGATAACATCCAGGGTATCACCAAGCCCGCTATTAGACGTCTAGCTCGACGAGGTGGTGTCAAACGTATCTCCGGTCTGATCTACGAAGAAACCAGAGGTGTGTTGAAAGTTTTCTTGGAAAACGTCATCCGAGATGCTGTCACCTACACTGAACATGCCAAGAGAAAGACCGTCACCGCCATGGATGTCGTCTACGCTTTGAAGAGACAAGGCCGAACTCTGTACGGATTCGGAGGTTAAGCTCATATTTAGTAGCCAACCACTTAAACGGCCCTTTTCAGGGCCACCCACATTCTCACAAGAGAGTGAATAATAGTCTTATTTCAAAACAGCCTAAAAGAAAGAAAAAAAAATAAAGAAAATGGAATATTTCCTCTCCCCACCGATCATTTTCATTTCCCACGCATGCCCAATCCTTATTCTCGCCCATAACTACTTCATATTACAAATAGCAAGCAGTACACAAACTATAGTCCACTATAGACACTATACGATACTAGTAGCAGTATACTCTTATAGAGAGAGACAGCTCGTTATACACTGACTCGCTCACTCTCTCACTATTACCCAATCATTCATTTTTATGAATTTACTATATATTTTTTTTTTCTCACGTGTCGCGAGGCCTTTATTTTTCAAATAAGCACCGGGTTTGGGGTTGTGTTATGTTATATTATATTATATTATATCGTATACTGTCATAGATACAGATAAAGACTATTTTCACTCATTTTTAGATAATTTGAATGGCCCTGAAAAGGGCCGTTTAGTTTAGTTTACAGGTTTTTCGGTCAAGGCTTAGCTTATTTAACAGCCTTTTTAGTAGCTGTTTTAGGTTTTTTAGCTTTTGGCTTCTTGGCGGCGACAACTTTCTTGGGTTTGGCAGGCGACTTCTTGGCACTGGCGGCTTTGGACTTCTTTGGCGTTGCAGTCTTCTTAACGGCAGTTTTCTTGGCTTTAACCTTTTTGGGTGTAGCAGCTTTCTTGGCAGCGACTTTTTTGACAGCTGGCTTCTTGGCAGTGGTCTTTGTCACCTTTTTGGGCTTTTCGGTTTTAGTTTCGCCGAGTTTGAATGAGCCGGCAGCGCCGGTGCCCTTCGACTGCTTCAGAGAACCAACTTTAACACCTTGCTTCAGAGCTGTCTTTATTCTGGAGTTGACTGGTTTCGAGTCTGTTCCGACTTTGTAGTTTGCCATGACGTACTTCAAAATAGCCTGTCTGGAGGAGCCGCCCCTTTCTTTCAAGGAACCAACTGCAGCCTTGATCATATCTACATATTTCGGGTGAGCGGCTGGCACTTTAGGCTTGGCTGTAGTCTTCTTCTTGGGTGATTTGTGAGCGGGAGCTACGGCTGTGTCTGTCATCTTGCTTTGCTTTGCTTGTGGAGAAACGTCGTTCTTCTTCTGTGTACGAGAGGAAAATGAATAGACAAAAGGCGTGTGTTGTGTAGACCCATACAAGTGTAGCGCGGACTTGGTAGTGAGCACGCATTAAGTTTACCTTTCATCGACTTGAGATAAGACCTGTGTTTGTAATTTTATATCAAATTCGATTTTTGTGCTTTATTTTGGTTCATTTTTTTCAAAAATTTGGCTTAACATGAAAAAGAAATGTTTGTTAACAATACCATTCATCTACCATGGGAAAAGTGTTAATATTTGAACGTTAAGAGTGCATTTGTAGAGCCTGACTCGTAGCTTTCCTACGTTTCACTACCTAAATTGGCCGAAATTTCGCCTTAGTGTCGAATTGTACGACAGTCTACTTACCTCGATATGGCCAAACACGTACACAAATTAATCTACTAGAATATGTAATAAGTTTGAGGCTTCTCCAAACGTTTGGAGCTTTCTTAGATGCAGAATATAGAGTGCACTGGCGCTCAATCTCGCCCTACCAAAATCGGAGTTTACTAACAGGTTGGTTCGAGACTTGGAGACTTGGAGGGGGGAAAAGAGTGAGAGGTTAATTAAAAGAAATGACTGAAATAGTATGAACGAGAATATTCATATTCATTTTCAAAATTAAACAAACAAAACATGTCATACCTTTGAAACATTCGTTATGTCTGTCTTAGAAGTATAGAACTTAATGTGGACGGGACTTTATGTACAACATTTTATATCAGAATGCGAGTACAGCTACTCAAAAAATATAGCCCACCCTATCACTTAACAGGCTTGTGTATTGTCTATATTGTCTATATTGTCTCTACACACATTAATTAGATAGAATTGACTTGTCAGTTAATCAAGTCCGAGCTATATCAATTCAACATAGACAAAAGGGGTTTGGATTTGCCAATTTCAATCACTGACTTCATCCATTTTCTAAATGAATTTATATAAGTCATCATAAAGGGTCTAAAATTTTGCACTTTTTAATTGTATCTTTTGAAAGCCATTTTATTTGGCGTGGAAGTTTGGGCATTAATGACTAGGGTTTAGGGATAGTTTGAAAACATGACTATTTTCACTCTTTTGAGAGATTTTAGATGGCCCTGAAAAGGGCCTTTTTTCGGTTTGATGCCAGAACAGTACTTTTTAAGCACGTTCACCTCGGATTCTTCGGGCCAATTGAATATCCTTGGGCATAATGGTTACTCTCTTGGCGTGGATGGCGCACAAGTTGGTGTCTTCGAAAAGACCGACCAAGTAAGCCTCACTGGCTTCCTGGAGAGCCATGACAGCTGAACTCTGGAATCGGAGATCGGTCTTGAAGTCCTGAGCTATTTCTCTCACCAAACGTTGGAAAGGAAGTTTTCGGATCAACAGTTCGGTGCTCTTCTGGTAACGACGGATTTCTCTCAGAGCCACGGTTCCGGGTCGGTATCTGTGAGGTTTCTTTACACCACCGGTAGCTGGGGCACTCTTTCGGGCAGCCTTGGTAGCCAATTGTTTTCTTGGGGCCTTGCCTCCAGTTGATTTACGGGCAGTCTGCTTCGTACGGGCCATTTTCTTCTTTTAGCTTCTGTAAACACGTCTGAACGGTAAGACAGTCAAAACATAGAATGAAGCCAATTTCTTCTTCTTCTTGGTAGGTATGGTGTCCGCTTCGGTCGAAATGACCATATCGCAGACGTTGAGTGAGGAGCGATGTGCTCCTGTGGCTTCTTCTGTGTCTTCTTCTGTTCTTGTTTCTTCGTTCTTCTTATGTGTCTTCGTTCTTCTTTCTTCTTCTGTAATCTTCTTTCTTCTTGTAAAGAGCGACGTGCTCTTATGGCTTCATCTGTCCTTCTTCTGTGTTTCTTCTTATTTCGTTGAAGAGCGATGTGCTCTTATGGCTTCATCTGTCCTTCTTCTTTGATTCTTCTTGGCGTTTTACCGAAGACTGTGTCGACGTTCGACGCCACACATGCAGAAGTGCAGGACGCCCTTCTGAAGTGTTTACTAGGTGATGATTTTTATTTCTCTAAGGAAATAATAAACCGATTCACAAATTGACCACATACCCTCTCCCGTATATGACAAGATGTTCTTCAGGTTATAATCCAGCTTATATTTATTTAATGTATCGACAATTGATTGCCGTTTCCCCCTTAATTGCTCACAATGGATTAACAGATGTTCTGCGGTGCCAGCTTCACCGCAGGGACATAGCTTTAGCTCGTATCTGTGATCTCGTACCTCACCCATCATTCTCAGACGAGCGACCGACCGACAGATCTGTCGATTTGGATGGTGCAGGATCACTTTACTGCTAATGCTATCATTTAGCCTGAAGCGGAATGTACCAGCATCCACGAGAGTTGCCTCCCATGAAGATTTGATGCTTTTATTGATCATACTCCTTACTTCTGACAAACTGTAGTCTAACGGCTCAATTTCCGATAGGTCTAGTCCTTTTTTTGCGAGTTCATCCGCAATTTCATTCCCCTTTATGCCAACATGAGACGGGATCCATGCCAACTCGATTGATTTGCCTTGACTATGTATTAATGAGCACGCTTGCCTGATTTCATCCACCAGTCCCGATTGAGAGCTGGAAGAATCGTTGACAATTGATTGCAGGCTGCTAAGCGAGTCGCTTAATACTACATAATTTGGATTATAGTGGCTCGCGGCATATTGTACCGCATAGAGGATTGCAAGCATCTCAGATGTGTACACCGAGCAGTTATTGGGTAGTCGCTTAATAATTCTTGTACTGCTCGAAGGGATATAAATCCCCAACCCTGTCGTACTATTATCTGGGTTGTGTGACCCATCTGTGTAGATGCGTGTGCTTTCCGACCACCTTGCGTCCATATGAGTTAAGGCGATCATTTGAGCGATGCATGGATCGTCCCGTTTCTTATCCAATCTCATAGCGAGAGAGGTGTCGACCATAGGGGGTGAAATCGTCCAAGGGGCAACTTGGGGAAGGGTAAATGCTCTTATGGGCAACCATTCTAGCCCATATTTTCGAACGGATTCCCGAACTGCCTGTCCAAAGCTTATTTTCTTTTTGGCTTGCCTGAACCTCGTGATCTCGAGGTAGGTAGGAGATGATTCTCCAAGGTGTTTGATTTTTGACCAGTATCTTAAGGCTAACTCCTCTCTGCGGATTTTGAGAGGGACCTCACCAACATCTTGGAGTAGAGACTCCGTTTTGATTCCGATACCCCCTCCGGTGGCAAGGCGGAGTGCTTTATGCTGTATGATGTCCAGATTATTCAGGAGGATGGGTCTAGCAGTCATGAATGCCTGTGAACCGTAGTCCAAGATGGGCCTGATCAGCGCACGATAGATCATCATGAGCGTCACGACATTGGCGCCCCATTCATTGCCAGATATATTCCTCATTAAATTCAGCAAAGCTTGGCATCTGTGTTTGATATTTTTGATGTGTGGGTCCCATGAGAGATTTCTATCGAAGGTTACACCAAGTAACTTGGTTTCACCAACGAATTTAATAGGTTCGCCATCCAAGACTAGTCTCATATCAGTAACCTGGGGGTCTGTGCAGACCAACATTCCCACCGTTTTGGCTTTGGATATTCTGAAACCCCAGTCATTTGCCCACTTTGAGAAGCGATCCAAACATAGTTGCATGCGCTCTTTTAGGTTTGTGTATAAGTAGCCACTACTCCAAAAAGTGCTGTCGTCCGCAAACATCGCGATCTGACATTTGTTTGACAGGTATTTGGAGTTGCGGATATCATTGACCATTATGCTAAACAAAGTGGGACTAATGACCGAGCCTTGTGGCGTGCCATTTTCCAAACAGAACTCATCGCTGAAACTTTTCCCTATGGTTACACGTATCTTCCTGTCCGCAAGAAAACTTGCAATCCAGTTATGCATGCGACCATCTATTCCTAGTTGGCGCAGTTTGTACAATAGCCCATCTGTCCAGACGAGATCAAAAGCTTTTGTTAGGTCTACGAACACAGCACAGAGGAACCCAGAACCGTTTAATGTCTTAGACATTGCGTGTTGTAGTCTGACGATTTGATCAGTAGTTGATCTAAGCTTTCTGAAACCACTTTGATTGTTGTCTAGAAGATTCTTGCTTTCTAGGTAATATCGAAGACGATTTGTTACCATTGTTTCGAAGATTTTGCATAACGTGGATGTAAGGCTTACGGGTCTATAAGACTCCGTTTCTGTGGGATCTTTCCCTGCCTTTAGGATAGGTATAATGGAAGCAGTTTTCCATGTTGTCGGTACGTGGCCGTTGGTCCAAGATTCATTGTATAAATCCAGAAGGATATTCGAAGCTTTAGGAGGCAATTTCTTCAACATCGAGTACTTGACTTCATCCTCCCCCGCTGCACTGTCTTTTTTAGACGAGAGAGCTTTCTGAAGTTCAATGAAGCCAATCCACAATCAACAACTACATACACAAATTTCCCCTCCCTCTCGCTATTCTCTTTCTTTAGGTTTGCTTCACGCGCCGTCAAAGCCCATTGGTTATTTTCAACTCGTCGCGACGCTCTGATTGGTCCAAAACGACGTCACGCCATTGGCTAACTTTCGACTCTATTTTTCTGGTCGTTTTGTAGCGAAAAGCTTTCGATCCTATTTTCTTGTCTGTTTTGTACGAAAAAGTGTTCGATCCTACTTTTAGGAAAAAAAGGTTTCGATCATTTTCTTAATTGAAAAGTGTCAATTGGTATCTAGTCGAGTAGCACGAGAGGCAAATCAGTCTATTTTGAGTCGAATTATGAGTGCAAGCTTGTTTGTACAGCACGTTAAGAAAACCGAATTGTTGATTGTTTAGGGGGTTAGGTTAATCCATTCCTAATCGAATCGAATCGAACTTGATTGAATCAAGAATCGAATGACACAGTGTATGAGTGAGTGTGAGAGAATGAATTTAGATAGAGAGAGAGAGAGAGAGAGAGAGAGAGAGATGAATGAATGAATGAATGAATACATGTCGGTCACGCTGACACCACACAAAGCCGTGAGTGTTTATATAGCGATATTTCCTTGTTAGACAGGGGGGTTGTGACTTTAGTTTTTAATGAAATAGAGAAAGTTGTAAAAGGACATTCTTTCACTCTTTTTTGAGATTTTGGGTGGCCCTGAAAAGGGCCGTTTATTGTTGTTTTGTACAAAATAAATCAGGTGATTTATTTGGATGCAGCCTTCTCGGATTTCTTGGGTAAGAGAACAGCTTGGATGTTGGGGAGGACACCACCTTGAGCGATGGTTACTCCGGACAAAAGCTTGTTCAATTCCTCGTCATTTCGGATAGCCAACTGTAAATGTCTGGGAATGATTCTGGATTTCTTGTTGTCACGGGCAGCGTTACCAGCCAACTCGAGAACTTCAGCAGCCAAGTATTCCAAAACGGCAGCCAAGTAGACGGGGGCACCAGCTCCGACTCGCTCGGCGTAGTTTCCTTTTCTCAACAGACGGTGAATACGACCGACGGGAAACTGTAATCCAGCTCTGGATGATCGGGTCTTGCTCTTTCCCTTTACTTTTCCTCCTTTTCCTCGTCCAGACATGATGAAAATATATTAAGAGTGACGGTGTGGTTGTGCGAAACTCTAATAGCTATATGAAACATCGAAAAGGCCAAAATCGTATTTATACTCGAAAATGGAGTCGAAAGCTACAGTGCTCACTATCAGGTCCGCGCTTACTCGAAAAAGCTTTCGATCCTATTTTTCGACTCCATTTTCGAGTATAAAAGGAAAAATCCGCGCGTGTTCTCCATTCACTCGACTAGTAGACAGCACGCTGTACACATCACGTCAGTACTCTAAATCGAAGCCATGCCGCCAAAAGTATCAGCCAAAGGGGCTAAGAAAGCCGGAAAAGCAAAAGCCGCACGTAGCGGAGACAAGAAAAGGAAACGACGACGAAAGGAGTCTTACAGCATCTACATCTACAAAGTTTTGAAACAAGTCCACCCCGACACCGGAGTCAGCAGCAAAGCTATGTCATTCACTCGACTAGTAGACAGCACGCTGTACACATCACGTCAGTAATACCCACTAGACAGGTATCAGTGTGCCACTCAGGTCTCTGAGGTCGACAGATCATTAAGGACAGGTATTTTTTATATTTAATGCACCTTTACAACTTATTAGCGCACCAACATAAAGAGGATTGCACGGATTGAACATCAAAATTTGTAGAGGCTAGCTTGTCAACATAGCCTGACCGGAAACCATAACAACAGGTCAAAGATCACGGCCATTGTCCGGTCAAAGGGATTAATATCACCCTAATTAACTGTAACCGTGTATAATAAACTCTCCAATCAAAACCATTGTGTGTGTTAATACTTCTCTGTATATACCTACACCTGCCTGTCCACCACGTCTGACCGTCTACAGTCATCATATTTCACTTAAATTACTCATTTTTATTTTTCTTTTGCACTAAAAAATAAAAAAATAAAAAAATTTGTACATTATAATATCACTAACTGAAAATGATTGAAAGGAAAAATACGATGCAGATCAGCCCGGCTGGCGATTTGCAATCGAATATAAACTCTCAAGATTTCCTAGATATCCTTCAAAGCAGGAAAGCCCCCATGAACATCATCCGGGGGTTTCAAAATCTTGGTAGAGCCAAATTCCTAATTTCGTTCGATAGCCAGCCCGATTTAGAACTATTCAAGGGCTGGTTCGACCAAGATAAGAAAGTCTTTGGGAATATCAAATTCACTATCGAACATGCCATGAATATCCCGGCTCTGAACCGTAAACCTGATATCCGTATCATGGTTTACGGTGCCCCGTACGAGATGCGGAATGATATAATATTATCAAAATTACAGGCATTTTGTACGTCTCTTAAAATAAAACGAAACACCTTCTCCCGTCATCCGAACATCGATACGGGAGTAAGGTTTATATTTACTCAGGAAATTAAGAAACCTATCCCCTCGAGCATAACCATTGATGGCCATAGATTGGGCGTCAAATATGAAAATCAGCCCAAGGCGGTGCAAAAATGCTTTCTGTGTGGGGAGCCAAACCATATGGCCAAGGACTGCCCAAAACCACCCCCAGTCCCTGGCCCCAAACCTCCCATTCGAAAACCACAACCAGAAACCACTCCCACTGTTACCACTCAAACTAATTCACCATCGTATGCTGACAAAGTCAGGGCCAAGGGTTCAAGCCAGAGGGATCTGTCCTTGAATCTATCACAAGAATTCCCCACTTTCTCTAGCAGACCTCAACGTCCCAAAAAAAATATAGCAGAAAATTTCGGTTCCGAATCACGTATCCTGACAGAAATACACCAAATAAGATACGATTATGACCATGCCCACACAGAACCGGATCCTGATAGGGCAACCTCCACCCCCGTCCCAGACATCGATGTTGAGCTCCCCTCAGGTTGGGACGAGCTCAACATCGATGATTACAACCGCAGCAGAGAGGAGATTAATCTCCGAACTGCTGCTGAAAGTCTTCAGCAAACCATCGACCAGGTAACGGCAGAGGCCCGCCAACGACCAAAAACTTCAATTCAAACCCCCAAAACTACCCCTTTCAAAACACCTGCAAAAACCGCTTCAGCGAAACGACCGATTACCAGCCCCTTTGATGAAACCCTCGAAAAAAAGAACCGCTACGAGGACCCTAGAAAGACTCCCCAGAGATCTACCTCAAGAGATAGAACTGTGGGCAGTCAGGACTCTAGGGTCAGCCGTATCGATACCAAAACACAGAAAGACCGGCAGAGATCCGCTTCACTAAATCGTAGTGTCAAACAATAATTTGGCATTATACTTACCTTTAGATTACTTACCTTTTAGAACTCTGATTACTTACCCTTTTTCCAAATTCAATCATGATTATTTCGACTCTCAATATCCATCGCGGGTTTGACACTAAAAAACATAAAATTCTAAATTATTTCAAATTGGCAGATTTTGCATGCTTACAGGAAGTAGGTATGATTACCGATCAAAATTCAATTGACATCCCAAATATTTCAAAATTCAACATAGCTTTCAGCAACGGACCTAATCTTAGTACGGCAGGTGTCGCCACATTATACTCAAAAGATTACAAATTAATTAGAACTTACCAACTTTCAAAATTAACAGGCCGCTTTTTGCATTTAGTACTTACCGGTAATGACGTCACGTTTCACATCATTAATATCTACGGTGTGAACGAACACAAAGAAAAAGGTGATTTTTATACTGAGGTCAACACCCACGTCTCTAAACATTTCAATATTAGAGACGTTTTTATAATATGCGGTGATTTCAACCTCATAGAATCCAAGCTTGATAGTAAGAATAATACTCTCACTAATCAACCTCTTACTGCACTGAGTCAGCTGAATCTGATGAAAACTAATTGTGTAATAGAGGACGCTTTCAGATTCAAATATCCTAGAACAAAACAGTTTACTTTTCTGAAAGATGCCTCTGGTACCCGGATCGACCGTATATACCTTTCTTGTCATTATTCAAACAAAATTAAAGACATTTGTCATCTCAACTCCTCATTCTCTGACCACAAATCGGTTAAACTCACCCTTAATCTTGGGTCCGATCGATGGGGTAGAGGGAAGTGGAAACTGAATAATTCCATCCTTGAGGACTTTGAGTACCAGAATCTCATCCAAGAGTTCTGGTCTGAATGGAAGGGCAACAAACCTGACTATGAAGACCAAACCTCTTGGTGGGAGGACGGTAAAGCTAAAATCAAAACCATTTCTATCAGATATTCTAAAACCCGAACTAGAACCATCAAAGCTGAAATTGAAAACATCAATAATGAAATTAACGAAATTGAAACTTACCTTACTTTAGACGATTACCATAAAACCCGCTTAGACCAACTTTATTCAAACCTGAAAATAGAAGAAAACAAAATTAATAAAGGCATTCTAATCAGATCCAAGCTGCCTTTCGAGGATTCCGATATTGAAAATCTCGGAATGTTTCGAAAGGCAGAATTAGACAATTCAACAAGAAAGGAGATACGGAAGCTGGAGGATAAAACTGGGAAGGTTAAAACCTCCCAGGTAGAGATCCTGGACATAGTTCAGGATTTCTATAAAGACCTGTACACTGAGGACCCGATCTCTGATAGGGTAATTGGGGACTATTTAAACCAATCAAATCTCCCTACTCTACCGCCAGCAGAGATTGACTCACTAAATAAAATTATCATTACTAAATCTGAAATTCATAAAGCTCTTTCGGAGTTCCAGAACAACAAATCCCCTGGGATTGATGGAATTCCGAAAGAGTTTTATTTACAATTCTGGGACATCATACAAGATGATTTATTTGATACTATCAATAATGTTTATTTTTCGGCTAATTTGACCCCTACTATGAAAACTTCAATTCTAACCATAAATTACAAAAACAAAGGATCCAAAACTCAGTTAAAAAATTACCGTCCAATATCTCTGCTGACGGTAGACTACAAAATAATAGCCAAAGTTATAGCAAACCGACTGAAACCGGTGCTAAACTCTATTCTATTGGATACCCAGTCGGGGGCAGGGAAGGATAAGAGTATCCTGAACAATCTGCTCTCGACTGATAGTATCCTCAAATATGTCAATCAGAAAGAACTGAAGGTAGCCCTGTTAACTTACGACCAAGAAAAAGCATTTGACCGGCTCCATAGGGGCTACCTGATGAGGTTACTAGAACATCTACAGTTCCCAGCTCCCATCATTAACTGGGTTAAAATACTGTATTCTGATCTGACAGTGTATTGCGAGGTTCGTGGAGCATATACAGACGGCTTTACTCCTGAGAGGGGGGTCAAACAAGGCTGCCCCCTCTCCATGGCGCTCTACGCCCTCGCAATACACCCACTTGCCCACAATATCAATAGAAATCGCGATATTGTGGGCATAGATATCCCTAATTACCCCCACCAAGTGAAAACAATCCAACATGCAGACGATCTAACCGCAATACTTACCTCGGAATCATCCTTCAACCCTTTGGCACAACAACTTCAAAATTTTCAAACAGCATCTGGAAGTAAAATTAATAATACAAAAACTGAAATCCTGACACTTGGTGGCATGTATGCCCACGTACCAGCCGAGTTATTACTGTTCATTCAACCTAATATCAAAATCCTAGGAATATATTTCGGCCCTGACAATCACGACATCAACTGGAACCCAATATTAAATAACATCAGAAAAAAATTAATTAAATGGAAAGACAGATCCCTCACCTTTAAAGAAAAAAATTACGTAATCAATACCTTCATTCTGTCTCAGGTCTGGTACGTGGGCAGAATAATAAAACCTAATAGAAAAATGTTAAAAGAGCTCGAGGCCCTGGTATACAGGTTCCTCTGGGACGGGAAACAAGAAAAGATCGCAAGAGACACCATGCGGTTGCCCTTGGAACAGGGAGGTCAAAATATATGTGAGATTTCTATCAAGCTCCAGGCTATGGACCTTCAACAAGTAGTTTGGGCCATGGGCGGGGGCAGGTACCCTTGGATATCCCTCCTATTTTACTGGCTAGGGACGACCCTGAGGGCTTACAATACTGACAGAGACTATCCTGTTACTACTATTAATGTACCATCTCATTACAAAGAATTTCATTCTAATTTTAGAAAACTGACCATAAATTGGGAGAAAATTAAATGCGTAAGAGACATCTACGCAAAACTTTTGGCTTCAAAGAAACTTGAAGTCCGGGTCTTCCGGCAATATCCCCATATTAAATTTGGCAAAATATTTTCGGACTTAACCTCTACAAAATTCACCAATCGGCAAAGAGATTTCATGTTTCTGACTCTTCATGATGCACTCCCAACTAAATGCTTTCTTCGATCGAGAAGTACCCAAATTTTCGATACAGCTTGTGGATATTGCAGACAGGATCAGGAAACTTTACTCCACCTGTTTGCAATATGCCCAACCTTAAAACCACTGAGGGATAGTTTCTGCTATTTTGCTAAGAACACCCTCAGGGAAGACTTGGTCATCGGGCCCTGGACCAGATTCCTGTGGGGGATAGACAAGCGCCTGTTCCCGCACATGTACCACTACTTTAATACCATCTGGTCAAACCGTACCTTACCACCCCGAGTCCCTGTCTTGATTGACAAACTCTTATATTGTTTATTGGAGATTTCTCCACCGTTTTAGACCCTCACTGTCTCCGCCCCGGGTAAAGGTTATGCGAAATTACTCCAGGGTGGGTCGCCTATGTCCTACACCTGAGGCGGTCTCAGTCTAAATTTCATCTAATTTATGTGATATATTTATCAGCCCATAGCCTGGAGTATACTCAAATAAATTATGCTCTATAACCCCCCTATGGGTTGCTCCTCCTGGTGATCGTAGGGTGGGGTTATTCCCCACACCTTCCACCTCTTGTGGGTCACTGGGTCTGGCGACCCATGGGGACCACTTAATTCATCATGTAAGGTTACTTTCATTTTTGAACTCTTATAACCCCTAAAGGGTTGCTAGGCTTGGTGATCGTAGGGTGGGGAAATTCCCCACACCTTCCACCTCTTGTGGGTCACTGGGTTTAGCAGCCCCAGGGGCCATTTATTTCATATCGTGATATTTATCCATTTTGATCTGCGAACTCTTTAGGTTGCTGAGTCTGGTGATTTGTAGGGTGGGGTTTACCCCCACACCTTCCACCTCTTGTGGGTTACTGGGCTCATCAACCTGGGGAAAATCTAAATTTGATTATACATTTTCATTAACTCACTTCTACGTCGACCTAAATCTTTCTTGAATAGGATGTGTTGGCCTCATCATCTCTACTCGGAGTTTCCTCCGATATTTGGCAGAGTAGTCTGTAACTTCGCAGGGGACTCCGACTAGATACACCGGATGGGGACAGCACATCAAACATTCCACTAAATAGGAAGACTAGAGTCAGCCTCCTTGTTCCGTCCGTCTTGGGTTGAAGACATCTTTCCGCATCTCAACCCTAAAACTCAATTTTAACTTTGCAACTATTAATTCTACAATACTTATACTGTGATACCTTTTACCAACCGTTACTGTGATAATTTTATAACTGCGATATACAATACTCTATATATATGTTTTTATCTATGGTATATATTTTTCATTTTTAAAATGTTCTGTATATACTGTTATACTTTCATGTATATATTGTTATTGATAGATCTATTATTACTGTGATAAATAATGTACAAACCTTTTTAACCCCATTTTAACCCTTTTAAACCATATCGGAGGAAAAAAGAACACCCTCCAGAGGCATAAAAAAAGAGCGAAACATCCAACGCCTCTAAGAGCCAAAAAATACCAGGCTCTAAGCACAGTGATGATTTGCTCTCATAATTTCGATAAGTCTTTTACCATCTTAAATTTTTAAACAACTAACATAATACGGTCAAATTGTTATAATCACAAGGTTAAGACGCACCATCTTTTTACTATCTTCTAAATTTCTTAATCTTGTAAATAGGGAACCGTAGAGAGCAGCGGGGGACCATCTGTGATGGTATAATCCCTGCATATCTGAGTGCTTTAAAAATAAGAAAAAAAAAAGAAAAAAAAAAAAAAAAAAAAGGGGCTAAGAAAGCCGGAAAAGCAAAAGCCGCACGTAGCGGAGACAAGAAAAGGAAACGACGACGAAAGGAGTCTTACAGCATCTACATCTACAAAGTTTTGAAACAAGTCCACCCCGACACCGGAGTCAGCAGCAAAGCTATGTCAATCATGAACAGTTTCGTCAACGACATTTTCGAGAGAATCGCTGCCGAGGCTTCAAGACTTGCTCACTACAACAAAAGATCAACCATCACATCTAGGGAAATTCAGACTGCCGTCCGACTTCTTTTACCTGGTGAACTTGCCAAACACGCCGTTTCCGAAGGAACAAAGGCCGTCACCAAATACACCAGCTCCAAATAAGCTGTGTGTGTCGAACATTAGTTCAACACTACAACAACGGCCCTTTTCAGGGCCACCCAAAATCTCAAAAAAGAGTGAAAAAATGTCTTTCATTTCAATATCAAAACTTATCATAAAAACCAAATAAAAAAATCCCATTTCCCCCCATACAAGACAAATACTACTTGTCCCATGATAAAAATGGCAAGAAAGGTGCAAACCAACGACATTCATTATAATATATCATAAGCCTATCTATACAGAAACTGTAAACGGGGCACTCAAAAATTTAAAGATTTCCCCAAATTCGCATCTTATGTCCGAATAGTTTTTCTCTCAGGCCGACGCCAAATTTTTAATTTACAAGAATTTAGTATTAGGGTGAATTGAGTATCTCTCATAGGTCCGCGCGTTCACGCTGTACTGTATTGCTATTCATATTAGGGGAAATGTGAGGGCCTCTCATAGGTCCGCGCGCTCACGCTGTGTATTGTATTGCTATTCAAACTAAGGAAAATGTGAGGGCCTCTCATAGGTCCGCGCGTGGCATTTATATATAGATTGTGGCTGTTTCGAATCATAACTAGTTGTACCGTATTCGTGTAACTAACTACAATCTACCCCAACAGAAAATCCTACACATTCACAAAACTTGATAGTGGGTCCAGGATTGACCGAATTTATATATCTAACCATATTCTCCCAAAAATATCCTCCATTAAACACCTCCCAAAATCCGTCAGTGATCACAAGGCCGTCAGTCTCCGAGTCAGTCTGTCCAGAAATAGATGGGGAAAGGGCTACTGGAAACTTAACACGCAGATTCTGAAGGATGAAATCTATAAAGATCATATTAACTACTATATTGAAGAATGGAAACAAAACAAAAAATTTGAATGTCAACTGGGTAGATGGGAAAATTTCAAAAAAAATATAAAGGCGATTTCAATGAAACATGGAACAAGAATATATAACAGTAAAAAGGAAAAACTAAAGCAACTCTATGAAAAATTAGAAAACTTAGAAGAAAAATACAATACTGAACATCCTGAAATAAAAAGCATACAAAACAACATATTAAAACTGGAAGAAGAATTTAACCTAGGAACCATTATAAGATCCAAACATCCATATACAGTCAGTGACACAAAAAACAAAGAAATATACCAACTTTTCGAAATTAAAAACAGCAAAAATAAAGAAATTAATGAAATAGAAACTGAAACTGGCAGAAATATCAAGGAAAAAGAAGAAATACTAGACACAATCAAAGATTATTACTCAACTCTATACAAAACACAAAATATATCTCAGACTACTATTGATTCTTACTTAAACTCTACAATACTATCTACTCTCTCTTCTAAACAGCAACTTTCTCTCACTTCTGTCATTACTGAGGGGGAGATCCTTGCTGCTCTGAAGTCACTTGATAACAACAAATCACCGGGTATAGATGGCCTCCCGAAGGAGTTCTATCTGGAATTCTGGCCACAGATTGGCGAGGAACTCACTAATACCATCAACAATATCTACTTCAATCAAAAACTGACAGAAACACAAAAAACAGCAATCATCACCATCAGCTATAAAAACAAGGGAAATAACAAACATCTAAAAAACTACAGACCTATATCATTACTATGCACAGACTATAAAATAATTACCAAAGTCCTCGCCAATCGGCTATCCGGGGTTCTGGATGGGCTCATACTCCCCATTCAGACTGGAGCCGGTAGAGGCAAAACCATCTTGGACAACCTTCAATCCATCAGTTATATTTTGCAGTATATGGATCAAAAAGGGATAAAGGGCACACTTGTTGGATTTGACCAAGAAAAAGCATTCGATAGAATAGAGCATAACTACCTTTTAACTTTGGCTCAAAAACTTCATTTTCCTACTTATATAATTAATTGGCTCAAAATTCTTTACACAGACATATATAGCTCAGTTTTGGTAAATGGTGCTTTCACCTCAAAATTCCAAATTACAAGGTCAGTCCGACAGGGGTGCCCTTTATCCATGCTTCTCTACTGTTTGGCAATTCATCCTTTGGCATCAAAAATCCTGCAAAATAAAAATATAATTGGCATCAAAATTCCAAACCTTCAAAAAGAAACAAAAATTTTCCAACATGCAGATGATATTTCGGCAATTTTGACTTCCCCCAGCTCACTCTCTGCAATTATCCAGGAGATAGATGGTTTTGGCTCTGCGTCAGGCTCCAAGCTGAATGTGGACAAAACTGAATATATCAATATCAATGGCTTCGGTTCAGTAACGGATCTCCTTCCCAGTAATACTATCAAAATTCTGGGCATTTACTTTGGACACAATCATATACAGAAAAACTGGAACATTATAATAGGAAAAATTACAGCTCTTCACTATACTCACCTAAAAAGGGCCAGTAATCTCTCCTTCAGGGAACGCCTGGTGGCGTTGAATTCCTACATTGTAAGCATCACCCTTTATGTACTGAAAATTATCCCCCCACCACCAGATATCATCAAGAAAATTAACAGACTTATTTTCAGCTTTCTGTGGGCAGGTGGACAGGAGACTATTAAAAGAGAAACCCTTATGTTACCATTAGACAAAGGTGGCCTTCAAGTTTTCAATATAAAAAATAGAATAAAAATTAATTACCTGTTACTAATTCACAAATATGCAATGCACTCACCAAATACACCACATGCATGGATGGCACTACTAAAATACTGGCTTGGCTTCACTCTTCGTACTATACACCCTGTCACATCTACCAACACTGTTACCATATTTCAACCATCCTCTATCACTCCTGTAAAAAACACTTATAAAGAGTTTTCTCCCTTTATTGATCTATCTCAAAAAACCACCAGCAAATCACTAAACACCAAACTAGCATCTCTCTCTGAACACAAACCTAAAATTCTTATAGAAAACCCCTCTCTTGAAATTCAATCTATCTCCAATTTCCTACACAACCCTCTCCTTACTAATAGACAAAAAGATTTCACTTACCTGCTCTTGCACTCTGGTCTTTACACTAAACCACTGCAACAAACCCGCACTTTCTATACTATGGATACTACCTGTTCTTATTGTAAATACTCACCTGAAACCCCACACCATCTCTTCTTTACCTGTACTTACCTTCTACCACTCCGCCTCTTCTTCGTCACCCATATCCAAAATCTTACATCAGACAAAAACTTCTCTTTACCAAAACCTTTCTTCAATATCAGCCAATACCCCCACCTACAACAAAAATATATCATTAACTTCTATACCTTTATCTGGACATCTCGCCTTAAAAATTACTCTGATACAGACCTAATATATTACCTCTATAATGAAATAACCTAATATACTAATACTCACCAGTTCTAAAATCCCCCACCCCCACCAGCCCTGAACACCTCCCCCTTCTGATACACTATTGCACAATATATCAATCATATATAATATGGAAACCTAAAATATACAAAATACAAATAAATATTATAGAAACTTAGTGTAAAACCAAAATATGTGTCCGTGGAATGTTAGTGTGTGAGAATGAAAGTGGTGCAGTGTGGTGAAAATGTTGTGTCCGTGTGTCAGGGTGTGAATGTAATAGCCTAAGAGTGTGAAAGCTGAAAGTATAAAGCACAGTGTGAAACTAGAATTAGAGTGTAAGTTTGAGTGAATGATTTTATAGTGTGAATATAGTATCAGTGAGAAAAAGTGTTGTATATTATTTTAAAAAAAAATTTATTTATATGTAATATATGTATATGTATATAATGTTTATATGAAAAAAAATATGTCATTTTAGAGCTGTGACAATAAAACGTTGTAAATAACTATAAAGTAGCACAATGATGATAAGATAAAACAGTACAACGGTCGTAACTATCGTCAAAAAATATTTTTCTACAAAATTCACCCTTTTTAAGACCCTAATTACTAACATGTGCATGTAACAATCCTATGTTTTAGAGTTGGGACCTCAGGGTCTCTAACCCCCCTGAGGTCCTTCTAGCTACTACATAGGATCACTAACAACAATAGCCCGTAATGTCCAGGTGGTGAAGCCGAGTAACCCCTGGAAAATAACACCCTCTTCCCTGGAGAAAGTACTGTGTGTTTAGCTATGCTTGTAAATATATGAGATCGTATTATAGCAGACAAAATATCTGAGTGCTGAAAAAAAAAAAAAAAAAAAAAGAAAAAAAAAAAAAAAAAAAAAAAAAAAAAAAAAAAAAGAGGAAAAAAAAAAAAAAAAAAATAACTAACTACTCGAATTTCAATCTGCAACCATGTCTGGACGAGGAAAAGGAGGAAAGGGGTTAGGAAAAGGAGGAGCAAAACGTCACAGGAAAGTTCTCCGTGATAACATCCAGGGTATCACCAAGCCCGCTATTAGACGTCTAGCTCGACGAGGTGGTGTCAAACGTATCTCCGGTCTGATCTACGAAGAAACCAGAGGTGTGTTGAAAGTTTTCTTGGAAAACGTCATCCGAGATGCTGTCACCTACACTGAACATGCCAAGAGAAAGACCGTCACCGCCATGGATGTCGTCTACGCTTTGAAGAGACAAGGCCGAACTCTGTACGGATTCGGAGGTTAAGCTCATATTTAGTAGCCAACCACTTAAACGGCCCTTTTCAGGGCCACCCACATTCTCACAAGAGAGTGAATAATAGTCTTATTTCAAAACAGCCTAAAAGAAAGAAAAAAAAATAAAGAAAATGGAATATTTCCTCTCCCCACCGATCATTTTCATTTCCCACGCATGCCCAATCCTTATTCTCGCCCATAACTACTTCATATTACAAATAGCAAGCAGTACACAAACTATAGTCCACTATAGACACTATACGATACTAGTAGCAGTATACTCTTATAGAGAGAGACAGCTCGTTATACACTGACTCGCTCACTCTCTCACTATTACCCAATCATTCATTTTTATGAATTTACTATATATTTTTTTTTTTCTCACGTGTCGCGAGGCCTTTATTTTTCAAATAAGCACCGGGTTTGGGGTTGTGTTATGTTATATTATATTATATTATATCGTATACTGTCATAGATACAGATAAAGACTATTTTCACTCATTTTTAGATAATTTGAATGGCCCTGAAAAGGGCCGTTTAGTTTAGTTTACAGGTTTTTCGGTCAAGGCTTAGCTTATTTAACAGCCTTTTTAGTAGCTGTTTCAGGTTTTTTAGCTTTTGGCTTCTTGGCGGCGACAACTTTCTTGGGTTTGGCAGGCGACTTCTTGGCACTGGCGGCTTTGGACTTCTTTGGCGTTGCAGTCTTCTTAACGGCAGTTTTCTTGGCTTTAACCTTTTTGGGTGTAGCAGCTTTCTTGGCAGCGACTTTTTTGACAGCTGGCTTCTTGGCAGTGGTCTTTGTCACCTTTTTGGGCTTTTCGGTTTTAGTTTCGCCGAGTTTGAATGAGCCGGCAGCGCCGGTGCCCTTCGACTGCTTCAGAGAACCAACTTTAACACCTTGCTTCAGAGCTGTCTTTATTCTGGAGTTGACTGGTTTCGAGTCTGTTCCGACTTTGTAGTTTGCCATGACGTACTTCAAAATAGCCTGTCTGGAGGAGCCGCCCCTTTCTTTCAAGGAACCAACTGCAGCCTTGATCATATCTACATATTTCGGGTGAGCGGCTGGCACTTTAGGCTTGGCTGTAGTCTTCTTCTTGGGTGATTTGTGAGCGGGAGCTACGGCTGTGTCTGTCATCTTGCTTTGCTTTGCTTGTGGAGAAACGTCGTTCTTCTTCTGTGTACGAGAGGAAAATGAATAGACAAAAGGCGTGTGTTGTGTAGACCCATACAAGTGTAGCGCGGACTTGGTAGTGAGCACGCATTAAGTTTACCTTTCATCGACTTGAGATAAGACCTGTGTTTGTAATTTTATATCAAATTCGATTTTTGTGCTTTATTTTGGTTCATTTTTTTCAAAAATTTGGCTTAACATGAAAAAGAAATGTTTGTTAACAATACCATTCATCTACCATGGGAAAAGTGTTAATATTTGAACGTTAAGAGTGCATTTGTAGAGCCTGACTCGTAGCTTTCCTACGTTTCACTACCTAAATTGGCCGAAATTTCGCCTTAGTGTCGAATTGTACGACAGTCTACTTACCTCGATATGGCCAAACACGTACACAAATTAATCTACTAGAATATGTAATAAGTTTGAGGCTTCTCCAAACGTTTGGAGCTTTCTTAGATGCAGAATATAGAGTGCACTGGCGCTCAATCTCGCCCTACCAAAATCGGAGTTTACTAACAGGTTGGTTCGAGACTTGGAGACTTGGAGGGGGGAAAAGAGTGAGAGGTTAATTAAAAGAAATGACTGAAATAGTATGAACGAGAATATTCATATTCATTTTCAAAATTAAACAAACAAAACATGTCATACCTTTGAAACATTCGTTATGTCTGTCTTAGAAGTATAGAACTTAATGTGGACGGGACTTTATGTACAACATTTTATATCAGAATGCGAGTACAGCTACTCAAAAAATATAGCCCACCCTATCACTTAACAGGCTTGTGTATTGCCTATATTGTCTATATTGTCTCTACACACATTAATTAGATAGAATTGACTTGTCAGTTAATCAAGTCCGAGCTATATCAATTCAACATAGACAAAAGGGGTTTGGATTTGCCAATTTCAATCACTGACTTCATCCATTTTCTAAATGAATTTATATAAGTCATCATAAAGGGTCTAAAATTTTGCACTTTTTAATTGTATCTTTTGAAAGCCATTTTATTTGGCGTGGAAGTTTGGGCATTAATGACTAGGGTTTAGGGATAGTTTGAAAACATGACTATTTTCACTCTTTTGAGAGATTTTAGATGGCCCTGAAAAGGGCCTTTTTTCGGTTTGATGCCAGAACAGTACTTTTTAAGCACGTTCACCTCGGATTCTTCGGGCCAATTGAATATCCTTGGGCATAATGGTTACTCTCTTGGCGTGGATGGCGCACAAGTTGGTGTCTTCGAAAAGACCGACCAAGTAAGCCTCACTGGCTTCCTGGAGAGCCATGACAGCTGAACTCTGGAATCGGAGATCGGTCTTGAAGTCCTGAGCTATTTCTCTCACCAAACGTTGGAAAGGAAGTTTTCGGATCAACAGTTCGGTGCTCTTCTGGTAACGACGGATTTCTCTCAGAGCCACGGTTCCGGGTCGGTATCTGTGAGGTTTCTTTACACCACCGGTAGCTGGGGCACTCTTTCGGGCAGCCTTGGTAGCCAATTGTTTTCTTGGGGCCTTGCCTCCAGTTGATTTACGGGCAGTCTGCTTCGTACGGGCCATTTTCTTCTTTTAGCTTCTGTAAACACGTCTGAACGGTAAGACAGTCAAAACATAGAATGAAGCCAATCCACAATCAACAACTACATACACAAATTTCCCCTCCCTCTCGCTATTCTCTTTCTTTAGGTTTGCTTCACGCGCCGTCAAAGCCCATTGGTTATTTTCAACTCGTCGCGACGCTCTGATTGGTCCAAAACGACGTCACGCCATTGGCTAACTTTCGACTCTATTTTTCTTGTCGTTTTGTAGCGAAAAGCTTTCGATCCTATTTTCTTGTCTGTTTTGTACGAAAAAGTGTTCGATCCTACTTTTAGGAAAAAAAGGTTTCGATCATATTCTTAATTGAAAAGTGTCAATTGGTATCTAGTCGAGTAGCACGAGAGGCAAATCAGTCTATTTTGAGTCGAATTATGAGTGCAAGCTTGTTTGTACAGCACGTTAAGAAAACCGAATTGTTGATTGTTTAGGGGGTTAGGTTAATCCATTCCTAATCGAATCGAATCGAACTTGATTGAATCAAGAATCGAATGACACAGTGTATGAGTGAGTGTGAGAGAATGAATTTAGATAGAGAGAGAGAGAGAGAGATGAATGAATGAATGAATGAATACATGTCGGTCACGCTGACACCACACAAAGCCGTGAGTGTTTATATAGCGATATTTCCTTGTTAGACAGGGGGGTTGTGACTTTAGTTTTTAATGAAATAGAGAAAGTTGTAAAAGGACATTCTTTCACTCTTTTTTGAGATTTTGGGTGGCCCTGAAAAGGGCCGTTTATTGTTGTTTTGTACAAAATAAATCAGGTGATTTATTTGGATGCAGCCTTCTCGGATTTCTTGGGTAAGAGAACAGCTTGGATGTTGGGGAGGACACCACCTTGAGCGATGGTTACTCCGGACAAAAGCTTGTTCAATTCCTCGTCATTTCGGATAGCCAACTGTAAATGTCTGGGAATGATTCTGGATTTCTTGTTGTCACGGGCAGCGTTACCAGCCAACTCGAGAACTTCAGCAGCCAAGTATTCCAAAACGGCAGCCAAGTAGACGGGGGCACCAGCTCCGACTCGCTCGGCGTAGTTTCCTTTTCTCAACAGACGGTGAATACGACCGACGGGAAACTGTAATCCAGCTCTGGATGATCGGGTCTTGCTCTTTCCCTTTACTTTTCCTCCTTTTCCTCGTCCAGACATGATGAAAATATATTAAGAGTGACGGTGTGGTTGTGCGAAACTCTAATAGCTATATGAAACATCGAAAGGGTTGGTTGGTAGATGACAAGTTAACGTTCGCTTCCAGCGTCAGCTGATATCGCAAACTAGGTAGTTGTTGGTAGTGGTGGTAGTTGGTAGTTGATTGGTTCAATAGGATGGTACTGTGCTGTTGGTTTGGTAAGTTGAGAATTCGTAAGATCTGGTCGGGTCGAATGACATGGCAGTGAAACTCGGCCCTGGGTGGTGTGGCGTGAGTTACTCGATCTTCTTCATTCTTCCAAACTCGTTGTGATCGTGGTTATTCTTCTTGATGCTGGTAGTTGAATGGTAGTTGTTGGTTTGGTTTGGTTAGATTATCTGATGGATGTTGGAAAACTGGAAGACCTGAAAAGAAAGGAAGAGGAGAATGTGAGAAAGGAGAAGAAAAGAAGGAAAAGAGGGGAAAAAGCTTTCAACGAAAAAAGGGGGAAAAATGTTCTCTTTGTTTCTGCAATGAAACTTATTAATTTGGTTGTGAATAAATAATATAAAAAACTTTAATTAGAAACTTAGCCTATCTGTTCAAGACAGATTTGGTAATAAAGTTGTAGATGAGTTCCATTATTCTATACCAGTGGTCCGTGGGTGGAGCCAGGATATTCTGTATTGTTGTTGGTATACCATTGGTTTCAAAGTACTCTGTCAGTTGCTTGCGAGCGGGTTTCAGTTCGGCGCATTCAATGAGGAGATGTGACCTGGTGGCGATAAGGCCACATCGACATTTAATGGCGGTGAACGTGTGGTAAACATCGAAAAGGCCAAAATCGTATTTATACTCGAAAATGGAGTCGAAAGCTACAGTGCTCACTATCAGGTCCGCGCTTACTCGAAAAAGCTTTCGATCCTATTTTTCGACTCCATTTTCGAGTATAAAAGGAAAAATCCGCGCGTGTTCTCCATTCACTCGACTAGTAGACAGCACGCTGTACACATCACGTCAGTACTCTAAATCGAAGCCATGCCGCCAAAAGTATCAGCCAAAGGGGCTAAGAAAGCCGGAAAAGCAAAAGCCGCACGTAGCGGAGACAAGAAAAGGAAACGACGACGAAAGGAGTCTTACAGCATCTACATCTACAAAGTTTTGAAACAAGTCCACCCCGACACCGGAGTCAGCAGCAAAGCTATGTCAATCATGAACAGTTTCGTCAACGACATTTTCGAGAGAATCGCTGCCGAGGCTTCAAGACTTGCTCACTACAACAAAAGATCAACCATCACATCTAGGGAAATTCAGACTGCCGTCCGACTTCTTTTACCTGGTGAACTTGCCAAACACGCCGTTTCCGAAGGAACAAAGGCCGTCACCAAATACACCAGCTCCAAATAAGCTGTGTGTGTCGAACATTAGTTCAACACTACAACAACGGCCCTTTTCAGGGCCACCCAAAATCTCAAAAAAGAGTGAAAAAATGTCTTTCATTTCAATATCAAAACTTATCATAAAAACCAAATAAAAAAATCCCATTTCCCCCCATACAAGACAAATACTACTTGTCCCATGATAAAAATGGCAAGAAAGGTGCAAACCAACGACATTCATTATAATATATCATAAGCCTATCTATACAGAAACTGTAAACGGGGCACTCAAAAATTTAAAGATTTCCCCAAATTCGCATCTTATGTCCGAATAGTTTTTCTCTCAGGCCGACGCCAAATTTTTAATTTACAAGAATTTAGTATTAGGGTGAATTGAGTATCTCTCATAGGTCCGCGCGTTCACGCTGTACTGTATTGCTATTCATATTAGGGGAAATGTGAGGGCCTCTCATAGGTCCGCGCGCTCACGCTGTGTATTGTATTGCTATTCAAACTAAGGAAAATGTGAGGGCCTCTCATAGGTCCGCGCGTGGCATTTATATATAGATTGTGGCTGTTTCGAATCATAACTAGTTGTACCGTATTCGTGTAACTAACTACTCGAATTTCAATCTGCAACCAAAGGGAAACTATGCACTGCTAAGCTGAGATTTATATACTATTCTGTAGCGGTGGTAAGGGTCGGGCATTTATTTGCTTCGACGGCCCGCTTAGTCCACCTAGGGATATTGTTAGACATCTTGTTTCTTCTATAAACTCTCAGCTTTCCAATGATATAACATATGCACCGATAAATATATCCTAGAATCGGATGCAATTGGATTAAAAAACCAAAATTTTTCCCTTGTTTAAATAATGCAAATGGCTAACCGGAATTAGAATGATTGAGTCAGTACGTAACATACATTACGTTACATCTTCAATCATATGCCATTGTCATTATTATAACTAGTCCTACTTAGTCCTTTTTCATAAACTCCCATAAAGTTTATGATAAACAATAATATCATATAAAAGGACAGATTGGTACAACTTAAATAATTTCATTTTTTTTTTCTTTCGCTCCACGCATATTTTTATTTCAAAATTTTTATTTATTCATTTAATTTTCTTTTCCCTGCACCTTTTTTTTTTTTTTTTTTTTTTTTTTTTTTTTTTTTGTTTTTTTACTTTTCATTATACATTTTTCCGTTATACAAAAAAAAGAAAAAAAAAAAAAAATAAATAAATAAATTATATATATATATTTACATTATTGTCTAGTATACCTTTATTATGGCCACTGTGTTAGAAAGAAAATTAACAGTTGAAATCAAGCCTCAAACACCCATCGACATTAAGTCGGATGAGATGTTGGGATTCTTCCAACAAAGGGAGGCCCCACTGCATACCATCAAATGTTTTCAGAACGTGGGGCAATCAAAGTTTCTGGTGTCCTTCTCTAAGGAGGAAGACATCAGAGGCTTTGAAAACTGGTTTGAACTCGGAAAGGGGTCTGAACCATATAAAGGTGTGAGATACACTATTGATAGAGCAATGAACCTCCCCCAATATAATAACCAACCAGGGATCAGAATAACAATCTTTGGGGTCCCTTATGAGATGGACACTAAATATGTCCTCTCAAAAATTAATCAATATTGTGTGGCCAATAAAATTATCCGCTGTACATATAGGGATCATCCTTTTATGTACAACGGCGTGTGCTTTGTGTACACAAAAAAAGTAACCAATCCTATTCCCTCCAACTTAATTATTCAAGGATGTAGACTGGGGGTGAAGTACGAGGGTCAGCCCCTACCAGACAGGAAATGCTACATCTGTCAGGGCGAAGGGCATACTGCCAGGGACTGTCCTACTCGGCCTCCACCACCAATCTCACCTATTATAGACAAAGAACAATCAGGGACCTTCATTATACATAACCCTCATAAAAAGGCTCCCAGTCAATTAGAAAGATCAGTCAGTGAACTCCTCCAAACAATCAGAAACACCTCCACGCCCAATATATCTAAAAATAAAAAACGTAACCCCCAACCCACTACAGGCTGGGTACCGGATGAGGGCGAATGGGAAAATGTGGAGGAGTCTGACTACGATAAAAGCAAAGAGGAGATCGCCCAGCGATCTAGCCTCACTGCCGACACCCCCAAAATGCCCAAATCAAAACCCCAACAACAGGAAAGACGCTCTACCCTCCAAGACACACCCCAGTCGTCCCGACCAAATTCCAAAGAACGGAAAAGGGATCGGGACAGGAGCAGCCTCTTGGAGGAACATAAAAAACACAAAGTAGATAATTATGGAAATACCTTAGATAGTAGAGAATCAAGCACAAGAGCAGAACCCTCCAACCCCAGCACTGGGGGGAGAACTGCACACAAAAAGAACAAATAGACGTCGCTATATCTATAATAATTAAAAATATATATAATAATACAACAAATTAAATATTTCATACATATATACAAAACTTATCTTCTTTTACTTATAAATATATATATATACATCATGATCCTTACTACATTAAATATAAATAGAAATTTCCTTGGTAAAATTGATAAAATATTAAGAGATTATAAAACATCAGATATAATCAGCCTGCAGGAAACTGGTATAGTCTCTGATGAGACTAAAGCTAATATCGAGCTTACCAGTCCATACAGACTGATCACATCCAATGGCCCAAATTTGCGTACAAGAGGTGTTATTCTCTTACATAAAAAAGATCTGGAACTTATTGACTCCTACGAAATTCAAGGACGAGTCATTATCGCTAGTTTCAAAAATAAACCCAAGAATATCTGCGTCATTAATGTATATGGAACTCGAGAAGCACGTGTAGGCTTAGAGTTCTATACACAATTATATGAACTACTTAAGGAAATATATACATGTAACTGTAACGACATCTATTTGTTCAATGGGGATTTCAATCTATATTACGACAGACTGGACCATAAATGCGGCCTGCTCGAGAACCAGCCTATAGACACCAGAAATATTTTTAATAAAATAAAAGAAGAATTTGAACTGATAGATGCCTATAGACACAAAAACCCGAAGAGAAAAGTCTTTACTTTTCTTCGTGATGATACAGGCACGCGAATAGACCGCATTTATGTATCCCAGTCTGCCGCTAATCAAGTCCGACGTATGTCACATTCCACGGTCTCCTACTCCGACCATAAATCTGTCCAAATCCAACTCCAGCTGGGCTCAGATAGGTGGGGTAGGGGAAAGTGGAAGATGAATACGTCGGTACTTGAAGAAGAACATTATTTAAAACAAATAACAACATTCTGGAGGTTCTGGCAGAAATCTAAAACTCAATATGTGAATCCAATAGAATGGTGGGAATTGGGGAAATTAAAAATTAAAAACATAACAATCAAATACTCTTATAATAGAATTAAAAAGATAAAAGATAAAATAGAACAACTAAACCAAGATAAATTAAATATAGAAAATACTGAAAATATAAATACAGAGTACATTAAAAATAAATTAAACACAATAACAGATAATATTAAAAATCTAAATAATAAACTAAATAAAGGTATACTTATACGCTCTCGACAACCTTTTGAAGAGAGTGATATAGACAATATTCATGTATTTAAAGATGCTGAGATTGAGAATGGTAACCAGAAACAAATTGATAGACTCGTCGATGACAGCGGAGTGATCAGGGAAGGCAGAGAAGAAATAATGAACATTGTAGAGCAGTTCTACACAAAGCTCTACTCTGCCGACCCTATACCCCAATCTGTCATCGACGAGTATCTCAACAAGTCAAATATCAAACCTCTACCGCCAGTAGAGATAGCGGCCATAGATGATCAGGTCATTTCTACTCAAGAAATCCATCAAGCCTTGAGTCAGTTTCAGAATGACAAGTCTCCTGGAATAGATGGCATTCCAAAAGAGTTTTATCTTAAATTCTGGGATGTCATCCAGGATGACTTGTCTGAAGTAATTAATAACGTATATTTTCAAGAACACCTATCTGAAACAATGAGCACCTCTATCATTTCAATTCACTATAAAAATAAGGGCTCAAGAAATGACCTGAAAAACTATCGGCCGATCTCTCTGCTGACGGTAGATTATAAAATAATAGCAAGGGTAATTGCTAATAGGTTAAAACCTATTCTCAACTTGCTCATATATGATACTCAATCGGGAGCAGGCCAAGACAAATCCATCGTCAACAACCTGCTCTCGATTGACTATATATATGAGTACGCTAAACAGAAGGACCTGGGGTTGGCCCTGTTGGCCTATGACCAAGAGAAAGCTTTTGACAGACTCAACAGGACCTACCTCAGTACCCTTCTGGAAAGGGTGGGGCTTCCATATTGTATCGTCAAATGGATCTCCATCCTTTACAAGGACCTTAGGGTGTATTGCGATGTGCGTGGAGCCTTTACAAATTGTTTTACCCTCGAAAGAGGTGTAAAACAAGGTTGCCCACTATCTATGGCTCTATACGCACTAGCGATTCACCCTTTGGCCCTCTATATCTCCAACAATCAAAGTATCATTGGTATCGATATACCAAATTATCATCGACAGGTTAAAACCTTCCAACACGCAGACGATTTGTCCGTAATCATCACTGACCCCGAGTCCTTCTCCAGTCTTGATCAAGAATTAAGTAACTTCGAGAAGGCCTCGGGTTCAAAAATCAATAAGAACAAGACAGAAATCTTCACAACAGGGGCGATGTCTGCCCACGTACCAGACGAGGATAAAATGTATATAAAACCCCACATCAAAATTCTAGGCATTAAATTTGGCACTGATAACCATGACACTAATTGGAATCCTATTCTAAATAGGATTCGATACACATTAATTAAATGGAAAAACCGTTCACTGAAGTTTAAGGACAAAATCAAAGTCCTAAACACATACATTTTATCGCAAATCTGGTACGTTGGCAGAATAGTCAAACCTAATAAACGAATACTGAAAGAGTTGAATCGGGCTATCTACTCCTTTATATGGGATGGTAAATCCGAGTGGATAGCCCGAGACACTCTTCAGCTGCCGCTGGACGAGGGAGGGCTTGGAGTTTGTGATATTGATCTCAAGCTCCAAGCCTTCGACCTCCATCACATCAAATGGGCCATAGGGGGAACCAGATACCCTTGGAAATCCCTGTTATTCTACTGGATGGGTCCAACTCTTAGAGAGTTCAACACTGACAGAAGCTACTCCGTGGCGACGTTTCAGGCACCTCAAAAACTTAAAACCATAGCCAACAATTTCAGGAAAATTACCCTAAACTGGCAACAGGAAATTACTGTAAAACTCATATATAATCATCTCATTACACTGAAAAAACATACCATTACAGTAAAGAAGCAATACCCTCACATCAATTTCTCTTGCGTGTTCCAAAATCTTTGGAGATCGAGTTTGGATCGAGGGGAAAAGGAGTTCCTTTTCCTCTTGATCCACTCTGCTCTACCAACTCGAACACTCCTATCATCACGGAGCACGCAAGAGATTGATACTAAGTGTGGGTATTGCCACAAACAGCCTGAAACGTTGCTGCATTTGTTTGCAACGTGTCGCAAATTGCTACCATTACGGAGTAGCTTCTGCCATTTCATGGCGAACTCTCTCAAACAACCCATCCAGATCCATGAATTTACAAGGTTCATGACAGGGATTGACAAGACACTGTTTCCCCCTATGTACCAATATCTTTACATCATTTGGACAAATCGATCTGCCCCCAAACCTGTCGGTGATATCATTGATACACTACTTTTTCGATTGTTGGAGATATCACCCTTGCTTTTATGATCATTTTCATCTCAGCATATTTTCTGTGATATTCATTTCATCGTTATTTTTATCAGATATCATATCACTACTATTTTTATATATTTTTACACATATCTTTACAAATTTATATATATATATACCTTTCAAATATATTTATATATATATAACTAATTGTACATACATAGAATTTATTTATATTACACATAGCTATATTTATATACAAAATTTTATATATACAGACTTATCCATATACATATATCTATTTATATACATAATTTATTTATACCTGTCTACACAACTAAGTTATATACAACTTAGATGCATATATATTCGTCACATAATAGAAATTAATATAATAACGAATATATACATTATGGTCACACAATGAAGATCTCTCACATATGTCCTTATTAGATTTTTAAAGTATTTTTAACATCCTGCTAAGGACATATGTGAGCGGTGGATATACAAATTATATATTACCAATAGTATATCCACCTTACACTTGATCCGAGTGTGGGTGGGTACGAGGGTTTAAAAAAAAAAAAAAAAAAAAAAAGCAACCATGTCTGGACGAGGAAAAGGAGGAAAGGGGTTAGGAAAAGGAGGAGCAAAACGTCACAGGAAAGTTCTCCGTGATAACATCCAGGGTATCACCAAGCCCGCTATTAGACGTCTAGCTCGACGAGGTGGTGTCAAACGTATCTCCGGTCTGATCTACGAAGAAACCAGAGGTGTGTTGAAAGTTTTCTTGGAAAACGTCATCCGAGATGCTGTCACCTACACTGAACATGCCAAGAGAAAGACCGTCACCGCCATGGATGTCGTCTACGCTTTGAAGAGACAAGGCCGAACTCTGTACGGATTCGGAGGTTAAGCTCATATTTAGTAGCCAACCACTTAAACGGCCCTTTTCAGGGCCACCCACATTCTCACAAGAGAGTGAATAATAGTCTTATTTCAAAACAGCCTAAAAGAAAGAAAAAAAAATAAAGAAAATGGAATATTTCCTCTCCCCACCGATCATTTTCATTTCCCACGCATGCCCAATCCTTATTCTCGCCCATAACTACTTCATATTACAAATAGAAAGCAGTACACAAACTATAGTCCACTATAGACACTATACGATACTAGTAGCAGTATACTCTTATAGAGAGAGACAGCTCGTTATACACTGACTCGCTCACTCTCTCACTATTACCCAATCATTCATTTTTATGAATTTACTATACATGTATATTTTTTTTTTTCTCACGTGTCGCGAGGCCTTTATTTTTCAAATAAGCACCGGGTTTGGGGTTGTGTTATGTTATATTATATTATATTATATCGTATACTGTCATAGATACAGATAAAGACTATTTTCACTCATTTTTAGATAATTTGAATGGCCCTGAAAAGGGCCGTTTAGTTTAGTTTACAGGTTTTTCGGTCAAGGCTTAGCTTATTTAACAGCCTTTTTAGTAGCTGTTTTAGGTTTTTTAGCTTTTGGCTTCTTGGCGGCGACAACTTTCTTGGGTTTGGCAGGCGACTTCTTGGCACTGGCGGCTTTGGACTTCTTTGGCGTTGCAGTCTTCTTAACGGCAGTTTTCTTGGCTTTAACCTTTTTGGGTGTAGCAGCTTTCTTGGCAGCGACTTTTTTGACAGCTGGCTTCTTGGCAGTGGTCTTTGTCACCTTTTTGGGCTTTTCGGTTTTAGTTTCGCCGAGTTTGAATGAGCCGGCAGCGCCGGTGCCCTTCGACTGCTTCAGAGAACCAACTTTATTCTGGAGTTGACTGGTTTCGAGTCTGTTCCGACTTTGTAGTTTGCCATGACGTACTTCAAAATAGCCTGTCTGGAGGAGCCGCCCCTTTCTTTCAAGGAACCAACTGCAGCCTTGATCATATCTACATATTTCGGGTGAGCGGCTGGCACTTTAGGCTTGGCTGTAGTCTTCTTCTTGGGTGATTTGTGAGCGGGAGCTACGGCTGTGTCTGTCATCTTGCTTTGCTTTGCTTGTGGAGAAACGTCGTTCTTCTTCTGTGTACGAGAGGAAAATGAATAGACAAAAGGCGTGTGTTGTGTAGACCCATACAAGTGTAGCGCGGACTTGGTAGTGAGCACGCATTAAGTTTACCTTTCATCGACTTGAGATAAGACCTGTGTTTGTAATTTTATATCAAATTCGATTTTTGTGCTTTATTTTGGTTCATTTTTTTCAAAAATTTGGCTTAACATGAAAAAGAAATGTTTGTTAACAATACCATTCATCTACCATGGGAAAAGTGTTAATATTTGAACGTTAAGAGTGCATTTGTAGAGCCTGACTCGTAGCTTTCCTACGTTTCACTACCTAAATTGGCCGAAATTTCGCCTTAGTGTCGAATTGTACGACAGTCTACTTACCTCGATATGGCCAAACACGTACACAAATTAATCTACTAGAATATGTAATAAGTTTGAGGCTTCTCCAAACGTTTGGAGCTTTCTTAGATGCAGAATATAGAGTGCACTGGCGCTCAATCTCGCCCTACCAAAATCGGAGTTTACTAACAGGTTGGTTCGAGACTTGGAGACTTGGAGGGGGGAAAAGAGTGAGAGGTTAATTAAAAGAAATGACTGAAATAGTATGAACGAGAATATTCATATTCATTTTCAAAATTAAACAAACAAAACATGTCATACCTTTGAAACATTCGTTATGTCTGTCTTAGAAGTATAGAACTTAATGTGGACGGGACTTTATGTACAACATTTTATATCAGAATGCGAGTACAGCTACTCAAAAAATATAGCCCACCCTATCACTTAACAGGCTTGTGTATTGCCTATATTGTCTATATTGTCTCTACACACATTAATTAGATAGAATTGACTTGTCAGTTAATCAAGTCCGAGCTATATCAATTCAACATAGACAAAAGGGGTTTGGATTTGCCAATTTCAATCACTGACTTCATCCATTTTCTAAATGAATTTATATAAGTCATCATAAAGGGTCTAAAATTTTGCACTTTTTAATTGTATCTTTTGAAAGCCATTTTATTTGGCGTGGAAGTTTGGGCATTAATGACTAGGGTTTAGGGATAGTTTGAAAACATGACTATTTTCACTCTTTTGAGAGATTTTAGATGGCCCTGAAAAGGGCCTTTTTTCGGTTTGATGCCAGAACAGTACTTTTTAAGCACGTTCACCTCGGATTCTTCGGGCCAATTGAATATCCTTGGGCATAATGGTTACTCTCTTGGCGTGGATGGCGCACAAGTTGGTGTCTTCGAAAAGACCGACCAAGTAAGCCTCACTGGCTTCCTGGAGAGCCATGACAGCTGAACTCTGGAATCGGAGATCGGTCTTGAAGTCCTGAGCTATTTCTCTCACCAAACGTTGGAAAGGAAGTTTTCGGATCAACAGTTCGGTGCTCTTCTGGTAACGACGGATTTCTCTCAGAGCCACGGTTCCGGGTCGGTATCTGTGAGGTTTCTTTACACCACCGGTAGCTGGGGCACTCTTTCGGGCAGCCTTGGTAGCCAATTGTTTTCTTGGGGCCTTGCCTCCAGTTGATTTACGGGCAGTCTGCTTCGTACGGGCCATTTTCTTCTTTTAGCTTCTGTAAACACGTCTGAACGGTAAGACAGTCAAAACATAGAATGAAGCCAATCCACAATCAACAACTACATACACAAATTTCCCCTCCCTCTCGCTATTCTCTTTCTTTAGGTTTGCTTCACGCGCCGTCAAAGCCCATTGGTTATTTTCAACTCGTCGCGACGCTCTGATTGGTCCAAAACGACGTCACGCCATTGGCTAACTTTCGACTCTATTTTTCTTGTCGTTTTGTAGCGAAAAGCTTTCGATCCTATTTTCTTGTCTGTTTTGTACGAAAAAGTGTTCGATCCTACTTTTAGGAAAAAAAGGTTTCGATCATATTCTTAATTGAAAAGTGTCAATTGGTATCTAGTCGAGTAGCACGAGAGGCAAATCAGTCTATTTTGAGTCGAATTATGAGTGCAAGCTTGTTTGTACAGCACGTTAAGAAAACCGAATTGTTGATTGTTTAGGGGGTTAGGTTAATCCATTCCTAATCGAATCGAATCGAACTTGATTGAATCAAGAATCGAATGACACAGTGTATGAGTGAGTGTGAGAGAATGAATTTAGATAGAGAGAGAGAGAGAGAGATGAATGAATGAATGAATGAATACATGTCGGTCACGCTGACACCACACAAAGCCGTGAGTGTTTATATAGCGATATTTCCTTGTTAGACAGGGGGGTTGTGACTTTAGTTTTTAATGAAATAGAGAAAGTTGTAAAAGGACATTCTTTCACTCTTTTTTGAGATTTTGGGTGGCCCTGAAAAGGGCCGTTTATTGTTGTTTTGTACAAAATAAATCAGGTGATTTATTTGGATGCAGCCTTCTCGGATTTCTTGGGTAAGAGAACAGCTTGGATGTTGGGGAGGACACCACCTTGAGCGATGGTTACTCCGGACAAAAGCTTGTTCAATTCCTCGTCATTTCGGATAGCCAACTGTAAATGTCTGGGAATGATTCTGGATTTCTTGTTGTCACGGGCAGCGTTACCAGCCAACTCGAGAACTTCAGCAGCCAAGTATTCCAAAACGGCAGCCAAGTAGACGGGGGCACCAGCTCCGACTCGCTCGGCGTAGTTTCCTTTTCTCAACAGACGGTGAATACGACCGACGGGAAACTGTAATCCAGCTCTGGATGATCGGGTCTTGCTCTTTCCCTTTACTTTTCCTCCTTTTCCTCGTCCAGACATGATGAAAATATATTAAGAGTGACGGTGTGGTTGTGCGAAACTCTAATAGCTATATGAAACATCGAAAGGTTGGTTGGTAGATGACAAGTTAACGTTCGCTTCCAGCGTCAGCTGATATCGCAAACTAGGTAGTTGTTGGTAGTGGTGGTAGTTGGTAGTTGATTGGTTCAAAAGGATGGTACTGTGCTGTTGGTTTGGTAAGTTGAGAATTCGTAAGATCTGGTCGGGTCGAATGACATGGCAGTGAAACTCGGCCCTGGGTGGTGTGGCGTGAGTTACTCGATCTTCTTCATTCTTCCAAACTCGTTGTGATCGTGGTTATTCTTCTTGATGCTGGTAGTTGAATGGTAGTTGTTGGTTTGGTTTGGTTAGATTATCTGATGGATGTTGGAAAACTGGAAGACCTGAAAAGAAAGGAAGAGGAGAATGTGAGAAAGGAGAAGAAAAGAAGGAAAAGAGGGGAAAAAGCTTTCAACGAAAAAAGGGGGAAAAATGTTCTCTTTGTTTCTGCAATGAAACTTATTAATTTGGTTGTGAATAAATAATATAAAAAACTTTAATTAGAAACTTAGCCTATCTGTTCAAGACAGATTTGGTAATAAAGTTGTAGATGAGTTCCATTATTCTATACCAGTGGTCCGTGGGTGGAGCCAGGATATTCTGTATTGTTGTTGGTATACCATTGGTTTCAAAGTACTCTGTCAGTTGCTTGCGAGCGGGTTTCAGTTCGGCGCATTCAATGAGGAGATGTGACCTGGTGGCGATAAGGCCACATCGACATTTAATGGCGGTGAACGTGTGGTCTCGTAGAACGGTGTTGGTGCGGAGTCTTGTTACCAGTTTGCAGATTGCAATGGATGGATGGTTTGGTTTGGTTTGGTTTGGTATCTTCTGATCGATCTGGTATCTAGCGGTGTTGAGGTTCCTTAACATGTCAGCCCATTTCTGGTTGACCCTAGACGACACGATACTGCAGAACTCCGAGTAGGAGTATTCTACAGGTTCGATATCATCCAGACTCAGACTTTCCTTGGCACAACGGTCTGCTTGGTCATTTCCTGGGATGTAGACATGTGACGGGATCCATGCTAGCTGTATCTGGTGGTTGTTGTTGGTTTGGTAGTCGTGTATCATCTTACGGATTTCGGATATAGCTTCAGACCTGCAATTAGAAGAATTGAGAGAAATTGATTGAAGACTGCTTAATGAATCGGATAAGATTACGGCGTGCGCCGTGTGATGCAAGCATAGCCAGGCTACTGCATCCTTGATGGCAAGAAGTTCTGCTGTGAACACTGAACAGTGAGGAGGGATTCTTTTACTAATGCTGATGCCTTTTGCCGGGATACACAAACCGTAACCTGTTGCTGTACTGCTCTTAGAGCCATCGGTGTAGATCTTCAAATGGTCGGCGTATGCAGAATCAATAAGATCAAGAGCGTGAGCCCTTGCTCCTAATGGATTCTCATTCTTGTTGGTACTCTGGATCAGCTGGGTGTTGATTGTCGGGTTGAACATCGAAAAGGCCAAAATCGTATTTATACTCGAAAATGGAGTCGAAAGCTACAGTGCTCACTATCAGGTCCGCGCTTACTCGAAAAAGCTTTCGATCCTATTTTTCGACTCCATTTTCGAGTATAAAAGGAAAAATCCGCGCGTGTTCTCCATTCACTCGACTAGTAGACAGCACGCTGTACACATCACGTCAGTACTCTAAATCGAAGCCATGCCGCCAAAAGTATCAGCCAAAGGGGCTAAGAAAGCCGGAAAAGCAAAAGCCGCACGTAGCGGAGACAAGAAAAGGAAACGACGACGAAAGGAGTCTTACAGCATCTACATCTACAAAGTTTTGAAACAAGTCCACCCCGACACCGGAGTCAGCAGCAAAGCTATGTCAATCATGAACAGTTTCGTCAACGACATTTTCGAGAGAATCGCTGCCGAGGCTTCAAGACTTGCTCACTACAACAAAAGATCAACCATCACATCTAGGGAAATTCAGACTGCCGTCCGACTTCTTTTACCTGGTGAACTTGCCAAACACGCCGTTTCCGAAGGAACAAAGGCCGTCACCAAATACACCAGCTCCAAATAAGCTGTGTGTGTCGAACATTAGTTCAACACTACAACAACGGCCCTTTTCAGGGCCACCCAAAATCTCAAAAAAGAGTGAAAAAATGTCTTTCATTTCAATATCAAAACTTATCATAAAAACCAAATAAAAAAATCCCATTTCCCCCCATACAAGACAAATACTACTTGTCCCATGATAAAAATGGCAAGAAAGGTGCAAACCAACGACATTCATTATAATATATCATAAGCCTATCTATACAGAAACTGTAAACGGGGCACTCAAAAATTTAAAGATTTCCCCAAATTCGCATCTTATGTCCGAATAGTTTTTCTCTCAGGCCGACGCCAAATTTTTAATTTACAAGAATTTAGTATTAGGGTGAATTGAGTATCTCTCATAGGTCCGCGCGTTCACGCTGTACTGTATTGCTATTCATATTAGGGGAAATGTGAGGGCCTCTCATAGGTCCGCGCGCTCACGCTGTGTATTGTATTGCTATTCAAACTAAGGAAAATGTGAGGGCCTCTCATAGGTCCGCGCGTGGCATTTATATATAGATTGTGGCTGTTTCGAATCATAACTAGTTGTACCGTATTCGTGTAACTAACTACTCGAATTTCAATCTGCAACCATGTCTGGACGAGGAAAAGGAGGAAAGGGGTTAGGAAAAGGAGGAGCAAAACGTCACAGGAAAGTTCTCCGTGATAACATCCAGGGTATCACCAAGCCCGCTATTAGACGTCTAGCTCGACGAGGTGGTGTCAAACGTATCTCCGGTCTGATCTACGAAGAAACCAGAGGTGTGTTGAAAGTTTTCTTGGAAAACGTCATCCGAGATGCTGTCACCTACACTGAACATGCCAAGAGAAAGACCGTCACCGCCATGGATGTCGTCTACGCTTTGAAGAGACAAGGCCGAACTCTGTACGGATTCGGAGGTTAAGCTCATATTTAGTAGCCAACCACTTAAACGGCCCTTTTCAGGGCCACCCACATTCTCACAAGAGAGTGAATAATAGTCTTATTTCAAAACAGCCTAAAAGAAAGAAAAAAAAATAAAGAAAATGGAATATTTCCTCTCCCCACCGATCATTTTCATTTCCCACGCATGCCCAATCCTTATTCTCGCCCATAACTACTTCATATTACAAATAGCAAGCAGTACACAAACTATAGTCCACTATAGACACTATACGATACTAGTAGCAGTATACTCTTATAGAGAGAGACAGCTCGTTATACACTGACTCGCTCACTCTCTCACTATTACCCAATCATTCATTTTTATGAATTTACTATATATTTTTTTTTTCTCACGTGTCGCGAGGCCTTTATTTTTCAAATAAGCACCGGGTTTGGGGTTGTGTTATGTTATATTATATTATATTATATCGTATACTGTCATAGATACAGATAAAGACTATTTTCACTCATTTTTAGATAATTTGAATGGCCCTGAAAAGGGCCGTTTAGTTTAGTTTACAGGTTTTTCGGTCAAGGCTTAGCTTATTTAACAGCCTTTTTAGTAGCTGTTTTAGGTTTTTTAGCTTTTGGCTTCTTGGCGGCGACAACTTTCTTGGGTTTGGCAGGCGACTTCTTGGCACTGGCGGCTTTGGACTTCTTTGGCGTTGCAGTCTTCTTAACGGCAGTTTTCTTGGCTTTAACCTTTTTGGGTGTAGCAGCTTTCTTGGCAGCGACTTTTTTGACAGCTGGCTTCTTGGCAGTGGTCTTTGTCACCTTTTTGGGCTTTTCGGTTTTAGTTTCGCCGAGTTTGAATGAGCCGGCAGCGCCGGTGCCCTTCGACTGCTTCAGAGAACCAACTTTAACACCTTGCTTCAGAGCTGTCTTTATTCTGGAGTTGACTGGTTTCGAGTCTGTTCCGACTTTGTAGTTTGCCATGACGTACTTCAAAATAGCCTGTCTGGAGGAGCCGCCCCTTTCTTTCAAGGAACCAACTGCAGCCTTGATCATATCTACATATTTCGGGTGAGCGGCTGGCACTTTAGGCTTGGCTGTAGTCTTCTTCTTGGGTGATTTGTGAGCGGGAGCTACGGCTGTGTCTGTCATCTTGCTTTGCTTTGCTTGTGGAGAAACGTCGTTCTTCTTCTGTGTACGAGAGGAAAATGAATAGACAAAAGGCGTGTGTTGTGTAGACCCATACAAGTGTAGCGCGGACTTGGTAGTGAGCACGCATTAAGTTTACCTTTCATCGACTTGAGATAAGACCTGTGTTTGTAATTTTATATCAAATTCGATTTTTGTGCTTTATTTTGGTTCATTTTTTTCAAAAATTTGGCTTAACATGAAAAAGAAATGTTTGTTAACAATACCATTCATCTACCATGGGAAAAGTGTTAATATTTGAACGTTAAGAGTGCATTTGTAGAGCCTGACTCGTAGCTTTCCTACGTTTCACTACCTAAATTGGCCGAAATTTCGCCTTAGTGTCGAATTGTACGACAGTCTACTTACCTCGATATGGCCAAACACGTACACAAATTAATCTACTAGAATATGTAATAAGTTTGAGGCTTCTCCAAACGTTTGGAGCTTTCTTAGATGCAGAATATAGAGTGCACTGGCGCTCAATCTCGCCCTACCAAAATCGGAGTTTACTAACAGGTTGGTTCGAGACTTGGAGACTTGGAGGGGGGAAAAGAGTGAGAGGTTAATTAAAAGAAATGACTGAAATAGTATGAACGAGAATATTCATATTCATTTTCAAAATTAAACAAACAAAACATGTCATACCTTTGAAACATTCGTTATGTCTGTCTTAGAAGTATAGAACTTAATGTGGACGGGACTTTATGTACAACATTTTATATCAGAATGCGAGTACAGCTACTCAAAAAATATAGCCCACCCTATCACTTAACAGGCTTGTGTATTGCCTATATTGTCTATATTGTCTCTACACACATTAATTAGATAGAATTGACTTGTCAGTTAATCAAGTCCGAGCTATATCAATTCAACATAGACAAAAGGGGTTTGGATTTGCCAATTTCAATCACTGACTTCATCCATTTTCTAAATGAATTTATATAAGTCATCATAAAGGGTCTAAAATTTTGCACTTTTTAATTGTATCTTTTGAAAGCCATTTTATTTGGCGTGGAAGTTTGGGCATTAATGACTAGGGTTTAGGGATAGTTTGAAAACATGACTATTTTCACTCTTTTGAGAGATTTTAGATGGCCCTGAAAAGGGCCTTTTTTCGGTTTGATGCCAGAACAGTACTTTTTAAGCACGTTCACCTCGGATTCTTCGGGCCAATTGAATATCCTTGGGCATAATGGTTACTCTCTTGGCGTGGATGGCGCACAAGTTGGTGTCTTCGAAAAGACCGACCAAGTAAGCCTCACTGGCTTCCTGGAGAGCCATGACAGCTGAACTCTGGAATCGGAGATCGGTCTTGAAGTCCTGAGCTATTTCTCTCACCAAACGTTGGAAAGGAAGTTTTCGGATCAACAGTTCGGTGCTCTTCTGGTAACGACGGATTTCTCTCAGAGCCACGGTTCCGGGTCGGTATCTGTGAGGTTTCTTTACACCACCGGTAGCTGGGGCACTCTTTCGGGCAGCCTTGGTAGCCAATTGTTTTCTTGGGGCCTTGCCTCCAGTTGATTTACGGGCAGTCTGCTTCGTACGGGCCATTTTCTTCTTTTAGCTTCTGTAAACACGTCTGAACGGTAAGACAGTCAAAACATAGAATGAAGCCAATCCACAATCAACAACTACATACACAAATTTCCCCTCCCTCTCGCTATTCTCTTTCTTTAGGTTTGCTTCACGCGCCGTCAAAGCCCATTGGTTATTTTCAACTCGTCGCGACGCTCTGATTGGTCCAAAACGACGTCACGCCATTGGCTAACTTTCGACTCTATTTTTCTTGTCGTTTTGTAGCGAAAAGCTTTCGATCCTATTTTCTTGTCTGTTTTGTACGAAAAAGTGTTCGATCCTACTTTTAGGAAAAAAAGGTTTCGATCATATTCTTAATTGAAAAGTGTCAATTGGTATCTAGTCGAGTAGCACGAGAGGCAAATCAGTCTATTTTGAGTCGAATTATGAGTGCAAGCTTGTTTGTACAGCACGTTAAGAAAACCGAATTGTTGATTGTTTAGGGGGTTAGGTTAATCCATTCCTAATCGAATCGAATCGAACTTGATTGAATCAAGAATCGAATGACACAGTGTATGAGTGAGTGTGAGAGAATGAATTTAGATAGAGAGAGAGAGAGAGAGATGAATGAATGAATGAATGAATACATGTCGGTCACGCTGACACCACACAAAGCCGTGAGTGTTTATATAGCGATATTTCCTTGTTAGACAGGGGGGTTGTGACTTTAGTTTTTAATGAAATAGAGAAAGTTGTAAAAGGACATTCTTTCACTCTTTTTTGAGATTTTGGGTGGCCCTGAAAAGGGCCGTTTATTGTTGTTTTGTACAAAATAAATCAGGTGATTTATTTGGATGCAGCCTTCTCGGATTTCTTGGGTAAGAGAACAGCTTGGATGTTGGGGAGGACACCACCTTGAGCGATGGTTACTCCGGACAAAAGCTTGTTCAATTCCTCGTCATTTCGGATAGCCAACTGTAAATGTCTGGGAATGATTCTGGATTTCTTGTTGTCACGGGCAGCGTTACCAGCCAACTCGAGAACTTCAGCAGCCAAGTATTCCAAAACGGCAGCCAAGTAGACGGGGGCACCAGCTCCGACTCGCTCGGCGTAGTTTCCTTTTCTCAACAGACGGTGAATACGACCGACGGGAAACTGTAATCCAGCTCTGGATGATCGGGTCTTGCTCTTTCCCTTTACTTTTCCTCCTTTTCCTCGTCCAGACATGATGAAAATATATTAAGAGTGACGGTGTGGTTGTGCGAAACTCTAATAGCTATATGAAACATCGAAAAGGCCAAAATCGTATTTATACTCGAAAATGGAGTCGAAAGCTACAGTGCTCACTATCAGGTCCGCGCTTACTCGAAAAAGCTTTCGATCCTATTTTTCGACTCCATTTTCGAGTATAAAAGGAAAAATCCGCGCGTGTTCTCCATTCACTCGACTAGTAGACAGCACGCTGTACACATCACGTCAGTACTCTAAATCGAAGCCATGCCGCCAAAAGTATCAGCCAAAGGGGCTAAGAAAGCCGGAAAAGCAAAAGCCGCACGTAGCGGAGACAAGAAAAGGAAACGACGACGAAAGGAGTTTTACAGCATCTACATCTACAAAGTTTTGAAACAAGTCCACCCCGACACCGGAGTCAGCAGCAAAGCTATGTCAATCATGAACAGTTTCGTCAACGACATTTTCGAGAGAATCGCTGCCGAGGCTTCAAGACTTGCTCACTACAACAAAAGATCAACCATCACATCTAGGGAAATTCAGACTGCCGTCCGACTTCTTTTACCTGGTGAACTTGCCAAACACGCCGTTTCCGAAGGAACAAAGGCCGTCACCAAATACACCAGCTCCAAATAAGCTGTGTGTGTCGAACATTAGTTCAACACTACAACAACGGCCCTTTTCAGGGCCACCCAAAATCTCAAAAAAGAGTGAAAAAATGTCTTTCATTTCAATATCAAAACTTATCATAAAAACCAAATAAAAAAATCCCATTTCCCCCCATACAAGACAAATACTACTTGTCCCATGATAAAAATGGCAAGAAAGGTGCAAACCAACGACATTCATTATAATATATCATAAGCCTATCTATACAGAAACTGTAAACGGGGCACTCAAAAATTTAAAGATTTCCCCAAATTCGCATCTTATGTCCGAATAGTTTTTCTCTCAGGCCGACGCCAAATTTTTAATTTACAAGAATTTAGTATTAGGGTGAATTGAGTATCTCTCATAGGTCCGCGCGTTCACGCTGTACTGTATTGCTATTCATATTAGGGGAAATGTGAGGGCCTCTCATAGGTCCGCGCGCTCACGCTGTGTATTGTATTGCTATTCAAACTAAGGAAAATGTGAGGGCCTCTCATAGGTCCGCGCGTGGCATTTATATATAGATTGTGGCTGTTTCGAATCATAACTAGTTGTACCGTATTCGTGTAACTAACTACTCGAATTTCAATCTGCAACCATGTCTGGACGAGGAAAAGGAGGAAAGGGGTTAGGAAAAGGAGGAGCAAAACGTCACAGGAAAGTTCTCCGTGATAACATCCAGGGTATCACCAAGCCCGCTATTAGACGTCTAGCTCGACGAGGTGGTGTCAAACGTATCTCCGGTCTGATCTACGAAGAAACCAGAGGTGTGTTGAAAGTTTTCTTGGAAAACGTCATCCGAGATGCTGTCACCTACACTGAACATGCCAAGAGAAAGACCGTCACCGCCATGGATGTCGTCTACGCTTTGAAGAGACAAGGCCGAACTCTGTACGGATTCGGAGGTTAAGCTCATATTTAGTAGCCAACCACTTAAACGGCCCTTTTCAGGGCCACCCACATTCTCACAAGAGAGTGAATAATAGTCTTATTTCAAAACAGCCTAAAAGAAAGAAAAAAAAATAAAGAAAATGGAATATTTCCTCTCCCCACCGATCATTTTCATTTCCCACGCATGCCCAATCCTTATTCTCGCCCATAACTACTTCATATTACAAATAGCAAGCAGTACACAAACTATAGTCCACTATAGACACTATACGATACTAGTAGCAGTATACTCTTATAGAGAGAGACAGCTCGTTATACACTGACTCGCTCACTCTCTCACTATTACCCAATCATTCATTTTTATGAATTTACTATATATTTTTTTTTTTCTCACGTGTCGCGAGGCCTTTATTTTTCAAATAAGCACCGGGTTTGGGGTTGTGTTATGTTATATTATATTATATTATATCGTATACTGTCATAGATACAGATAAAGACTATTTTCACTCATTTTTAGATAATTTGAATGGCCCTGAAAAGGGCCGTTTAGTTTAGTTTACAGGTTTTTCGGTCAAGGCTTAGCTTATTTAACAGCCTTTTTAGTAGCTGTTTTAGGTTTTTTAGCTTTTGGCTTCTTGGCGGCGACAACTTTCTTGGGTTTGGCAGGCGACTTCTTGGCACTGGCGGCTTTGGACTTCTTTGGCGTTGCAGTCTTCTTAACGGCAGTTTTCTTGGCTTTAACCTTTTTGGGTGTAGCAGCTTTCTTGGCAGCGACTTTTTTGACAGCTGGCTTCTTGGCAGTGGTCTTTGTCACCTTTTTGGGCTTTTCGGTTTTAGTTTCGCCGAGTTTGAATGAGCCGGCAGCGCCGGTGCCCTTCGACTGCTTCAGAGAACCAACTTTAACACCTTGCTTCAGAGCTGTCTTTATTCTGGAGTTGACTGGTTTCGAGTCTGTTCCGACTTTGTAGTTTGCCATGACGTACTTCAAAATAGCCTGTCTGGAGGAGCCGCCCCTTTCTTTCAAGGAACCAACTGCAGCCTTGATCATATCTACATATTTCGGGTGAGCGGCTGGCACTTTAGGCTTGGCTGTAGTCTTCTTCTTGGGTGATTTGTGAGCGGGAGCTACGGCTGTGTCTGTCATCTTGCTTTGCTTTGCTTGTGGAGAAACGTCGTTCTTCTTCTGTGTACGAGAGGAAAATGAATAGACAAAAGGCGTGTGTTGTGTAGACCCATACAAGTGTAGCGCGGACTTGGTAGTGAGCACGCATTAAGTTTACCTTTCATCGACTTGAGATAAGACCTGTGTTTGTAATTTTATATCAAATTCGATTTTTGTGCTTTATTTTGGTTCATTTTTTTCAAAAATTTGGCTTAACATGAAAAAGAAATGTTTGTTAACAATACCATTCATCTACCATGGGAAAAGTGTTAATATTTGAACGTTAAGAGTGCATTTGTAGAGCCTGACTCGTAGCTTTCCTACGTTTCACTACCTAAATTGGCCGAAATTTCGCCTTAGTGTCGAATTGTACGACAGTCTACTTACCTCGATATGGCCAAACACGTACACAAATTAATCTACTAGAATATGTAATAAGTTTGAGGCTTCTCCAAACGTTTGGAGCTTTCTTAGATGCAGAATATAGAGTGCACTGGCGCTCAATCTCGCCCTACCAAAATCGGAGTTTACTAACAGGTTGGTTCGAGACTTGGAGACTTGGAGGGGGGAAAAGAGTGAGAGGTTAATTAAAAGAAATGACTGAAATAGTATGAACGAGAATATTCATATTCATTTTCAAAATTAAACAAACAAAACATGTCATACCTTTGAAACATTCGTTATGTCTGTCTTAGAAGTATAGAACTTAATGTGGACGGGACTTTATGTACAACATTTTATATCAGAATGCGAGTACAGCTACTCAAAAAATATAGCCCACCCTATCACTTAACAGGCTTGTGTATTGCCTATATTGTCTATATTGTCTCTACACACATTAATTAGATAGAATTGACTTGTCAGTTAATCAAGTCCGAGCTATATCAATTCAACATAGACAAAAGGGGTTTGGATTTGCCAATTTCAATCACTGACTTCATCCATTTTCTAAATGAATTTATATAAGTCATCATAAAGGGTCTAAAATTTTGCACTTTTTAATTGTATCTTTTGAAAGCCATTTTATTTGGCGTGGAAGTTTGGGCATTAATGACTAGGGTTTAGGGATAGTTTGAAAACATGACTATTTTCACTCTTTTGAGAGATTTTAGATGGCCCTGAAAAGGGCCTTTTTTCGGTTTGATGCCAGAACAGTACTTTTTAAGCACGTTCACCTCGGATTCTTCGGGCCAATTGAATATCCTTGGGCATAATGGTTACTCTCTTGGCGTGGATGGCGCACAAGTTGGTGTCTTCGAAAAGACCGACCAAGTAAGCCTCACTGGCTTCCTGGAGAGCCATGACAGCTGAACTCTGGAATCGGAGATCGGTCTTGAAGTCCTGAGCTATTTCTCTCACCAAACGTTGGAAAGGAAGTTTTCGGATCAACAGTTCGGTGCTCTTCTGGTAACGACGGATTTCTCTCAGAGCCACGGTTCCGGGTCGGTATCTGTGAGGTTTCTTTACACCACCGGTAGCTGGGGCACTCTTTCGGGCAGCCTTGGTAGCCAATTGTTTTCTTGGGGCCTTGCCTCCAGTTGATTTACGGGCAGTCTGCTTCGTACGGGCCATTTTCTTCTTTTAGCTTCTGTAAACACGTCTGAACGGTAAGACAGTCAAAACATAGAATGAAGCCAATCCACAATCAACAACTACATACACAAATTTCCCCTCCCTCTCGCTATTCTCTTTCTTTAGGTTTGCTTCACGCGCCGTCAAAGCCCATTGGTTATTTTCAACTCGTCGCGACGCTCTGATTGGTCCAAAACGACGTCACGCCATTGGCTAACTTTCGACTCTATTTTTCTTGTCGTTTTGTAGCGAAAAGCTTTCGATCCTATTTTCTTGTCTGTTTTGTACGAAAAAGTGTTCGATCCTACTTTTAGGAAAAAAAGGTTTCGATCATATTCTTAATTGAAAAGTGTCAATTGGTATCTAGTCGAGTAGCACGAGAGGCAAATCAGTCTATTTTGAGTCGAATTATGAGTGCAAGCTTGTTTGTACAGCACGTTAAGAAAACCGAATTGTTGATTGTTTAGGGGGTTAGGTTAATCCATTCCTAATCGAATCGAATCGAACTTGATTGAATCAAGAATCGAATGACACAGTGTATGAGTGAGTGTGAGAGAATGAATTTAGATAGAGAGAGAGAGAGAGAGATGAATGAATGAATGAATGAATACATGTCGGTCACGCTGACACCACACAAAGCCGTGAGTGTTTATATAGCGATATTTCCTTGTTAGACAGGGGGGTTGTGACTTTAGTTTTTAATGAAATAGAGAAAGTTGTAAAAGGACATTCTTTCACTCTTTTTTGAGATTTTGGGTGGCCCTGAAAAGGGCCGTTTATTGTTGTTTTGTACAAAATAAATCAGGTGATTTATTTGGATGCAGCCTTCTCGGATTTCTTGGGTAAGAGAACAGCTTGGATGTTGGGGAGGACACCACCTTGAGCGATGGTTACTCCGGACAAAAGCTTGTTCAATTCCTCGTCATTTCGGATAGCCAACTGTAAATGTCTGGGAATGATTCTGGATTTCTTGTTGTCACGGGCAGCGTTACCAGCCAACTCGAGAACTTCAGCAGCCAAGTATTCCAAAACGGCAGCCAAGTAGACGGGGGCACCAGCTCCGACTCGCTCGGCGTAGTTTCCTTTTCTCAACAGACGGTGAATACGACCGACGGGAAACTGTAATCCAGCTCTGGATGATCGGGTCTTGCTCTTTCCCTTTACTTTTCCTCCTTTTCCTCGTCCAGACATGATGAAAATATATTAAGAGTGACGGTGTGGTTGTGCGAAACTCTAATAGCTATATGAAACATCGAAAGGTTGGTTGGTAGATGACAAGTTAACGTTCGCTTCCAGCGTCAGCTGATATCGCAAACTAGGTAGTTGTTGGTAGTGGTGGTAGTTGGTAGTTGATTGGTTCAATAGGATGGTACTGTGCTGTTGGTTTGGTAAGTGGAGAATTCGTAAGATCTGGTCGGGTCGAATGACATGGCAGTGAAACTCGGCCCTGGGTGGTGTGGCGTGAGTTACTCGATCTTCTTCATTCTTTCAAACTCGTTGTGATCGTGGTTATTCTTCTTGATGCTGGTAGTTGAATCGAAAAGGCCAAAATCGTATTTATACTCGAAAATGGAGTCGAAAGCTACAGTGCTCACTATCAGGTCCGCGCTTACTCGAAAAAGCTTTCGATCCTATTTTTCGACTCCATTTTCGAGTATAAAAGGAAAAATCCGCGCGTGTTCTCCATTCACTCGACTAGTAGACAGCACGCTGTACACATCACGTCAGTACTCTAAATCGAAGCCATGCCGCCAAAAGTATCAGCCAAAGGGGCTAAGAAAGCCGGAAAAGCAAAAGCCGCACGTAGCGGAGACAAGAAAAGGAAACGACGACGAAAGGAGTCTTACAGCATCTACATCTACAAAGTTTTGAAACAAGTCCACCCCGACACCGGAGTCAGCAGCAAAGCTATGTCAATCATGAACAGTTTCGTCAACGACATTTTCGAGAGAATCGCTGCCGAGGCTTCAAGACTTGCTCACTACAACAAAAGATCAACCATCACATCTAGGGAAATTCAGACTGCCGTCCGACTTCTTTTACCTGGTGAACTTGCCAAACACGCCGTTTCCGAAGGAACAAAGGCCGTCACCAAATACACCAGCTCCAAATAAGCTGTGTGTGTCGAACATTAGTTCAACACTACAACAACGGCCCTTTTCAGGGCCACCCAAAATCTCAAAAAAGAGTGAAAAAATGTCTTTCATTTCAATATCAAAACTTATCATAAAAACCAAATAAAAAAATCCCATTTCCCCCCATACAAGACAAATACTACTTGTCCCATGATAAAAATGGCAAGAAAGGTGCAAACCAACGACATTCATTATAATATATCATAAGCCTATCTATACAGAAACTGTAAACGGGGCACTCAAAAATTTAAAGATTTCCCCAAATTCGCATCTTATGTCCGAATAGTTTTTCTCTCAGGCCGACGCCAAATTTTTAATTTACAAGAATTTAGTATTAGGGTGAATTGAGTATCTCTCATAGGTCCGCGCGTTCACGCTGTACTGTATTGCTATTCATATTAGGGGAAATGTGAGGGCCTCTCATAGGTCCGCGCGCTCACGCTGTGTATTGTATTGCTATTCAAACTAAGGAAAATGTGAGGGCCTCTCATAGGTCCGCGCGTGGCATTTATATATAGATTGTGGCTGTTTCGAATCATAACTAGTTGTACCGTATTCGTGTAACTAATTTACTCGTGTAAGATCGAATTCTACAATTATGTAAAGTTTTTCTACTATTTCCAGTATGGATCTACACCAGTGTTTAGTCACAGATTATACATCATGAAAATATAGGAAGGATTCGTCTTAGATAAGTACAATTACAATAACTTTTATTAGATTGTTTACACTAGCAACGACAAAAATGTAAACTTCCGGTAGAATGTAATCCGGGACTACTGACCAGGTAGTGCCCTAGTCCGGGACATTTTGTGTATTTAGTGTATATAATCACCTGTGATCAGAAAAACTCAAATAATTTAAAAAAAATATATATATATATATTATATTACTTATTGAACTATACATCTATATTCTTACCAAAATTCTAGAAAGAGAAAATGTCAGTTTATACTAGAAAGGTAACCTTCACGGACACTGGTATGATACGTCAAAACACCTTTAAAAGAACAAATACCGTGGCTATATATGTTGCAGAGGAAACATACGATAGGATTAAATCAGTAGACATTTTATATACCATACAAAATGTAAGTACTAGTACTATTAATACCATCAAATGTCTCCAGAACATAGAACCCAATTGTTTCTATATGACATTCAATACTGAACCAAATATGAAACGGTTCTTGCAACAATTCAATAATAACTTTATGGTGAACGGCAAGAAATTAATAATTGATGAATGTCAGGAGGAAATCTGGGACGAACCTGTTGACAATATAACTGTAACTGTTTTTGGCGCCCCCTACCAGCTTGATTCAGTCGAAATTACCAAAAAACTGGCAAAATACTGCACAGTAATTAGTATCCGTAACACTAACTTTGGAGAATTTCCATCTATAAACAGTGGGACTAGACTAGTATATATAAAAAACATTACTAAACCCATACCCACTAAACTGTACATTAATGGAAAACGGGTTACCTTCAAATATGAAGGACAGCCGAAACCCCAAAGGAAATGCTACGAATGTGGCCAATATGGGCACAATGCAGATGACTGCCCAAATGGGGTACAGGTAGAGAGCACACCAGCAACACAGCAGCCAGCGAGTCAGCCAGAAAGTCAGCCAGAAACCCCTGGCATGATCACAACCATATGGGGAACACAGATCCCTGCCCCACAACCGCTTGAACCCCTATCTGAACCTGAACCCCTACCTCTACCGGATCCACAACCGGAAACACAACCTCAACCTGATCCACAACCTAAACTCCCTTTAATAGCCCCACGTGCACATGTAGGCCCCTCCACCCCGAATAAAGCGGTGAAGGATACACCAGCAGTGGAAGTTCTGGATGTATTGTCCAGAACTCTAAGGGAGCTAGAGGAGTTTACTCCGGCCACATCTACACCAAAACGCGCTGACACGGAAAAGCCCCCTCCAATTCCAATAGTTCCACCCCCATCAATGGAGGAAGAGAGCATCAGCACTACTAATAACACCTCACAGGAAAGGAGGTCAGAACCTCTATCCTTATCTGACCTACACAGTTCAGATATAAATACTAGCACAGCTACCTCGGTGGGGCAGTGCAGCAATACATCCTCTTCTAATGAAGTATCTGAAAGTTTTTTTCAGGTCTATGGAGAGGAACTAAAAATTAAAAGAAAAAATATTAGCTCAGATTGTATATCTCCAGATATAAATGAAAAAGTCACAGAGAAGAAGGTGAGGACCACCTCACCTATACAAACTGAAGTTTAATCTTCTAAAGGTAACTAATTAATTACTAACCTATATTCACCCTATAAAACCCCCCTTACACCCTCCATCATGGCTTTAAACTTTATTTCCCTCAATATTAATCACCATTTAAATATCAAATACCATACTTTAATCTCTACATTTCACAAATACCAAATTTTAAACCTACAAGAAACATCTTCACTCAGTCCACTAGAAATAAACAACCTACAAACTAATTCTACCTATAACATATTCTGCAACAATGGTACTTATTTATCTAGGGGAGTAGCCACCCTGGTCCAGAGGCACCTTACTGTTAAGGATTTAACGCCTCAGGGTTTCCTTGAGGGGAGATTCCTGCACCTTGAAATCCAAATCGCAAATAAAATTCTTCAAATTATCAACCTATACGCACCTAATGAACACGCAGAAAAACACACTTTCTATGAAAACCTTCTTGAATACTTACTGAAAAATCTAAAACCGAATCATGGAATTATTTTATCTGGAGATTTCAACTTTATATTAGAACCTATTGATACTAAAAGACAACAACAAGTACACGACCTAAATCAAATCACTAAACAACATTTTCAAACTTCCTTTAACTCTCTAAATTTATCAGATATTTTCAGACAAACCTATCCTACTACACCATCATATACCTACAGCAAAACAACAACAGGAGCAGCCAGACTAGACAGAATCTATACTTCACAAACTCTCACCCCAAATGTACAAGAAATTAAACATCTGCCCCAGTCCGTCAGTGACCACAAGGCCGTCAGTCTAAAACTTAAACTAAGTAGAAATCGCTGGGGGAAAAGCTACTGGAAAATGAACACTCAAATTCTGAAAGATCAAAATTATAGGGAGCATATTATTTATATTCTGGAACATTGGCATACACATACTAAATTTGAAAATCAATTAAAAAGGTGGGAAAATCTTAAAGAAATTATTAAGGGCATCTCAATTAAACACTCAATTAGAATAAATAAAGAAAAGAAATTATTACTAGAAAATCTATACTCACAACTAGAAACCTTAGAACATCATAACAATTCAGATCATCCAGACATCAAAACAACAAAATCAAACATCTTAAAATTAGAACAGGAATTTAACTTAGGAACCATAATCAGATCAAAAAAGGAATTTACAGGAAGTGATATCAACAACATTGACATATATAAATTATTCGAAATCAAAAACTCAATTAACAAAGAAATTCAAGAACTGGAAAATGATGAGGGTAAAGTATTATCTGCTAAAGATTCTATTTTATCAACTGTACAACAATATTATTCTAACCTATACACATCTCAAAATATCTCTCAAGACACCATTAATACTTACCTCTCTACCACAAACTTATCCACTCTCTCTACAGAACAACAACAGCAGCTCTCTCTCCCTATCACTGAGGATGAGGTCCGTGCTGCACTGGACTCGTTTCACAACAATAAATCTCCAGGTGTAGACGGTATCCCTAAAGAGTTCTATCTAGAATTCTGGCCTCAGATTGGCGAGGAACTTACAAATTTAATCAATAACATCTACTTCCAACATCAATTAACACCTACCCAAAAATCAGCAATTATCACAATCTCTTACAAAAATAAAGGCAGCCACAAACAACTAAAAAATTATAGACCTATTTCCCTATTAACAGTTGACTACAAGATCATTACAAAAATCCTCGCCAATCGGCTATCCGGGGTTCTAGATGAACTCATATTGCCCATTCAGACTGGGGCCGGAAGAGGTAAAACCATACTGGATAATTTACAATCTATCCACTTCATTTTGCAATACATGGAACAAAAACAGATAAAGGGTACCCTTGTCGGTTTCGACCAGGAGAAAGCCTTTGATAGAATAGAGCATAATTACCTGTACAGCCTTCTCCAAAATCTAAATTTTCCCACTTATATTCTCAACTGGTTCGAAATTCTATATCATGATATCAATAGCTCAGTTTTGGTCAACGGTGCGTTCACCTCTAAATTCAAAATTACTCGGTCAGTCCGACAAGGATGCCCTTTATCAATGTTACTATACTCTTTGGCAATCCACCCTTTGGCATCAAAAATATTGCAAAATGAATCCATAATTGGCCTCAAAATTCCGAACTTACCATCCCAAATTAAAATATTTCAACACGCAGACGATATTTCGGCCATCTTAACATCGAAAAATTCCCTCACAGAAATCGTTGCGGAAATAAACAAGTATGGTTCTGCTTCCGGCTCCAAGCTGAATGTGGACAAAACAGAACTGATCAACATTAACGGGTTCAGGTCGGCTGCGGATCTTGTCCCCAGTGATACCATTAAAATATTAGGCATCTATTTTGGCAAAAACTATATCAATAAAAACTGGACCAACATAATCAACAAAATCACCGCCATGCAATACACTCATATTCAACGTGCTGGGAATCTCTCCTTTAGGGAACGCCTGATGGCGTTGAATACCTATCTTGTCAGCCTGACTCAATACGTACTAAAGATAATTCCTCCACCTCCTGATATCATCAAACAGTTAAACACCCTTATCTTTAGATTTATCTGGGCTGATCAACCTGAAACCATCAAACGAGAAACTCTTATGCTGCCTCTGGATCGGGGTGGCCTTAGCATCACAAACCTCAACAACAAAATCCAAATCAACTTCATACAGCTCATTAATAAATTCGTATACTCACCTTCATTCCAACATGCCTGGATGGCACTTATGAAATACTGGCTTGGTGTTCCTCTCCGTAACCTTCATCCACTCCATCCTTCACATACCATTACCATCTTAGAACCTCCTCTTCTGAAAAAAATAAAACAAACATATCAGCAATACCCAAACATCATAAACTACCAACAAAAAACATCCAGCAAAATCATAAATACTAAACTACTACAACTATCAGACCATAAACCTAAACTTCTCATAGAATACCCTACTACAAATCTTACTCAAATTTCTAAATTCCAACAAAATATCCACCTTAACAACAGACAAAAAGACTTTACTTACCTTCTTCTACATTCTGGCCTCTTTACTAAAACAATACAACAATCTAGAACTTTTTATATCATCAATACCACCTGTAATTACTGCCACAATCAACCTGAAACACAATCACATTTATTTGAATACTGCACTTACCTTATTCCACTCCGTCATTTCTTTACCACTCACATTCAAACTATTACTGCTGATAAAAACTTTACTCTCCCTTCACCATACCACCCTATCCATACATACCTACCTTTACAGCAAAAATACATCATACAGCTTTACATCCTTATCTGGAAAAATAGAAATAACTCGTTCAGCACTCAAGACTTAATATATTACCTCTATAACGAAATTACCTAATTTACTAAAACCCACCAGCATTACCATCCCCCTCCCTATTCACCAGCCCTGAACACCAGCCCTTTCTTATTCACCCCAGCACAATGAATATATCAATAAATAATTTACTTAGTGAAAAACAAAACCCTCCAAAAAAAAACAAAAAAAAAACTTATGTGTGTACGAGTATGTAAGTGTGAGAGAATGAAAGTGGTGCTGTGTGGTGAACATGTCTTTATACGTGCGTCAGTGTGTGGATGTTACAGCAGTGTGTTAGTTGAATGCTGGGCACAGTGTGAAAGTAGTACTCGAGTGTTAGTTAGAGTGAATGACCCCAGTGTGAAAGTAGATCTGTGAGAGAAAGTGAATATAAATAAATTGTAATTAACTTATGTAAATAAATGTATGTATATAAATGTAAATACTATACTATATAGTATGACTTGTAAATAAATGTAAATATAAATATAAAAATATAGCACAATGATGATAAAAAAACAGTACAACGGTCGTTCACTATCTGTCAATTATTTCTTTATAAAATTCACCCTTTTCAGGTCTTAACTCACTAACAATAGCAGGTAACAATCCTATGTCTTAGAGTTGGGATCTCAGAGCCTCTAACCTGCCTGGGATCCTTCTAGCTACTACATAGGATCACTAACAACAATAGCCCGTAATGTCCAGGTGGTGAAGCCGAGTAACCCCTGGAAAATAACAACCCCTTCACTGGAGAAATGTACTGTGTGTCTCGCTCTCGCTTGTACATATGAGATCGTATTTGAGCAGACACAAAATCTGAGTGCTCGAGAAAAAAAAAAAAAAAAAAAAAAAAAAAAAAAAAAAAAAAAAAAAAATAACTAACTACTCGAATTTCAATCTGCAACCATGTCTGGACGAGGAAAAGGAGGAAAGGGGTTAGGAAAAGGAGGAGCAAAACGTCACAGGAAAGTTCTCCGTGATAACATCCAGGGTATCACCAAGCCCGCTATTAGACGTCTAGCTCGACGAGGTGGTGTCAAACGTATCTCCGGTCTGATCTACGAAGAAACCAGAGGTGTGTTGAAAGTTTTCTTGGAAAACGTCATCCGAGATGCTGTCACCTACACTGAACATGCCAAGAGAAAGACCGTCACCGCCATGGATGTCGTCTACGCTTTGAAGAGACAAGGCCGAACTCTGTACGGATTCGGAGGTTAAGCTCATATTTAGTAGCCAACCACTTAAACGGCCCTTTTCAGGGCCACCCACATTCTCACAAGAGAGTGAATAATAGTCTTATTTCAAAACAGCCTAAAAGAAAGAAAAAAAATAAAATAAAGAAAATGGAATATTTCCTCTCCCCACCGATCATTTTCATTTCCCACGCATGCCCAATCCTTATTCTCGCCCATAACTACTTCATATTACAAATAGCAAGCAGTACACAAACTATAGTCCACTATAGACACTATACGATACTAGTAGCAGTATACTCTTATAGAGAGAGACAGCTCGTTATACACTGACTCGCTCACTCTCTCACTATTACCCAATCATTCATTTTTATGAATTTACTATATATTTTTTTTTCTCACGTGTCGCAAGGCCTTTATTTTTCAAATAAGCACCGGGTTTGGGGTCGTGTTATGTTATATTATATTATATTATATCGTATACTGTCATAGATACAGATAAAGACTATTTTCACTCATTTTTAGATAATTTGAATGGCCCTGAAAAGGGCCGTTTAGTTCAGTTTACAGGTTTTTCGGTCAAGGCTTAGCTTATTTAACAGCCTTTTTAGTAGCTGTTTTAGGTTTTTTAGCTTTTGGCTTCTTGGCGGCGACGACAACTTTCTTGGGTTTGGCAGGCGACTTCTTGGCACTGGCGGCTTTGGACTTCTTTGGCGTTGCAGTCTTCTTAACGGCAGTTTTCTTGGCTTTAACCTTTTTGGGTGTAGCAGCTTTCTTGGCAGCCACTTTTTTGACAGCTGGCTTCTTGGCAGTGGTCTTTGTCACCTTTTTGGGCTTTTCGGTTTTAGTTTCGCCGAGTTTGAATGAGCCAGCAGCGCCGGTGCCCTTCGACTGCTTCAGAGAACCAACTTTAACACCTTGCTTCAGAGCTGTCTTTATTCTGGAGTTGACTGGTTTCGAGTCTGTTCCGACTTTGTAGTTTGCCATGACGTACTTCAAAATAGCCTGTCTGGAGGAGCCGCCCCTTTCTTTCAAGGAACCAACTGCAGCCTTGATCATATCTACATATTTCGGGTGAGCGGCTGGCACTTTAGGCTTGGCTGTAGTCTTCTTCTTGGGTGATTTGTGAGCGGGAGCTACGGCTGTGTCTGTCATCTTGCTTTGCTTTGCTTGTGGAGAAACGTCGTTCTTCTTCTGTGTACGAGAGGAAAATGAATAGACAAAAGGCGTGTGTTGTGTAGACCCATACAAGTGTAGCGCGGACTTGGTAGTGAGCACGCAATAAGTTTACCTTTCATCGACTTGAGATAAGACCTGTGTTTGTAATTTTACATCAAATTCGATTTTTGTGCTTTATTTTGGTTCATTTTTTCAAAAATTTGGCGTAACATGAAAAAGAAATGTTTGTTAACAATACCATTCACCTACCATGGGAAAAGTGTTAGTATTTGAACGTTAAGAGTGGATTTGTAGAGCCTGACTCGTAGCTTTCCTACGTTTCACTACCTAAATTGGCCGAAATTTCGCCTTAGTGTCGAATTGTACGACAGTCTACTTACCTCGATATAGCCAAACACGTACACAAATTAATCTACTAGAATATGTAATAAGTTTGAGGCTTCTCCAAACGTTTGGAGCTTTCTTAGATACAGAATATAGAGTGCACTGGCGCTCAATCTCGCCCTACCAAAATCGGAGTTTACTAACAGGTTGGTTCGAGACTTGGAGACTTGGAGGGGGGAAACGAGTGAGAGGTTAATTAAAAGAAATGACTGAAATAGTATGAACGAGAATATTCATATTCATTTTCAAAATTAAACAAACAAAACATGTCATACCTTTGAAACATTCGTTATGTCTGTCTTAGAAGTATAGAACTTAATGTGGACGGGACTTTATGTACAACATTTTATATCAGAATGCGAGTACAGCTACTCAAAAAATATAGCCCGCCCTATCACTTAACAGGCTTGTGTATTGTCTATATTGTCTATATTGTCTCTACACACATTAATTAGACAGAATTGACTTGTCAGTTAATCAAGTCCGAGCTATATCAATTCAACATAGACAAAAGGGGTTTGGATTTGCCAATTTCAATCACTGACTTCATCCATTTTCTAAATGAATTTATATAAGTCATCATAAAGGGTCTAAAATTTTGCACTTTTTAATTGTATCTTTTGAAAGCCATTTTATTTGGCGTGGAAGTTTGGGCATTAATGACTAGGGTTTAGGGATAGTTTGAAAACATGACTATTTTCACTCTTTTGAGAGATTTTAGATGGCCCTGAAAAGGGCCTTTTTTCGGTTTGATGCCAGAACAGTACTTTTTAAGCACGTTCACCTCGGATTCTTCGGGCCAATTGAATATCCTTGGGCATAATGGTTACTCTCTTGGCGTGGATGGCGCACAAGTTGGTGTCTTCGAAAAGACCGACCAAGTAAGCCTCACTGGCTTCCTGGAGAGCCATGACAGCTGAACTCTGGAATCGGAGATCGGTCTTGAAGTCCTGAGCTATTTCTCTCACCAAACGTTGGAAAGGAAGTTTTCGGATCAACAGTTCGGTGCTCTTCTGGTAACGACGGATTTCTCTCAGAGCCACGGTTCCGGGTCGGTATCTGTGAGGTTTCTTTACACCACCGGTAGCTGGGGCACTCTTTCGGGCAGCCTTGGTAGCCAATTGTTTTCTTGGGGCCTTGCCTCCAGTTGATTTACGGACAGTCTGCTTCGTACGGGCCATTTTCTTCTTTTAGCTTCTTTCAACACGTCTGAACGGTAAGACAGTCAAAACATAGAATGAAGCCAATCCACAATCAACAACTACATACACAAATTTCCCCTCCCTCTCGCTATTCTCTTTCTTTAGGTTTGCTTCACGCGCCGTCAAAGCCCATTGGTTATTTTCAACTCGTCGCGACGCTCTGATTGGTCCAAAACGACGTCACGCCATTGGCTAACTTTCGACTCTATTTTTCTGGTCGTTTTGTAGCGAAAAGCTTTCGATCCTATTTTCTTGTCTGTTTTGTACGAAAAAGTGTTCGATCCTACTTTTAGGAAAAAAAGGTTTCGATCATATTCTCAATTGAAAAGTGTCAATTGGTATCTAGTCGAGTAGCACGAGAGGCAAATCAGTCTATTTTGAGTCGAATTATGAGTGCAAGCTTGTTTGTACAGCACGTTAAGAAAACCGAATTGTTGATTGTTTAGGGGGTTAGGTTAATCCATTCCTTATCGAATCTAATCGAACTTGATTGAATCAAGAATCGAATGACACAGTGTATGAGTGAGTGTGAGAGAATGAATTTAGAGAGAGAGATTTAAGGGAGAGAGAGAGAGAGAGAGAGAGAGAGAGAGAGAGAGAGAGAGAGAGAGAGAGAGAGAGAGAGAGAGAGAGAGAGAGAGAGAGAGAGAGAGATGAATGAATGAATGCCGGTCACGCTGACACCACACAAAGCCGTGAGTGTTTATATAGCGATATTTCCTTGTTAGACAGGGGGGTTGTGACTTTAGTTTTTAATGAAAGAAATAGAGAAAGTTGTAAAAGGACATTTTTTCACTCTTTTTTGAGATTTTGGGTGGCCCTGAAAAGGGCCGTTTATTGTTGTTTTGTACAAAATAAATCAGGTGATTTATTTGGATGCAGCCTTCTCGGATTTCTTGGGTAAGAGAACAGCTTGGATGTTGGGGAGGACACCACCTTGAGCGATGGTTACTCCGGACAAAAGCTTGTTCAATTCCTCGTCATTTCGGATAGCCAACTGTAAATGTCTGGGAATGATTCTGGATTTCTTGTTGTCACGAGCAGCGTTACCAGCCAACTCGAGAACTTCAGCAGCCAAGTATTCCAAAACGGCAGCCAAGTAGACGGGGGCACCAGCTCCGACTCGCTCGGCGTAGTTTCCTTTTCTCAACAGACGGTGAATACGACCGACGGGAAACTGTAATCCAGCTCTGGATGATCGGGTCTTGCTCTTTCCCTTTACTTTTCCTCCTTTTCCTCGTCCAGACATGATGAAAATATATTAAGAGTGACGGTGTGGTTGTGCGAAACTCTAATAGCTATATGAAACATCGAAAAGGCCAAAATCGTATTTATACTCGAAAATGGAGTCGACAGCTACAGTGCTCACTATCAGGTCCGCGCTTACTCGAAAAAGCTTTCGATCCTATTTTTCGACTCCATTTTCGAGTATAAAAGGAAAAATCCGCGCGTGTTCTCCATTCACTCGACTAGTAGACAGCACGCTGTACACATCACGTCAGTACTCTAAATCGAAGCCATGCCGCCAAAAGTATCAGCCAAAGGGGCTAAGAAAGCCGGAAAAGCAAAAGCCGCACGTAGCGGAGACAAGAAAAGGAAACGACGACGAAAGGAGTCTTACAGCATCTACATCTACAAAGTTTTGAAACAAGTCCACCCCGACACCGGAGTCAGCAGCAAAGCTATGTCAATCATGAACAGTTTCGTCAACGACATTTTCGAGAGAATCGCTGCCGAGGCTTCAAGACTTGCTCACTACAACAAAAGATCAACCATCACATCTAGGGAAATTCAGACTGCCGTCCGACTTCTTTTACCTGGTGAACTTGCCAAACACGCCGTTTCCGAAGGAACAAAGGCCGTCACCAAATACACCAGCTCCAAATAAGCTGTGTGTCGAACATTAGTTCAACACTACAACAACGGCCCTTTTCAGGGCCACCCAAAATCTCAAAAAAGAGTGAAAAAATGTCTTTCATTTCAATATCAAAACTTATCATAAAAACCAAATAAAAAAATCCCATTTCCCCCCATACAAGACAAATACTACTTGTCCCATGATAAAAATGGCAAGAAAGGTGCAAACCAACGACATTCATTATAATATATCATAAGCCTATCTATACAGAAACTGTAAACGGGGCACTCAAAAATTTAAAGATTTCCCCAAATTCGCATCTTATGTCCGAATAGTTTTTCTCTCAGGCCGACGCCAAATTTTTAATTTACAAGAATTTAGTATTAGGGTGAATTGAGTATCTCTCATAGGTCCGCGCGTTCACGCTGTACTGTATTGCTATTCATATTAGGGGAAATGTGAGGGCCTCTCATAGGTCCGCGCGCTCACGCTGTGTATTGTATTGCTATTCAAACTAAGGAAAATGTGAGGGCCTCTCATAGGTCCGCGCGTGGCATTTATATATAGATTGTGGCTGTTTCGAATCATAACTAGTTGTACCGTATTCGTGTAACTAACTACTCGAATTTCAATCTGCAACCATGTCTGGACGAGGAAAAGGAGGAAAGGGGTTAGGAAAAGGAGGAGCAAAACGTCACAGGAAAGTTCTCCGTGATAACATCCAGGGTATCACCAAGCCCGCTATTAGACGTCTAGCTCGACGAGGTGGTGTCAAACGTATCTCCGGTCTGATCTACGAAGAAACCAGAGGTGTGTTGAAAGTTTTCTTGGAAAACGTCATCCGAGATGCTGTCACCTACACTGAACATGCCAAGAGAAAGACCGTCACCGCCATGGATGTCGTCTACGCTTTGAAGAGACAAGGCCGAACTCTGTACGGATTCGGAGGTTAAGCTCATATTTAGTAGCCAACCACTTAAACGGCCCTTTTCAGGGCCACCCACATTCTCACAAGAGAGTGAATAATAGTCTTATTTCAAAACAGCCTAAAAGAAAGAAAAAAAATAAAATAAAGAAAATGGAATATTTCCTCTCCCCACCGATCATTTTCATTTCCCACGCATGCCCAATCCTTATTCTCGCCCATAACTACTTCATATTACAAATAGCAAGCAGTACACAAACTATAGTCCACTATAGACACTATACGATACTAGTAGCAGTATACTCTTATAGAGAGAGACAGCTCGTTATACACTGACTCGCTCACTCTCTCACTATTACCCAATCATTCATTTTTATGAATTTACTATATATTTTTTTTTCTCACGTGTCGCAAGGCCTTTATTTTTCAAATAAGCACCGGGTTTGGGGTCGTGTTATGTTATATTATATTATATTATATCGTATACTGTCATAGATACAGATAAAGACTATTTTCACTCATTTTTAGATAATTTGAATGGCCCTGAAAAGGGCCGTTTAGTTCAGTTTACAGGTTTTTCGGTCAAGGCTTAGCTTATTTAACAGCCTTTTTAGTAGCTGTTTTAGGTTTTTTAGCTTTTGGCTTCTTGGCGGCGACGACAACTTTCTTGGGTTTGGCAGGCGACTTCTTGGCACTGGCGGCTTTGGACTTCTTTGGCGTTGCAGTCTTCTTAACGGCAGTTTTCTTGGCTTTAACCTTTTTGGGTGTAGCAGCTTTCTTGGCAGCCACTTTTTTGACAGCTGGCTTCTTGGCAGTGGTCTTTGTCACCTTTTTGGGCTTTTCGGTTTTAGTTTCGCCGAGTTTGAATGAGCCAGCAGCGCCGGTGCCCTTCGACTGCTTCAGAGAACCAACTTTAACACCTTGCTTCAGAGCTGTCTTTATTCTGGAGTTGACTGGTTTCGAGTCTGTTCCGACTTTGTAGTTTGCCATGACGTACTTCAAAATAGCCTGTCTGGAGGAGCCGCCCCTTTCTTTCAAGGAACCAACTGCAGCCTTGATCATATCTACATATTTCGGGTGAGCGGCTGGCACTTTAGGCTTGGCTGTAGTCTTCTTCTTGGGTGATTTGTGAGCGGGAGCTACGGCTGTGTCTGTCATCTTGCTTTGCTTTGCTTGTGGAGAAACGTCGTTCTTCTTCTGTGTACGAGAGGAAAATGAATAGACAAAAGGCGTGTGTTGTGTAGACCCATACAAGTGTAGCGCGGACTTGGTAGTGAGCACGCAATAAGTTTACCTTTCATCGACTTGAGATAAGACCTGTGTTTGTAATTTTACATCAAATTCGATTTTTGTGCTTTATTTTGGTTCATTTTTTCAAAAATTTGGGCGTAACATGAAAAAGAAATGTTTGTTAACAATACCATTCACCTACCATGGGAAAAGTGTTAGTATTTGAACGTTAAGAGTGGATTTGTAGAGCCTGACTCGTAGCTTTCCTACGTTTCACTACCTAAATTGGCCGAAATTTCGCCTTAGTGTCGAATTGTACGACAGTCTACTTACCTCGATATAGCCAAACACGTACACAAATTAATCTACTAGAATATGTAATAAGTTTGAGGCTTCTCCAAACGTTTGGAGCTTTCTTAGATACAGAATATAGAGTGCACTGGCGCTCAATCTCGCCCTACCAAAATCGGAGTTTACTAACAGGTTGGTTCGAGACTTGGAGACTTGGAGGGGGGAAACGAGTGAGAGGTTAATTAAAAGAAATGACTGAAATAGTATGAACGAGAATATTCATATTCATTTTCAAAATTAAACAAACAAAACATGTCATACCTTTGAAACATTCGTTATGTCTGTCTTAGAAGTATAGAACTTAATGTGGACGGGACTTTATGTACAACATTTTATATCAGAATGCGAGTACAGCTACTCAAAAAATATAGCCCGCCCTATCACTTAACAGGCTTGTGTATTGTCTATATTGTCTATATTGTCTCTACACACATTAATTAGACAGAATTGACTTGTCAGTTAATCAAGTCCGAGCTATATCAATTCAACATAGACAAAAGGGGTTTGGATTTGCCAATTTCAATCACTGACTTCATCCATTTTCTAAATGAATTTATATAAGTCATCATAAAGGGTCTAAAATTTTGCACTTTTTAATTGTATCTTTTGAAAGCCATTTTATTTGGCGTGGAAGTTTGGGCATTAATGACTAGGGTTTAGGGATAGTTTGAAAACATGACTATTTTCACTCTTTTGAGAGATTTTAGATGGCCCTGAAAAGGGCCTTTTTTCGGTTTGATGCCAGAACAGTACTTTTTAAGCACGTTCACCTCGGATTCTTCGGGCCAATTGAATATCCTTGGGCATAATGGTTACTCTCTTGGCGTGGATGGCGCACAAGTTGGTGTCTTCGAAAAGACCGACCAAGTAAGCCTCACTGGCTTCCTGGAGAGCCATGACAGCTGAACTCTGGAATCGGAGATCGGTCTTGAAGTCCTGAGCTATTTCTCTCACCAAACGTTGGAAAGGAAGTTTTCGGATCAACAGTTCGGTGCTCTTCTGGTAACGACGGATTTCTCTCAGAGCCACGGTTCCGGGTCGGTATCTGTGAGGTTTCTTTACACCACCGGTAGCTGGGGCACTCTTTCGGGCAGCCTTGGTAGCCAATTGTTTTCTTGGGGCCTTGCCTCCAGTTGATTTACGGGCAGTCTGCTTCGTACGGGCCATTTTCTTCTTTTAGCTTCTTTCAACACGTCTGAACGGTAAGACAGTCAAAACATAGAATGAAGCCAATCCACAATCAACAACTACATACACAAATTTCCCCTCCCTCTCGCTATTCTCTTTCTTTAGGTTTGCTTCACGCGCCGTCAAAGCCCATTGGTTATTTTCAACTCGTCGCGACGCTCTGATTGGTCCAAAACGACGTCACGCCATTGGCTAACTTTCGACTCTATTTTTCTGGTCGTTTTGTAGCGAAAAGCTTTCGATCCTATTTTCTTGTCTGTTTTGTACGAAAAAGTGTTCGATCCTACTTTTAGGAAAAAAAGGTTTCGATCATATTCTCAATTGAAAAGTGTCAATTGGTATCTAGTCGAGTAGCACGAGAGGCAAATCAGTCTATTTTGAGTCGAATTATGAGTGCAAGCTTGTTTGTACAGCACGTTAAGAAAACCGAATTGTTGATTGTTTAGGGGGTTAGGTTAATCCATTCCTTATCGAATCTAATCGAACTTGATTGAATCAAGAATCGAATGACACAGTGTATGAGTGAGTGTGAGAGAATGAATTTAGAGAGAGAGATTTAAGGGAGAGAGAGAGAGAGAGAGAGAGAGAGAGAGAGGAGAGAGAGAGAGAGAGAGAGAGAGAGAGAGAGAGAGATGAATGAATGAATGCCGGTCACGCTGACACCACACAAAGCCGTGAGTGTTTATATAGCGATATTTCCTTGTTAGACAGGGGGGTTGTGACTTTAGTTTTTAATGAAAGAAATAGAGAAAGTTGTAAAAGGACATTTTTTCACTCTTTTTTGAGATTTTGGGTGGCCCTGAAAAGGGCCGTTTATTGTTGTTTTGTACAAAATAAATCAGGTGATTTATTTGGATGCAGCCTTCTCGGATTTCTTGGGTAAGAGAACAGCTTGGATGTTGGGGAGGACACCACCTTGAGCGATGGTTACTCCGGACAAAAGCTTGTTCAATTCCTCGTCATTTCGGATAGCCAACTGTAAATGTCTGGGAATGATTCTGGATTTCTTGTTGTCACGAGCAGCGTTACCAGCCAACTCGAGAACTTCAGCAGCCAAGTATTCCAAAACGGCAGCCAAGTAGACGGGGGCACCAGCTCCGACTCGCTCGGCGTAGTTTCCTTTTCTCAACAGACGGTGAATACGACCGACGGGAAACTGTAATCCAGCTCTGGATGATCGGGTCTTGCTCTTTCCCTTTACTTTTCCTCCTTTTCCTCGTCCAGACATGATGAAAATATATTAAGAGTGACGGTGTGGTTGTGCGAAACTCTAATAGCTATATGAAACATCGAAAAGGCCAAAATCGTATTTATACTCGAAAATGGAGTCGACAGCTACAGTGCTCACTATCAGGTCCGCGCTTACTCGAAAAAGCTTTCGATCCTATTTTTCGACTCCATTTTCGAGTATAAAAGGAAAAATCCGCGCGTGTTCTCCATTCACTCGACTAGTAGACAGCACGCTGTACACATCACGTCAGTACTCTAAATCGAAGCCATGCCGCCAAAAGTATCAGCCAAAGGGGCTAAGAAAGCCGGAAAAGCAAAAGCCGCACGTAGCGTAGACAAGAAAAGGAAACGACGACGAAAGGAGTCTTACAGCATCTACATCTACAAAGTTTTGAAACAAGTCCACCCCGACACCGGAGTCAGCAGCAAAGCTATGTCAATCATGAACAGTTTCGTCAACGACATTTTCGAGAGAATCGCTGCCGAGGCTTCAAGACTTGCTCACTACAACAAAAGATCAACCATCACATCTAGGGAAATTCAGACTGCCGTCCGACTTCTTTTACCTGGTGAACTTGCCAAACACGCCGTTTCCGAAGGAACAAAGGCCGTCACCCAAATACACCAGCTCCAAATAAGCTGTGTGTCGAACATTAGTTCAACACTACAACAACGGCCCTTTTCAGGGCCACCCAAAATCTCAAAAAAGAGTGAAAAAATGTCTTTCATTTCAATATCAAAACTTATCATAAAAACCAAATAAAAAAATCCCATTTCCCCCCATACAAGACAAATACTACTTGTCCCATGATAAAAATGGCAAGAAAGGTGCAAACCAACGACATTCATTATAATATATCATAAGCCTATCTATACAGAAACTGTAAACGGGGCACTCAAAAATTTAAAGATTTCCCCAAATTCGCATCTTATGTCCGAATAGTTTTTTCTCTCAGGCCGACGCCAAATTTTTAATTTACAAGAATTTAGTATTAGGGTGAATTGAGTAT
>JARJEI010000039.1:605000-822307 GCA_029955415.1 Lottia scabra
TTGACGAGCATCATTGGTTATTTGCCAAACGAAAATGATCGTATGTATTTGTTTTCCCAGAAAAGACAGAAAGAAATAACAATTTTACCGGGATAATATTTTAGGTTGACGAACATCATTAGTCATTTGTCAAACCTCGTGGCGTTGATCTATCCCAGAGTTCCGTACCCATTTACAGCTGAGTCGACTCCAATGATAAGCCGAAAACGGTAAAAACCCAAAGCGACCCACAGGTCTTTTTTTTTCAGCTCATTATTAAAGGTCGGTGCGCATGACATATTAACAGTATGTATAAAGCTATAAGAGTATATTTATTCACTTCACATTGCTCAAAAGTCTATTTCTTAAAATCAGTTATCTGGTTGATTACGTACTGATTATATGTAGACCATTGGATAATATGGAAAACTGTCAAGCCATCCATACTTGTTGAAGAAATATGGCCGCCACCGACCAACTATAACACCCAGATAAACCACACCCGCCAGTCAGTTGATATACACACCTCAGACTGTCAACATGGAAAACTGTCAAGCCATCCGCCATTGACCGCCATATTTACTGCTAGCAGTCGCCATACTTGTTGAAGAAATATGGCCGCCACCGACCCACTATAACACACAGATAAACCACATCCGCTAGTCAGTTGATATACACACCTCAGACTGTCAACATCGATAATCAACACTCACGGTGAAAACAACCAACATTGAAATGAAATGAATGGAGTTTTACGTCCTACTTATCTGCACCTATATGGGCTAATTGAGGACGGGCAAACGCCATGCAGTGTACAATGGGGGAAATTTTGCCAGGACATCGGCATTAGCCTGCTCTTATTTTCGATTTCCAACTGTCGAGGGATCTTTAACGTGAACAGCCCATAGCACACGAGGCCTCGGTTTATTGACCGAACGACTAGACGCTTCCCATGTCAGCCCCTCCGACCTGCATCACTGACAGGGGGAAACCGGGTTGAAAAATCCGAAGGTATCATCTCGACCCATGCGTTCAGGTTAGAGAGCAAGCTTCTAACTCACTGAGCCACCGCAGCTCCTTAAATCGACATTAGTTAGTGAGCAAGCGTCTTTTTTTTTTATCTTGTAAATATTTATTAAACATTGGTTATCATAATATACAATACAAAATATTAGAATAATATTACATACTTATATCACAGTTATCATAATCATTAAAATAAAAAAACTGACTGAGCCACCGCGGCTCCTTTAATCGACATTTAGTTATCGACATTTAGTTTTATTTTAATCGAAATAATCCGGAAGTAACATAAGAGCTAATGCCTAGATGTAACAACAAACCTAGTGATTTGGCTACTTAATTGTTCAATAACTAATATCAATAATCGATGTTTCTACACTCACCCAGAAAATTCTAATTACATTTCGGTTAAAGCCCCATAATTGGTCGAAGTAACGGATAAAGAGAAAAGAAAAAACGATGTATAAATCCTACTCGAAGGACTAATTACCTAGTTCCTGTTTAAACAGTCTCCCAAGAACAACTGTTACTGTTTGTGATGCACAAAATTGTTATGATCTATGAGGCCACTAATAACTATTGATGTACCATTTATGTTTTATTATGAATACATGAAGAGAGAGAGAAGTGATGACCAGCCAGCTAGTATGAAGGACAGGAAACAAGTGACGTGTCAAGAGCAATGAGTAGCAATCAAGAGAGGACAACTTCCTGTGGTTGAACTTGGTTTGATGTGATGCTACAAAAATGTTAAAGATTTTGATCATTTCATTGCTAATAGGTAACAGTAACGCCTTTGTTGTTACTTTTTCAGTCCGCTAACCGCTGACAAGGGGAACCGAAGGGGCTTTATAAAGTATACCCTTAGATCAACGAGCAAGTGTAGTAAATGTAGTAAAGGGGGAACCGAAGGGGCTTTATAAACTATACCCTTAGATCAACGAGCAAGTGTAGTAAATGTAGTAAAGGGGGAACCGAAGGGGCTTTATAAAGTATACCCTTAGATCAACGAGCAAGTGTAGTAAATGTAGTAAAGGGGGAACCGAAGGGGCTTTATAAACTATACCCTTAGATCAACGAGCAAGTGTAGTAAATGTAGTAAAGGGGGAACCGAAGGGGCTTTATAGTGTATACCCTTAGATCAATGAGCAAGTGTAGTAAATGTAGTAAAGGGGGGAACGAAGGGGCTTTATAAAGTATACCCTTAGATCAACGAGCAAGTGTTGTGAATGTAGTAAAGGGGGAACGGAAGGGGCTTTATAAACTATACCCTTAGATCAACGAGCAAGTGTGGTAAATGTAGTAAAGGGGGAAGCGAAGGGGCTTTATAAAGTATACCCTTAAATCAACGAGCAAGTGTAGTAAAGGGGGAACCGAAGGGGCTTTTTAAAGTATACCTTTAGATCAACGAGCAAGTGTAGTAAATTAAAAGGGGGAACTGAAGGGGCTTTATAAAGTATACCCTTAGATCAACGAGCAAGTGTTGTAAATGTAGTAAAGGGGGAAGCGAAGGGGCTTTATAAAATATACCCTTAAATGAACGAGCAAGTGTTGTAAATGTAGTAAAGGGGGAAGCGAAGGGGCTTTATAAACTATACCCTTAGATCAACGAGCAAGTGTTGTAAATGTAGTAAAGGGGGAAGCGAAGGGGCTTTATAAAGTATACCCTTAGATCAACGAGCAAGTGTAGTAAATGTAGTAAAGGGGGAACCGAAGGGGTTTTATAAACTATACCCTTAGATCAACGAGCAAGTGTAGTAAATTAAAAGGGGGAACCGAAGGGGCTTTATAAAGTATACCCTTAGATCAACGAGCAAGTGTAGTAAATGTAGTAAAGGGGGAACCGAAGGGGCTTTATAAACTATACCCTTAGATCAACGAGCAAGTGTTGTAAATGTAGTAAATGGGGAATCGAAGGGGTTTTATAAAGTATATCCTTAGATCAACGAGCAAGTGTTGTAAATGGGGAACCGAAGGGGCTTTATAAAGTATACCCTTAGATCAACGAGCAAGTGTAGTAAAGGGGGGAACCGAAGGGGCTTTATAAACTATACCCTTAGATCAACGAGCAAGTGTAGTAAAGGAGGAAGCGAAGGGGCTTTATAAAGTATACCCTTAAATCAACGAGCAAGTGTTGTAAATGTAGTAAAGGGGAAAGCGAAGGGGTTTTATAAACTATACCCTTAGATCAACGAGTAAGTGTAGTAAATGTAGTAAAGGGGGAACCGAAGGGGCTTTATAAACTATACCCTTAAATCAACGAGCAAGTGTAGTAAATTAAAAGGGGGAACCGAAGGGGCTTTATAAAGTATACCCTTAGATCAACGAGCAAGTGCAGTAAATGTAGTAAAGGGGGAACCGAAGGGGTTTTATAAACTATACCCTTAGATCAACGAGCAAGTGTAGTAAAGGGGGAACCGAAGGGGCTTTATAAACTATACCCTTAGATCAACGAGCAAGTGTGGTAAATGTAGTAAAGGGGGAAGCGAAGGGGCTTTATAAAGTATACCCTTAAATCAACGAGCAAGTGTAGTAAAGGGGGAACCGAAGGGGCTTTTTAAAGTATACCTTTAGATCAACGAGCAAGTGTAGTAAATTAAAAGGGGGAACTGAAGGGGCTTTATAAAGTATACCCTTAGATCAACGAGCAAGTGTTGTAAATGTAGTAAAGGGGGAAGCGAAGGGGCTTTATAAAATATACCCTTAAATGAACGAGCAAGTGTTGTAAATGTAGTAAAGGGGGAAGCGAAGGGGCTTTATAAACTATACCCTTAGATCAACGAGCAAGTGTTGTAAATGTAGTAAAGGGGGAAGCGAAGGGGCTTTATAAAGTATACCCTTAGATCAACGAGCAAGTGTAGTAAATGTAGTAAAGGGGGAACCGAAGGGGTTTTATAAACTATACCCTTAGATCAACGAGCAAGTGTAGTAAATTAAAAGGGGGAACCGAAGGGGCTTTATAAAGTATACCCTTAGATCAACGAGCAAGTGTAGTAAATGTAGTAAAGGGGGAACCGAAGGGGCTTTATAAACTATACCCTTAGATCAACGAGCAAGTGTTGTAAATGTAGTAAATGGGGAATCGAAGGGGTTTTATAAAGTATATCCTTAGATCAACGAGCAAGTGTTGTAAATGGGGAACCGAAGGGGCTTTATAAAGTATACCCTTAGATCAACGAGCAAGTGTAGTAAAGGGGGGAACCGAAGGGGCTTTATAAACTATACCCTTAGATCAACGAGCAAGTGTAGTAAAGGAGGAAGCGAAGGGGCTTTATAAAGTATACCCTTAAATCAACGAGCAAGTGTTGTAAATGTAGTAAAGGGGAAAGCGAAGGGGTTTTATAAACTATACCCTTAGATCAACGAGTAAGTGTAGTAAATGTAGTAAAGGGGGAACCGAAGGGGCTTTATAAACTATACCCTTAAATCAACGAGCAAGTGTAGTAAATTAAAAGGGGGAACCGAAGGGGCTTTATAAAGTATACCCTTAGATCAACGAGCAAGTGCAGTAAATGTAGTAAAGGGGGAACCGAAGGGGTTTTATAAACTATACCCTTAGATCAACGAGCAAGTGTAGTAAAGGGGGAACCGAAGGGGCTTTATAAACTATACCCTTAGATCAACGAGTAAATGTAGTAAATTAAAAGGGGGAACCTTTAGATCAACGAGCAAGTGTTTTATGGTGGTAAAGAAAATGGCAGTGAAATTAGTTTCTTTTTACTGAACTAATTGTATCATTTAGTCTGGTGTAAATAATAAAAATGTAACGAACCAATTGATTAGATCACTTGCTTCAATTATTTCCATGAAAATAACAAGGTCTATATTTCGATGGAATTGCCCCAGAAATCCGACCTGTCAAATTGTCCAGACTAAAGAAAATTAAAATCATTAAAGCAGAAATATTGGTTTTCATGAGATCATCAAGTTTCAACATTTAGTATTATTTCGGCCTTAATCTAACATCTTTTTAAAGTTTCATGTATAAAATTCTATTTCCTGATCGAATCTAACTTTTTACTTTCTTTTTAATGTGAAGTGTCTATCAAATAATGCTGTCTCGATATAACATTCTTTTTTCTTTTTTTTTCGGGAAATTTTTAATCGATCATCTCACAAGTCATATTGTTATACATGACAGCTTGCAAGGCAAGGTAATATATGCATACTGGTAGCTTTGTTTGCTAAAGAACATATATATTATGGCAGAACCTCAACCAACACAACAATACATACAGTACCATGCAATATATATCCGTACATAGAAATGGGTTGCCTTTCTTGTCTCGGGTGTATACTATGTACCCCCTTCGTTCTACACGCTTCTTAAAACTTGCTAATTGACTTCTGGACAAGTCCAACGTTTCTGATACATAGGTGATGATTTTCCCTCTTTGTAATAATTTCCAGACGATGTGCAAGTATGCAAGGTCGAAGAGCGAATGTAACCACACCGCCAGTTTTCTATATAAATTTGAACTTAACTGCAAACAGTACCGTTTCGGCCTTCTTGGCTTATCAGTGCAGTGCTGATACTGGAGTTGAGGTTTGGCTATATAGCCACCTCAGATGATGCCACATTTATGTGATACCATCGTAACTTTAAACTTATATATATATATTCGTTTATTCGTCACGCAACTTCAATCAACTTTGAACATCCTTCAATCAACCAACTTACCCCTTTGAAAATTCGGACGGCATCGATAACAAAGACGTCTCTATATGTTTAACAACATAATTGAAAATACAATTTGATGGATTGAATGGTAACCATTACTTTAAATCTGATCAACTTACTATCATTCTCTTATGTATATTTACTTACCGCCAGACGTCGCTTTACATGATTTATCTCCCTTTAATGACTCTCCGTTTTGTTGGCCTAATGTCAATCAAATGTAACAAACGGAAATTGTTACTTTACACAGAAGGCGAAGAAGAAATAAAGAGAATTAGAAACTATCACTAGAGGCATATGACTTAGTTTGACAGCTTTATAGATTTGTCAAGAGATAAGCATGGTTTTACATTTATTTGTAGTTTGTCTGATATTCAAGCCGATATGTCATTACAAATTGATGATCAAAGATACGATGGCTTGCTGATTCTTTACAATAATGATCATAGCTAAAACTTTTTTTTCACCCGGTTTTAAAGGGACAGTCTGAATCTTTTTAGGTCAAAATTTTTTTTTGTTCAAATTTGTGAAAACTATTCACTAAAATCTGAAACTATGTGCCCTTTAATTTATCACCCAATAAGGTATTCTACAGTAGATATCGCTTGTATGATAAAAAGCAGTATCTACTGCACTATATCTACTAGGAGATACTGCTTTTCTGAATCATTGATTGGCCAATATGGTCACGTGATAAACAATTCGCCCAATGACGTCTTAATAACAATGACGTCATATTGATTTCGCCCTTCGAAATTTCTTTCAATAATCTGCAGTTCACCCCTCGAAAGTTGTTGTTTCGCATATTTCGATTTTAGAATGATATTGGATGATAAATAAAATCTCACCCTTGTGTCTTTTGATATCAGATATATCAACACTCGGCAAGCCTCGGAGTTTTTCCACTTTATCAACTTGTGTTGATATATCTGATATCAAATGACACTCGGGTGAGATTCTCTATATATCAGATAGTTTTAACTAAATAAAATCCAGCAGTTAATTTTTAAACGCTAAAAACATGCTTAAATTTTTAAAAACCTTACGTAAGGTTTTTAAGTGTGCTATGTTTTTTGGACGCTGATAGGAAACTACTAAACGGATTTGAGTAAAATAAACGCCTAATTGTAGAGAAATATCCCTCTTGTGTATTTTAAAGGTTTCAGCTAGAAATATTGAGCCAATTAAAGGGACACACCAAAACTAGGTCAAATTGCTTAATTAACAATAAGTACTCCCTGTTTGTAATTAACCCTTTAAAACCAAATTCAGTTTGATCAAGAAGATATAGAGATACAATAAGCATACTTTAAAAATACTCTCAGGTAGCATTTGCGATATTTTGGATAATGCAAACTTTTTTCAAAAAAGCAGAATGGCCCTTTAAGGAGATAGTTGTAATAGCACCAGTGGTAAGAGGAGACGCCCCGCAGAAGTTGAACAAGTGAAATGCGCTCTCACTTATACTTTAAGGGATTGTAAAGAAGTTTTAAAAAAAAATCAGGTGTATCGTGGATAGCATCGATTTACGTTATTCAACCATTCTGTGGGTTACATCCACATTTACTGAAGGACCGCGATGAGTTATGTTCAAGGAAGTATCCTACTGGATGTCTCTCAACTGAAAACTGACTTCATCTCCTTTGATCATTTAAATGCAATAATTTCTTTTGGGAAGATAACAATCAATATTATCTGTATCACGTCGTCCTCCGAAACGACTTTTTGACTAAAAATGTACGATAGCAAAATAACTTCACGTTACAAGTGAAAAATATTTAAAAAAAACAAATTGAGAAAATTTTATATATTTTTTTCGTATTGTTATATCATCCATAAATTTCATCTATAATAATCTATACTTCACTTTTTCACAAATTATTTTATTGTCGTGCCGTTTCAGTCACTTGGTGTGTATTGAACGTGTCGTCTCTGATGTATAAACTTTATTTTAAATTTTAAATGTTTCGTCATTGTTTTTGTTTTATGATATATTTTTGGTTGTTCTGTGATATTGTTTTAATTTTGTTCGTTCTGTGATATTATTTTTTGTTTATCTATTTTATGTTTGCTACATAGCCCATTAGGTGTTGGTGCTCCTTAATACATTTCATTTCATTTCACCGATTCAAAAGTCATTTCGTAATATGAAATTATAACGTCTTGATGTTCATGATAATTCCCTGAATAAGCATATTTCCGGTTGCGCATTATTTACAACAGTATGTAGCGACATCAACTCAAAGGCAGGTCATATTAATGATTGGATTATCCCAAGACATAAAAATTTCTCCCATGATGTTATTGATCAAAACATGTTTGAGCATTCAGTTATCTCCTTTGTTGTAAATTTCACGTTTTCAACCCCAGAAGACAGAAGTTTTTATACAAAATGTCAAAACATAATAATTGAAGAATTCACGTCCGATTTCGTGAACTCTGTTTCTTTTTGTGATCAACCTGAGAATCTAGATAATTTTGTTGTCTTGTTTGGCTCCACAATTCTACATAAGCACTTACAATACAGTCAAAGAATCGTAGACAGAACTTGTGTAATGTCATGGTTTACTGGAGACATGGTTAATATGTAAATTGTCGTATATAGAAATATATGTATGGAATAAAAATCCGTACAAGCAAAACAATTCCGTTAATCAAAAATCTCGTCCAAAATAATAACAAAATCGAGAAAAATAGTTCTATAGTAGTGGACTACTCCAAAGATAAGTACCACCAGGTGTTTCGAAAAGTTACTCGATCTTCTTCATTCTTCCAAACTCGTTGTGATCATGGTTATTCTTCTTGATGGTGGTTGTTGGAAGTCCCTGGCCATCGCGCTCGCTAGATTTTATACCTTTCCTTTCTTAGTTGATAAAAAAAACCCCAATAATTGCTGCAAATGCATCCTGGGTAGATATTATGGAACAACACATCGTAGTTTCCGTCTTAACGATAGTCGTTCGGATAGGACAATAAACCGAGGTCCCGTGTGCTATTGGCTGTGCACGTTAAAGATCCCTCGACAGTTGGAAATCGATAATAAGAGCAGGCTAATGCAGCTGCCCTGGCACAATTTTCATCATTACACACTGCATGGCGTTTGCCCGTCCTCAATTAGCCCATATAGGTGAAGAAAAGTAGGACGTAAAACTCCAGTCATTTCATTTCATTTTACTGCATGGCGTTTGCCCGTCTTCAATTAGCCCATATAGGTGCAGAAAAGTAGGACGTTAAACTCCATTCATTTCATTTCATTTTACTCCATGGTGCTTGCCCGTCCTCAATTAGCCCATATAGGTGAAGAAAAGTAGGACGTAAAACTCCATTCATTTCATTCCATTTTACTGCATGGTGTTTGCCCGTCCTCAATTAGCCCATATAGGTGAAGAAAAGTAGGACGTAAAACTCCATTCATTTCATTTCATTTTGCTGCATGGCGTTTGCCTGTCCTCAATTAGCCCATATAGGTGAAGAAAAGTATGACGTTAAACTCCATTCATTTCATTTCATTTTGCTGCATGGCGTTTGCCCGTCCTTAATTAGCCCATATAGGTGCAGAAAAGAAGGACGTTAAACTCAATGCATTTCATTTCCAGGCCCGTAGGAAGCAATTTCATGTCGGGGGGCAAAATGTATAAAAACTCATTCTCAATGGTGGTGATGCAGAATTCAAGTCTGCTCCTACCTATAAAGCAATTTTGATTTTACTGGCCCTAACAACATACCAGTAATTTCTAGTTTTATCTTAAAATTGGTATTGCTTCAATCATTAATGTCAAAATTATTGGGGGGAGGGGGGTTCCTACGTATTAAAATCAACATACATATCAATTAGGACATTTGACGCTAGTAATAAACGATTGATAATAAATTCATGTGATTTATTTATGTTCCATACTGGTTAAAATCTAATTACGATATAAAACATTCACATGATATTAAACCCAGTTTTAAAGTCTGATAACAGTGACTTCTCCAGCAAACATATCACTTGAAATTGGATTTTCATCGAAAAAGTGTCAAATTTGGAATGAAAACTCGTCGAATTAATGTGTTGTCTTTTCACTAGGGTGTAAAGGTCCAGTCGGGGAAATCCGAGCAAGCCATGATATTGATTGAAATGTGAAGTAAATTGGAGAATTAGATTTTATTGAAGAAAAGAGAGAAATTGGTGAGTTAAAACGATTATGTATTTTTTAAATAAAAGGTGCCTTTTTTTCGGGTTGCCTTCTTAGAAAAATGAACAGATTTTCCACTTGCTCAAGTTCTTCACTGATGCCCAAAACAACAAACAGTATCGACGTGAAATCTTGATAAGGTTTGAAGGCCGACTGTCTGAAACAATGACCATGGAATAAGTCATTTTCTAACTTTAAGGAGCAGGCGACCATCTACCCGTCACTGACAGCTATGCCTCTGTCATTTATTTAAAAGCATAGTCATGTGGCAATCTAATTAAAATTAGATTACATTTCGTTTCGGTTATTTTTTGAGTGTCGACTCGGTGTAATCTAACCACTTTTATAAGGCGAGCATCTCCTAGTGACGAAATAAGCTATTTATAGCTCGTGCCACCTTTCGCCAATCAAAACAACGTTTATATTTGAAGATTTTGTACGTCATAATTTGCTGTGTTGCTTAACTTTCTGTTTCGTCTTCCCACAATGCACATCAAGGCATAGACCCGCGATCTTGAAGGTAGTTTTTGATTGGATGAAATTTTGGTCACCAGAAGACGCTCGCCTTATAAACCTTTTTAGATTACACCGAGTCCACAATTAAAAAATAACCGAAACGAAATGTAAACTAAGTTTAATTCGATGAGTCGTGTATAGACGTTATGGGATGCCGCATACCTTCATAGTTGAATCCAAATTGGTTTAATCATCAAGCAACCATGGAAAATCAGAAAACAACAAATGATCAAGACTGGATTTGAAAAATAAACCATCAATAATTTGTAATATTATTTTATTTATTTAAGTGAGAGTGGTTGTAGCAACAATATAAAATTGGAATTACGAAAGCACAGGCCGAGGTGAAAATTCAGCTCATTCTACGACAAAATAAAGTAAAACTATAAAGGTCTACTCCGTATCTTTCAATTTTTATAAACGTTAATTGAAAGAAAGAAAGAAAACGAACATCTATATTTTACAAGGATAACAACTTAGGTTCCGTGAAGATCCTTTCTCCCAGCTGGTCTTTGGCCAAACCTCTTGGCATTGATCTTTCCCGGATTATCCGTACCCATTTACAGCTGGGTGGACTGGAATTATGAGTGAAGATGACTTATTCAAGGTCATCGGACTTTCACACCCTGATCGAGAAACGAAATTGATTCAAGATAGCGGGAAAACATGTCTAAGAAATATAATTACCCCGAGTTCTATTGAAAGCATTCAAATCTGAATTGTTACATAAACATTTAGTTGTAATTTATATGGAAATAATATCGTATGGTCCAGTGTTTTGTTTTCTGACTAGTCATAAGAAACAACTGATTATGCCAATTCACTATCACAAGAGGAGCACTCTTGAACCTAATTAAAACTTCATTCAATAGAAAAATCATTTTATCAAATAACTACCTTTGTCCAGATATGGGCTAGCACATGCATATATACATGTATCTACAATATTCACAACACACACTCCAACAAATAATGTAATTGTAACAACATGTCATGAGTTTTTGCATAGAAAATATTGAATGACCTATTTAAAAATGTACAGAAACGGTTTTTGAATGTAGTTCATCGGTTTTGGTTGCATGATTGAATTGGCTTCCGATTAGATGTCCATCATGTGTGGAATCATGATACGATACTGCAGTAGTTCTAAATCCACTTGTATTGATATAAATGCCACATGTAGTCACCTTAGTTAATCCATCCACCTACCAACAACTACCTAGTTTGCGATATCAGCAACTGCTGGAAGTGAACGTTAACTTGTCATCTACCAACACCTACATAGTTTGCGATATCAGCATCTGCTGGAAGCGAACGTTAACTTGTCATCTACCAACTACTACCTAGTTTGCGATATCAGCATTTGCTGGAAGCGATCGTTTACTTGTCATCTACCAACAACTACCTACTTTGCGATATCAGCATCTGCTGAAAGCGAACGTTAACTTGTCATCTACCAACAACTACATAGTTTGCGATATCAGCATCTGCTGGAAGCGAACGTTAACTTGTCATCTACCAACTACTACCTAGTTTGCGATATCAGCATTTGCTGGAAGCGAATGTTTACTTGTCATCTACCAACAACTACCTACTTTGCGATATCAGCATCTGCTGAAAGCGAACGTCAACTTGTCATCTACCAAAAACTACCTAGTTTGCGATATCAGCTGCTGCTGAAAGCCAATGTTAACTTGTCATCTACCAACAACTACCTAGTTTGCGATATCAGCATTTGCTGGAAGGGAATGTTAACTTGTCATCTACCAACAACTGCCTAGTTTGCGATATCAGCATTTGCTGGAAGCGAATGTTAATTTGTCATCTACCAACAACTGCCTAGTTTGCGATATCAGCATCTGCTGGAAGTGAACGTTAACTTGTTATCTACCAATAACTACCTAGTTTGCGATATCAGCATCTGTTGGAAGCGAATGTGAACTTGTCATCTATCAACAACTACCTAGTTTGCGATATCAGCATCTGCTGGAAGTGAACGTTAACTTGTCATCTACCAACAACTATCTAGTTTGTGATATCAGCATTTGCTGGAAGCGAACGTTAACTTGTCATCTACCAACAACTACCTAGTTTGCGATATCAGCATTTGCTGGAAGCGAATGTTAACTTGTCATCTACCAACAACTGCCTAGTTTGCGATATCAGCATTTGCTGGAAGCGAATGTTAATTTGTCATCTACCTACAACTGCCTAGTTTGCGATATCAGCTGCTACTGGAAGCGAACATTAACTTGTCATCTACCAACAACTACCTAGTTTGCTATATCAGCATCTGCTGGAAGTGAACGTTAACTTGTCATCTACCAACAACTACCTAGTTTGCGATATCAGCATCTGCTGGAAGTGAACGTTAACTTGTCATCTACCAACAACTACCTACTTTGCGATATCAGCATTTGCTGGAAGTGAACGTTAACTTGTCATCTACCAACAACTACCTAGTTTGCGATATCAGCATCTGCTGGAAGTGAACGTTAACTTGTCATCTACCAACAACTACCTACTTTGCGATATCAGCATTTGCTGGAAGTGAACGTTAACTTGTCATCTACCAACAACTACCTACTTTGCGATATCAGCATCTGCTGGAAGTGAACGTTAACTTGTCATCTACCAACAACTACCTAGTTTGCGATATCAGCATCTGCTGGAAGTGAACGTTAACTTGTCATCTACCAACAACTACCTACTTTGCGATATCAGCATCTGCTGGAAGTGAACGTTAACTTGTCATCTACCAACAACTACCTAGTTTGCGATATCAGCATCTGCTGGAAGTGAACGTTAACTTGTCATCTACCAACAACTACCTACTTTGCGATATCAGCATCTGCTGGAAGTGAACGTTAACTTGTCATCTACCAACAACTACCTAGTTTGCGATATCAGCATCTGCTGGAAGTGAACGTTAACTTGTCATCTACCAACAACTATCTAGTTTGTGATATCAGCATTTGCTGGAAGCGAACGTTAACTTGTCATCTACCAACCAACCAACCTTAGTTAAACCAACCCGGCTTTAAAAACAGATTTAAACTGGACCTGAACCCCGAATATAAGAATCGTTACATTAATTTCACAAAATGATGCGAAATAAATCTGAATCTGGAAAAAACTTAAAGTGTTTGTCATAACGTTTTATATTCCTTTCCACCTTTACCTTGGATGTAGTAAAAACAACATGACATTTTATAAGACAATTTCCACACATCGTTTCCACTGCATTTGTAACTGCTTTTTAAGAAGGTTTATGCTGTGTCTACAATTCGTATGATTTTTATGAGCAGAAGATTAACTTTTTTACACAGCAATAATACATACCAATAGTTTTATGTGATTTGTGCTTCGGTAGATATTCTACTCAAATCCCCAACATTATGACTGGTTCGGAAGCAGTTTGTTTAATATTCCTTAAAGATTGGTTATTTTCATTGCCGATCTTAAGGCTAGCGCACACGAGAGCTCCCAGCTGAGCAAAATTTCATTCGTGTCTCCCAGCTCAGCTCGCAGCTTTCGTCGGTTTCAGCGCAAACGCTAAGCTTAGAGCTTTCAGAGACATGGTGTCGAGTCATAAACGTCTAAAAAATAACTAGATCACGTGACTAGTCGAATGATTCAGAATATGAAAGTTGAAAGCTAAGAGCTTTCGGCTGCGCACACGGTACGGTATTTTTCATTCGAGGAAAAAATTATCAAACACGAAAGCTGTCAGCCACGAATGAAATGTTGCTCAGCTGGGAGCTTTCGTGTGCGCTAGCCTTTACAGTAAAATGGCTAGAGAAATAGAGACAATTGAAAGAAAAGAAAAATTCGCATGTTTTTATGATTACATTTGAGATCAGCTAAAAGCGTCTTTTATGTAAAATCAATCTCCAACTTGCATTTGGTTTCTTTTATAAGAAAAATTTACAGTTCAGTCACAAATTAGTACCGTTCTTTTTATTTTTTCAAAGGATAACGACTAAAGGTTGAATGCTAATTTTAACGGAAATCAGAATGTAATGAAATGCCGGCGCTACAAGCTTGGGTTTAGAATACGGACAAAGCTATGCAGTGTGCAGTGATGGAAACATTTTCCAGAAGCTAATCGCATCTGATTTCAAATAGTTGAGAAATCTTTCAAATGCACAGCTTGTATCATTTAGTACATAGTAATACAGGCAATTCCCCCCGTGTTTAAAAATCTTAAATTATTATCCGACCTAAATCGAAGTCTAATCCCTTGCGTAAGGTAGCTCTTTTATATTTAGTTCCCGTCTTTCCCTTATTGATTTTAAAAAATGAAAATAAAAAAAATCATCAAGACTACTCATTTCCTAATTTGGATCTAATTGTCGTTGGGTTGCAGATTCTTTACAGTAAATTTGATGGAAAATGTCATTTTTAAAGCACATTAAGTGCTTAAGCGATTTATAAGTTTGTTTTATCTCGTTTACGTTTTGAATCCCAAATGGATCGTATCACTCTATGGATCACCTAGCTCAGGCCTTCTCAATTAATTTTTGTAAAGGGCCAAATGCATTTTATAAATAAAATATAAAAGCTAAAAGAGCTTAGCTAGCATAATGAGCAGAGCGTTTTAGCTGAAGGGGTCACTCTTGAGGGGCCATTCTCAAAGGTATCGCGGGCCGCCATTTGAGATATTGAAATAAGGAAACAATACCTTCAAATAACTCGAAGCAATTCTTCAAAATACTTCATCATTGTTTTTTTTTAATATATATTTGTTTGGTTTTAATACCAATGTGATAATTGCAGTGCGTTCGATTCTTCGAACGCACTGCATTGTTTTGCAAATGACTTTTTTTTTTTTTTTGTCTACTTCTGGTCACGCTAATTCGGTATGAAGGGAACATATCACACAATATCTCAAATTATCACCTACTCAATCTAACTGCACGGTGTTACGCGAATGTAAAATGGCGCTTTTTTGTTTAACCGGAAATGACGTATGACAGAAAAACCCATTTTAAGTATTTTACCATTTTCACCATTGTTTTTCAACCGATTTTGATCGGACTTTCTTTGATACATTCTCTAATCGATTGTCCACAAGATAGGTGTTTAAAAACATCCACTTTGAAAACTTTGTCGCTGACTTTTGGAGCACCTTTTTTGACCATTTTTTCAACTTTTTCAATTTTATTTTCATCGACCTAAAAACTCGCATATGCATAAAACTTTTGATTGCAAACAATTAGCAATTTTCAAAATTTCGATATCACTTCCGGTTTTGACGTCATTCGCCCTCAAAGTTGAAATTTCAACTTCCGGAATTTTGAAGATATTCGAAAAATTCTTTTTGCAGTATGTTTGTTATGTAGACACAAAAGTATACAAATCATAAAATTTGACCCGGATGTAACAGATCAGTCGCCATCTTGTAATGGTATATTTTCATAAAACGCAAAATGGGGCCTCAGGGTGTTATGGAATTTGCATAATTTTTATGTCTATGCAATCTACAGTCGACTGCGACCAAAACATGGGAAGCCGATTTTTGATTTTCAATTCTGAACTTTTCTTATTTCCGGTTAAAATAAATCAATAAGTGTCAAAACTTTCAAGGCCCATATTTTGTGACCTTGACCTTTTGTGACTTAGTGACCTGCACAAAAGTTATTGCCCTTGATTAGATGTATCCAATGACATATTGTTTTCAGATGCCCACTGGTTACTTCCGGTTTTATAGCCGTTTGAAAATTGTAATTTTGAACTTTAAACAGCCCCACCACGTGACCTAATTTACATATATCTTATTTTCTTTCACCGTCTTACTATGCTCTGTCTGCTCTTTCCAATGATATACAACACAATACATATGAATAAAAATTTCGCCTTTTAAAGTTTGAAAAATTTGTGCCTATTTCCATTGAAACTGTGCGTGTTTTTTTCTAATTTTATTTCGATCGTTCTGAAAACTTACAGATAGATAAACATTTTGATGGCGAACAAAAATATGTTTTCAAAATTTTTGTATTACTTCCGGTTGTGACGTTATTTGCTCTTAAAGTTAAAATTTCAACTTCCGGAATTTTGAAGATATTCGAAAAATTCTTTTTGCAGTATGTTTGTAATATAGACACAAAAGCATACAAATAATAAAATTTGACCCGGATGTAACAGATCAGTCGCCATCTTGAAATGGTATATTTTCATAAAACGCAAAATAAATCAGTGATTGTCAAAATTTTAAAGGCTTTTATCTCGTGACCTTGACCTTCGGTGACCATGTGACCTGATAAAATTTATTGGCATTAATGTTACCTATGCACGGATACTTTCATTTAGGTTTTCCGATGTTTACTTCCGGTTTTATATCCATTTGAAAATTGCAGTTTTTAGCTTTAAAGAACTCTGACACGTGACCTAATTCATGTACGTCACAAATTCTTTCAAAATCTAATTATGCTAAATCTACTTTTTCAATTATATACAACACAATATTTTAAAATCAAAATAGCGGCTTTTGAATTTTGAAAATTAGTTATTCCATCTGCTTGTAAAATATTAAATTCAAATTTCAGTTGAAGGGAGACTACTACATTTTGACATAAAGCTGCGTTTGGGCGATCGTCCTCTTCCATTAACTTGCGTTTGGGCGATACGTTATCATTAATGTACTTTTTTTTTACATTGTAACTGTTTAAAAGAAACATTAAGATATATTTTCTTTGAATGAAATATGTATTGATAAAATTCGATCTGTATTTCAAACTATGAAGTATGAATACTGTGCAGTCCGTTTCTAAATTGTGATTTGGCTCTTTCATGAGTCCTTTCTTGCACTTTAGAACTTATTTACAAATCTTAGAAATTTTGTGATATGCGTTTTCCACTGATGTATATCAAACTGTTATTACGCCTTTTTTAATCAGATGACTTTTCACTACCGAACATGAAATGTTTATTTCACTTTTGACTACCGTGTGTGAACTGGTTATTCTACTTTTCACTACCGAATTCAAAATTGTGCGTTTTAAAATTTTGTACCTTTTGCATTTTAATGTAAAACAAGCTTTCTTCTGTAAACCTGACACCATGGATTGAAAGATGTCACTTTTCACCCATGGACGAAACCGGATGCGCACTGCATGGTACCATTCATGGTTCTAGTTGTTTTTGTTTATCTATTTTATGTTTGTTTTACTGTTTTAGTTTTGTTTTGACATGTTTATTTTTATCGTGTTCAGGAGCTATATAGCCCATTAGGTGCTGGTGCTCCATAATAGATTTCATTTCATTTTAAAATGGAGCTTCGTTGTTAGGTGCATGTACTCAATCAGAATGTGTTTTACTGTCAGGCGTACCTGGCAGTGCTCACATACTGGTTGAGGCTCTCGCTTGAGCAAATAACAGTTGGTAAGGTGAGTATGACCAAGTCGAGAGCGACACAAAACAACTTCATTTCTCCTGTTGGTATCTTCAAAATGGAACTTCGTTGTGAGGTTGGTGACCGAATTCTGTTGTTAACGATCGTCTTATTAACTATGTATTGGTATCATCAATTAGTCAGTAAAAGAAAGTGTGTCGAAGATCAAATGTTATGGTAACATGATAGAGATGAAGATGTAAACTATTGATAGATACTGTTGACGATGAGAAACAATATCAATACAATTTGTTACTGGAAGGCGGTGGTAGATTGAAGTGTCACTAGGAAATAAGAGAAAATGTCTGTAGGTTAAACATTCTGTTTAATTTACTAATATAACCCTGTCTGACACCGACTCTTAATTTACTTTCACTCATCCAATAGATATATATTCACTGATGCCCCCGTCACACGTAGACAAAGACGACAATGATCGTATGTATTTCTTATTCCAGAAAGAAAGAAAGAAATAACCATTTTTTACCACGACAATAATTTAGTTTCATGCCTCCAATAGATACTTATATTCAGTGATCCCCCAGTCACACGTAGACGAAGACGACAATGATCGTATGTATTTCTTATTCCAGAAAGAAAGAAAGAAATAACCATTTTTTTTTACCATGATAATAATTTAAATGAAATGATATCAAATGTATTAAGGAGCACCAGCACCAAATGAGCTATATAGCTCTAGAACACGATAAAAATAAACATGTCAAGAAAACTAAACTTAAACAGTAAAACAAACATAAAATAGATAAACAAAAAACATATTACAGAACGAACAAAATTAAAAACTATATCACAGTATAACACCAACAAGTGGTATTAAAACCAAACATTAGATAATAAGTATTTAGTTTGACGAGCATTATTGACCAATTGCCAAACCTCGTGGCGTTGATCTATCCCAGAGTTCCGTACCCATTTACAGTTGAGTCGACTCCAATGATAATCCGAAAACGCTAAAAACTTTTCTGCTCCTATATGGGCTAATTGAGGACGGGCAAACGCCACGCAGTGTTTCCAACTGTCGAGGGATCTTTAACGTGCACAGCCAATAGCACACGGGACCTCGGTTTATTGTCCCATGGGAACGACTAGACGCTTTCCATGTCAGCCTCTCCGACCTGCATCACTGACAGTGGGAAACCGGGTTGAAAAATCCGAAGGTATCATCTCGACCCATGCCGGGATTGAACCCTGGGGCCTTATTCTCAAAAACTTAACTTAGTGTTCCAGTAATCTGATTAGTCAGTTACTAAAATTTGATTTAAATTAATTATCCAATTAAATTGCTGTATTTCTTAAAATGTGGATTTTATCTAAGTTAAGTTTTCGAGACGAGAATAAGGCCCCTGGACCTTCAGGTTAGTGAGCAAGCGTCTAACTCACTGAGCCACCGCGGCTCCTTTAATCGACATTTAGTTTTATTTAATCGAAATAATCCGGAAGTAACATAAAAGCTAATGACTTGATGTAACAACAAACCTTGTGATTTGGCTACTTAATTGTTCAATAACTAATATCAATAATCGATGTTTCTACGTTCACCCAGAAAATTCTAATACATTTCGGTTAAAGCTCCATAATTGGTCGAAGTAAGGATAAAGAGAATGTATAAATCCTTCTCGAAGGACTAATTACCTAGTTCCTGTTTAAACAGACTCTGAAAAAAAACAATTGTTACTCCGATTGTGATGCACAAAATGTTAAAGATTTTGATCCTTTCATTGCTAATAGGTAACACTAACGTCTTTGTTGTTACTTTCTCAGGCTGCTGACCTGAATCGCTGACAAGGGGAACCGAAGGGGCTTTATAAACTATACCCTTAGATCAACGAGCAAGTGTTGTAAATGTAGTAAAGGGGGAAGCGAAGGGGCTTTATAAAGTATACCCTTAAATCAACGAGCAAGTGTTGTAAATGTAGTAAAGGGGGAACCGAAGGGGCTTTATAAAGTATACCCTTAGATCAACGAGTAAGTGTTGTAAATGTAGTAAAGGGGGAACCGAAGGGGCTTTATAAAGTATACCCTTAGATCAACGAGTAAGTGTTGTAAATGTAGTAAAGGGGAAGCGAAGGGGCTTTATAAAGTATACCCTTCGATCAACGAGCAAGTGTAGTAAATGTAGTAAAGGGGGAAGCGAAGGGGCTTTATAGAGTATACCCTTAGATCAACGAGCAAGTGTGGTAAATGTAGTAAAGAAATCGCAGTAAAATTAGTTTCTTTTTACTGAACTAATTGTATCATTTAGTCTGGTGTAAATAATAAAAATGTAACGAACCAATTGATTAGATCACTTGCTTCAATTATTTCCATGAAAATAACAAGGTCTATATTTCGATGGAATTGCCACAGAAATCTGACCTGTCAAATTGTCCAGACTAAAGAAAATTAAAATCATTAAAGCAGAAATATTGGTTTTCATGAGTTCATAAAGTTTCAACATTTAGTATTATTTCGGCCTTAATCTAACATCTTTTCAAAGTTTCATGTATAAAATGCTATTTCCTGATCGAATCTAACTTTCTACTTTCTTTTAATGTGTACTGTCTATCAAATAATGCTGTCTCGATATAACATTCTTTTTTTTTGTCGGGAAATTTTTAATCGATCATCTCACAAGTCATATTGATATACAAGATAGCTTGAAAGGCAAGGTAATATACGCATACTGGTAGCTTTTTTGGAAAAAGAACATATTATGGCAGAACCTCAACCCAACTATTTGGAGAGGGGTCAAATAGGCTTAAGCCTGTTCCCTAATCCCTTTACTGTATTAATAAAATATTGTTTATAAAAAAAAATCTCAATCATCACAACGATGAAATATTTAACATTGCCAGGCAGCTGGTAGCTTTGTTTGCTAAAGAACATATTATGGCAGAACCTCAACTAACACAACAATGAAATATTTAACCTACATTTCTTCAAGAATATTTTGGAGTGTTCGCCCGCCCCGCACTTTTTGAAAAACACTGGCAATATCTTATATAAAGTATTTTCTGATTTTATTTATTTTAAAGTTCCTTGAATAATCAATTTGAACAAGTTCAATCAGTCTGTCAAGAGTAAAATATCGTTTTGAAGATCAAGGGCAATGAATCGTATTGAAAATGTTTAGATTTTTTATTTTCAATAGGGTTCATCCTTGAGGATAATAAACAATTTCAGTAAGTTTTGTTAATATCATATCTGTTGTGTCCTTTAGAGTGTCTACAATCTTAAAAAACGAAGAAGTTTTGAAGAACAAGGGCAATAATTCACAATACAGTATATATTTTCCGATTTTGCTGATTTTCAATAGGGTTAATATTTTGGCGATTATAAACACTCGCACCAAGTTTTGTCAAAATCCGTAATGAATTGTGCCTTCTAAAGTATTTACGAGCAATAATTGTGGACGGACCAGTTTGACGCCAATATACGCTCCAAATCCATATGGGCGTAAAAATTTACCTTGGTCAAAATTTAGTCATATTTTCTATCAACCAAGTTTATGGGTAATAGTGTCCACAACTCGAATTCTTATACGTGCATATTAATAATTATCCGCGTTGAAAAAGTTGAAAAAATCGACTCCAAATTTAGTTAGACTACCGTCATTTATAGAAAAATATTATTTTCATTTCGATATGAACGTATATAATGTGCCTTACTGTAAGAAAAATATGTTTTCTATAAATTTGAACTTAACTGCATACAGTACTGTTTCGGCCTTCTTGGCCTATATGTGCAGTGCTGATACTGGAGTTGAGGTTTGGCTATATAGCCACCTCAGATGATCCCACATTATGTGATACCATCGTATCATGCCATAGTGCTGGATACTGGGGTTGAAGTTTGGCTATATAACCACCTTATGTGATACCATCGTACCATGCCAGAGTGCTCAAACTAGCAAGCTAGTGGGCTGCGCTTAATGACAATGGTACACTCCAGATAGAGTGCTCAACAAGGTATGAACCAAGGAGCTTATCTAACTGCAAACAATACTGTTTTGGCCTTCTTGGCCTCATTAGTGCAGTGCTGATACTGGAGTTGAGGTTTGTTTCGGCCTTCTGGGCCTCATTAGTGCAGTGCTGATACTGGAGTTGAGGTTTGTTTCGGCCTTCTGGGCCTCATTAGTGCAGTGCTGATACTGGAGTTGAGGTTTGTTTCGGCCTTCTGGGCCTCATTAGTGCAGTGCTGATACTGGAGTTAAGGTTTGTTTCGGCCTTCAGGGCCTCATCAGTGCGGTGCTGATACTGGAGTTGAGGTTTGGCTATATAACCACCTCAGATGATGCCACATTATGTGATACCATCGTAACTTTAAACTTATATATATATTCGTTTATTCGTCACGCAACATCAATCAACTTTGAGCAACCTTCAATCAACCAACATTCCCCTTTGAAAATTCGGACAGACCCGATAACAAAGACGTCTCAATATGTGTTCAACAACATAATTGAAAATACAATTTGATGGATTGAATGCTAGCCATTACTTTAAATCTGATCAACTTACTATCATTCTCTTATGTATATTTACTTACCGCCAGACGTCGCTTTACATGATTTATCTCCCTTTAATGACTCTCCGTTTTGTTGGCCTAATGTCAATCAAACGCAACAAACGGAAATTGTTACTTTACACAGAAGGCGAAGAAGAAATAAAGAGAATTAGGAAACTATCACTAGAGGCATATGACTTAGTTTGACTGCTTTAAAGCTATACTACCTCTTAGAATGAACAAAAAAAATTAAGTCTCAAACTTGGTCAATCAGTGTATATATTCATCAACGATGTCCAAAGTATACAAACAGAATACAAAAAACCCATGGAACTATGTAAATTTCCATATAATAACAGATTATAATTGATAAATGCCTTAATTTGGATTAAGGGATTTATTAATTATTGTATATAAACATAGTTTTCTGGATTTATCAGATTATTTAGGTAATCTGTTTTATAGTTATGCAACCAGACAAGTCCCTTGATGAATATAAACTCCTATTGAGTTTGAAAATTTAGATTTTTTGTTCATTCTAAGAGGTAGTATTCCTTTATAGATTTGTCAAGAGATAAACATGGTTTTACATTTATTTGTAGTTTGTCTGATATTCAAGCCGATATGTCATTACAAATTGATGATCAAAGATACGATGGCTTGCTGATTCTTTACAATAACGATCATAGCTAAAAGTTTTTAAATGCATGATGGTTTGCCGATTCTTTACAATAATGATCACAGCTAAAAGTTTTTAAATGCATGATGGTTTGCCGATTCTTTACAATAATGATCACAGCTAAAAGTTTTTAAATGCACGATGGTTTGCCGATTCTTTACAATAACGATCACAGCTAAAAGTTTTTAAATGCATGATGGTTTGCCGATTCTTTACAATAACGATCACAGCTAAAAGTTTTTAAATGCATGATGGTTTGCCGATTCTTTACAATAATGATCACAGCTAAAAGTTTTTAAATGCACGATGGTTTGCCGATTCTTTACAATAATGATCACAGCTAAAAGTTTTTAAATGCATGATGGTTTGCCGATTCTTTACAATAACGATCACAGCTAAAAGTTTTTAAATGCATGATGGTTTGCCGATTCTGTACAATAACGATCACAGCTAAAAGTTTTTAAATGCATGATGGTTTGCCGATTCTTTACAATAATGATCACAGCTAAAAGTTTTTAAATGCACGATGGTTTGCCGATTCTTTACAATAACGATCACAGCTAAAAGTTTTTAAATGCATGATGGTTTGCCGATTCTTTACAATAATGATCACAGCTAAAAGTTTTTAAATGCACGATGGTTTGCCGATTCTTTACAATAATGATCACAGCTAAAAGTTTTTAAATGCACGATGGTTTGCCGATTCTTTACAATAACGATCATAGCTTAATGTTTTTTCACCGTTTTAAATGCATTCAGCTATGTCCATTGATCCACAATGACTTCGCTACATGGTAAAGTAGACGAAATTAAAAGAATATGTGTACTGTCTGACCAATAAACTTTTAGTCTCAGAATCTGGAATTTTTTAGCAAAATGATCTCAGGAACTCTTATCATATAATATCAGGGTTAGGGTTAGTGCTTGTATTATATAATAAAAGTTCCAAATAGAACAAATATTACATAACAAATGTTCTTTGGAACAGTTATTATAGTGTAACTTCTATATCGTCACACATCACTGATAGGAGGACTGCGTTTTAAAAAACCAGACCTATGCCGTTGCTTTATTTTTAGTTGGTAAAAGTAAAGTACAATCCGTTTAATTCCTGGGTTTTGAACTTGGGGGACATGTCCCAATCTGGGGACATTTGGACATTCTCCAGGGGACACAAAACTGATCTATAGGTATGAAAAAAATATGTTATAATTTGTATTATCTCGAACCACCAGTGTCCACTGCCTGCAACGACCACAATTTAAGTTTGTATTAAAACGAAAAATGCTGCCACTATATCATGCTTCGAAATTGTATGTTTTCGATGACTTCTGTGGACAATTCAGGTGACATGGTCATTTCCTTCCGCATTTTTGGGGACATTTTAGAAAACCAGTTGAAAACCCAGGGTTTAATATCTCACAAATCAGAAAGGAAATCTTTAAAATGTCAAGATTTTTAATTCTACCGTTATTCCGTAGTAAAGTATGAGATACAGACATTTGATGGCATTTTTATACAATTCCATTTACATGCCATTTCTGTATCTCTGAATAAAAAATGTAACTCTTATGGCAATTAAAGATAAAATTTAATCGATCATTTTACTTCAAGTTGGTCCTACTTCTTGCATATTGTCGATAACGTGAATTTAAGCAAAATACAAGTAAATGTACGTCAAATACATGACAAGTTTACTTCACTTCACCTGAAGATAACAATGTAAATTATTGAAACGTTGTGTGTAATAAAACTAAGGAGTAGTATACCATATAAGCTGATGATGACAATGTAAATTATTGAAACGTTGTGTGTAATAAAACTAAGGAGTAGTATACCATATAAACTGATGATGACAATGTAGATTGTTGAAACGTTGTGTGTAATAAAACTAAGGAGTAGTATACCATATAAACTGATGATGACAATGTAGATTGTTGAAACGTTGTGTGTAATAAAACTAAGGAGTAGTATACTATATAAACTGAAGATGACAATGTAGATTGTTGAAACGTTGTATACAATAAAACTCAGGAGTAGTATACCATATAAACTGAAGATAACAATGTAGATTATTGAAACGTTGTGTGTAATAAAACTAAGGAGTAGTATACCGTATAAACTGATGATGACAATGTAGATTGTTGAAACGTTGTGTGTAATAAAACTAAGGAGTAGTATACTATATAAACTGAAGATGACAATGTAGATTGTTGAAACGTTGTGTGTAATAAAACTAAGGAGTAGTATACCATATAAACGTATGATGACAATGTAGATTGTTGAAACGTTGTGTGTAATAAAACTAAGGAGTAGTATACTATATAAACTGAAGATGACAATGTAGATTGTTGAAACGTTGTGTGTAATAAAACTAAGGAGTAGTATACCATATAAACGTATGATGACAATGTAGATTGTTGAAACGTTGTGTGTAATAAAACTAAGGAGTAGTATACCATATAAACTGATGATGACAATGTAGATTGTTGAAACGTTGTGTGTAATAAAACTAAGGAGTAGTATACCATATAAACTGATGATGACAATGTAGATTGTTGAAACGTTGTGTGTAATAAAACTAAGGAGTAGTATACCATATAAACTGATGATGACAATGTAGATTGTTGAAACGTTGTGTGTAATAAAACTAAGGAGTAGTATACCATATAAACTGAAGATAACAATGTAGATTGTTGAAACGTTGTGTGTAATAAAACTAAGGAGTAGTATACCATATAAACTGATGATGACAATGTAGATTGTTGAAACGTTGTGTGTAATAAAACTAAGGAGTAGTATACTATATAAACTGAAGATGACAATGTAGATTGTTGAAACGTTGTGTGTAATAAAACTAAGGAGTAGTATACCATATAAACTGAAGATAACAATGTAGATTGTTGAAACGTTGTGTGTAATAAAACTAAGGAGTAGTATACCATATAAACTGATGATGACAATGTAGATTATTGAAACGTTGTGTGTAATAAAACTAAGGAGTAGTATACCATATAAACTGATGATGACAATGTAGATTATTGAAACGTTGTGTGTAATAAAACTAAGGAGTAGTATAATAACATAAAATTGTGTTCCGTTAAATAATGTCAAGTTTAATAAAATTTAGATATATATAATTCTAATAAACAATATAAGCTATTTGGCTCCATTGCAGAGCTAACAAGCCTTGCCTCGTAGAGATACGCCACCACAAATAATGAACTTTGAGGAGGGGACTTATAGAAAAGAACTGTGACAAAACGTGAAAATTTCTTTAACGATTTGTATTCTTAAATCGGCCTTATCACGCATAAATAAATTTGAAAATGAAATCAAATGAAATGAATGGAGTTTTACGTCCTGCATTTCTGCACCTATATGGGTTAATTGAAGACGGGCAAACGCCATGCAGTGAGCAATGAGGGAAATTTTGCCAGGACAGCGGCATTAGCCTGCTCTTTTTTTCGATTTCCAACTGTCGAGGGATCTTTAACGTGCACATCCAATAGCACATGGGGTCTCGGTTTATTGTCCCATCCGAACGACTAGACGCTTTTCCATGTCAGCCCCTCCGACCTGCATCACTGACAGGGGGAAACCGGGTTGAAAAATCGAAAGGTATCATCTCGACCCATGCCGGGAAAGTCGACTTCAGAAAAAAGTAAAACTGACAAATCCGTCCTAATAACAGTCCGGAAGAATATCTACCCTAGGGGATTATTCTTAGAAAACAAGCCATGAATATTTAAGTATTTAAAAGGTTGGTAATTAAACTAAAGTTTCTAACAATACCCCTGTCTTCTCACTAAGTATACAAACAGCTAATAATTGATACACGGCTATTATTTATCAGGAACTTTCCGCTCCCTGCAGACCAATTACAAGGATAATATTTGTACAATTGCGGTATTAGACTATATCCTAGAAAGAGTTTAAAACTTTAAGATTAGCCTTTGCCTTTGATTTTCGGGATATTTAACTCTTACCATCGAGATATCAAGAATCAACAAAGTTTCCATTTCAGAAATCAGAAACCCCCGTCTTAGATTCGGCTTACATTGAAATTGATCTGGATGTTACAAAGATATGAAAAACACATTATTGTTTATAATAATAAACTCTTTATTTTACATGGGTCAGAATTAGGCCCAATACCACGAGTGATAACGTTCCTGTCTCACACCCAGCCCATGGGGACAAACATACATACAGTATACAACATAAAGAAGTTTATTTGTTGTTGCCAATGTATTTCCAAGCGGCTCTTGGATTTTGATATTTGTTTACGGTTCGGATCGTAAGTGCTTTGGTCGATTATATTCCAATATTGGAAAAATATCAAATGATTCTTTTTTTTAATATTTTATTGTATATGACATTTCGTTTGCATTTGTTTTATCAAATATTCATATTTCTTCATATTATTCCTATTTAGCTCATAACGTGGGACCCATTAATCTATAGCATGACAAATATATCCAAATGGCGGAAGAATTGTTAAAATGCTTTTTCCATTACGAGTTTTTTTTTATGTTTTTGTTTTAAACATATTAAGTGATGCTATGTAAGCGTTTACTGTTGTAAAAAATAAATGGAGTTTTACGTCCTACTTGTCTGCATCTATATGGGCTTATTGAGGACGGGAAAACACCATGCAGTGTGCAATGAGGGAAATTTTTGCCGGGACAGCGGCATTACCCTGCTCTTATATTCGATTTGCAACTGTCGGGGTCTCGGTTTATTGTCCCATCCGAACGACTAGACGCTTCTTCCATGTCAGCCCCTCCAACCTGCATCACTGACAGGGGGAAACCGGGTTGAAAAATTAGAAGGTATCATCTCGATTCATGCCGGGATTGTACCCTGGACCTTCAGGTTAGCGAGCAAGCGTCTAACTCACTGATCCACCGCAGTTCCCGTTTACTGTTGTAGCCCGCCCCCATGATTAATGGAAAAATAAATAAAACAGGAAATGATATTGAGTTTTACGTCCTGCTTTTCTGCACCTGTATGAGCTAATAAAGATGGGCGAACGCCATGCACTGTACAATAAGGGCACAGCCTGTCCCACCCGTTCAACCCAACAGGAAATCTCACAAGAATGCAATGGTAGAGCACGATCCGCAATGCTTCTATTCTTAGTGTTAAGGTTAGGGAACATGAATTTAACACAACATTTGAACTCATTTTTCGTGTTAATATAGTACTTTTTGGGAGTGAACACGCGAAACCAGTATATCTTTTACATAATAAAGTGTTTCAATATCAATCAAATAAGGTAATATTTGTATTTCACCGAATCCTCATTCTGTACTAACACCAGAGTTAACACTAACACGGAATTTGACCTCACCCATTGTCTATAATAATAATAAACTCTTTATGTTACATGGGTCAGAATTAGGCCCAATACCACGAGTGATACGGTCCTGTCTCACACTCAGCCCATGGGGACAAACATAGATACAATATACAACATATAGACACAAAAAAATGATGGACAAAGTATGATTTAAGATATACAATATAGTAATATACACCAAGTACATGTACATGTGTATTAAATGGACATATATACATCCAGTATTCGTTTCTTGCTACATATAGTATCTCATTCAATATCTGTCATACCTCCTTCCATACGACGGCTTCACGATTGATCAGTATTATTGGTATTCACAATTTAAAGCACGAATGAATGTGAGTTTAAAACGATAGGAACCTAGTCAATAGATGAACACTTTATTCTAATTTTATCTAAGGAATTAAACTGCTATAATTACGTACATTGGTGATTATTATTATATTCTCGTATGGGAAGCTCGCTACTAAATAATTATTGCACTCGGTTTTGTCATGCTCTGGACGAGATTTTTGATTAACGGAATTGTTTTGCTTGTACGGACTTTTATTATATAAATACTAAAAATGGCTTATAACAATAAGCTACTACAGATAGTTTCCGAAAGCTGCATTTAAACTTCTATTGAATTAAAATTCAGAGACTACTCAAAAATTAATTTAGAAATTGAAATTCTAATAAAGAAGTAAAGGTGGAATATGTGATCTGCATACTAAATGGATTATCAGATAAAAATGTTTGATGTCAATTTATGAGTAAAATTGACAGTGGAATTAGTTGTTTATTATACATCATGCTGAAAATGACTGCTTTGATAACTTGGCTTGTGTTTCTACTTCCGTCATTAAGGTAAGAACGTTTAATTGCACACTTTGACATTGAAAATGGTAAATATGGGCGAGTGAAAAAAAGTGTTAATGTGGAAATTTACATGCTACTTTTCTGCTCAAGTTTGTGCTAAAGCAAAACACACAGTGTGAAATATGGCAATTGGCTGGGGTAGCGGTTTTAATCGATTCTGCCCTATCTGAACCATAAGGCGCGTTGTATGTCGGTCCTTTATCTGTCATCGGTTTGAAAATTCCAAGGTATCATGGATGCTAAAACTGAACCGAAACATCAGGGTCCAGAGCGCCATTAACCTTTCAAGACACCTATTTCTACTGTATTACCTGTAAAATGTTTTACGGTTTCAAATCTAAGGTTGCCTTTTGACAAAAACTTCACAAATAATTTGTACTTTGACAATTATTATCTGCTGCTTCAAGATCATTATGGCACTGTTTTTTTTAATAACAATAAATGTGAATTTAATTTGTTATTCATTAAAGTGTTTTTTCATAAACCGTTCAGCTTTTTAAAATTATTTTTATTTTGAGGATCAGTGTGCTTATGAAGATGAATCTTATGGAGTTTGTCATGATCTTATAATTTGAAATAACTTATCCGACTAAAAGTTTTCTAGCTATATTAGCGGTAACTCGTGTGCAATCTAAATGGCACATTTTGACAGATGGCGACTTAACTTGCTGAAATTGTTTGATAATAAAACCAAGCATGAACGATCCCAATCGTAAAACAAATCTCGAAATCCATGTAAACACATTGACAATATTACAATACATATAATACTCTTGTTTAAACATAATCGAAAATATTTAAATTATTGCCCTTGTTCTTTGAAATGCGTTCGATTTTTTATAAACACGGGGTGGAGTTCTTCATAGATTTAATTGGAACTTGTTCAAATTTTTTATAATCACGCAAGGATGAACTTTCTAAAATAAATAATCTGAAAATATTTTATATAAGTTGTTGCCCTTGTTTTTCAGTAAACACTCCTAAAGATTCTGAAAGAAATTGAATATTTAATGATTTTGATGGCTGAGATTCTGCCATATGTAATTTTCCGAACAAAGCTGCCAGTGGGCATATGTTACCTTGCAAGATATCTTTGAACCTGTAGTTATTATTGGACTAAAGGCACTATTTTAGAATACGGAAAGTCTGCTTCTTATCTTCGGCTTTTAACGCTACATATTAATAAAAAAAAATCAATACGGTACCATGTGTTATATGCTAAGGACATTATACCCTTATTTTTATTTGATTCCCAGCACAGTGCCTAAACCTAAAAGATTAAAAACGCCACTTTCACCAGTTTACCAAACAGCTTTAGAGTAGATGATAAAACTCTGCAATCGTTATCAACGGCGATAAAAGCTTTCTTTAATCTCTGTATTGATTTACAGTTTTATGCATTTTAACATTAATGTTAAAGTGTTCTGGTGCATGTTCATATTCCGTATATTATGTAAAGTAAACACCTTATTGGTAATGTGCCTTATTCGATTTTGTAGCTTGCAATATTTGCTTCAATTTATCTTCAAGAGTTCTATAATCCAGTTTAAAGGGTCATTCTGCTTTTTTGAAAAAAGTTTCCATTGTCAAAAAAATCGCAAATGCTACCTGAGAGTATTTTTAAACATGCTTATTGTATCTCTAAACCTTCTAAACTTAAAACCCTTACGTAAGGTTTTTAAAAATTTTAGCATGTTTTTAGCGTTTAAAAATTAACGGCTGGACTTTTTTTAGTTAAAACTTTCAGATACATTAAAGGGCACATAGTTACAGATTTTGGTATAAAGTTTTCACAAATTTGAGCAAAAAAAATTTTTGACCTAAAAAAAAATTTAGACTGTCCCTTTAATAGAATTTCAACGTTGAAATTTTTTTTCATAATGCAAATAATGTAGGTTATGGATTCATGCATAGAACGTCTTTGAAGTAGTCGATTCATTAAAATTAAAGTCAAGAGCGTGCAATTGTCAGCAAAATTATTCTCAATAAAAAATATACAATTCGTAGCAGGATTAAATATTTCCCTCACCAAGACACGAAAGTATAAAATCCGGAAACTCATAAATTTCATATTATGACATAAGCACCCATTTATGATCCTATATATACTGGGTGAGGTCAAATTCCGTGTTAGTGTTAACACTGGTGTTAGTACAGAATTTAGACTGGGTCATATGCCAATATTACCTTATTTGATTAATATTGAAACATTTAAGTATGTAAAAGATATACTGGTTTCGCGTGTTCACTCCCAAAAAATACTATATTAACACGAAAAATGAGTTCAAATGTTGTGTTAAATTCATGTTAACACTAACACGGAACACTAACACGAGATTTGACCTTACCCACTGTATACATATTTATACTCCTATCCGGCTTATGGACAATTCACCTTTCCTGCGTTCAGTTTGTCATACAGTAGCGCAGTTCTATAGAATCTTGTAAATACGACCTACTGAACACAATAAAGCCAGAATTTCCAAGACATCATTTACCCCGAAATAATACGATAACAAAAAGATACTGAGTCACATTAATCATTGTAGAAACCATCTGAGCATTGAAATATATACAAATACATATGTAAATAATCTTTAAGCGACATTTAGGGAAATAAGCACATTAAAAACGTAACTAAATTCCATTGTTCCACTTATGACTATTCATTTATAATTATGTTCTTTCCATTTAAAGGGGACCATTCTTCATTTTTATTGGTTGATTTGGGTCTTGAATATACTTAAGTATCCTTCAGAAGCACTAAAAATGTACGAAAATTGCATATTTCCTTCAAATAAATCTTAAATTAGACATTTCTCCTTCTATTTCTATAGATGACTTTCCTATATATTGCATAGTATCGCTAATGTGTAGTAGGGCATTATAACTTTCAAATGCTAATAATTATGGATGCACATGGATTTGAAGACTCAAATTTCAATGGTGAGTTGTGATAACCAGTACTAAATTGCTGAGCTAAAAAAGTTCCCATTTCTGAGATTTGGAAAAATTGACCCACGAAAATGAAGCCCGTGCCACTTTAATGTCGCTGAAGGATAAGTGATGTGCTCATTATGGAGATTCGACACTGGAGATCTCTTAAAGAGGAATGTTCACTCACTCCGTTGCTGCTGCTCTGGACAACCGAAACCTAGTCATAAACACATGAATATTTTAATCCTTAAGCGACATTTAGGGCTAGTTTCAACAATCTACATTGTCATCTTCAACTGTTGCTATTCTATTGTTTATTTCTTGTATAGGAGACTCCAACTAGAATAATCAAACCCACAATACATGTACAACATTCCGCAGAATCCCACTAGAATCCGCAGACCCCAAATGTTTGCCACAATAAGGGAAGTAACTATTCACAAATTTTAAATTGATTTGGTTTAAAAAACATACCTTCTTGTACTATATGTCTTCACTTCACCTGAAGATGACAATATAGATTGTTGAAACGTTGTGTGTAATAAAACTAAGGAGTAGTATACCATATAATCTGATGATGACAATGTAAATTGTTGAAATGTTGTGTGTAATAAAACTATGGAGTAGTAAACCATAAAATTGTGTTCCGTTATTTAATGAATATTTTAGATAATCTAATCAGTAATAGTGTTCACAGCTTATCGTAAAAATGTGATCCTTCAAATCCATGGGAATCTATAACTATCCTCGTCAACATCCTTGAAATTGAGCACTTCGAATTGAAAGAACCGCCATTTTCAGCAAACGTTAAGTTTGAAAATATCTAAACAATGATTTCATATCAACAAAACGTACAATATTATAGGGTAGCCTGATTTTAAGAAGAAGAAAAATTTGTAACTGAAAGAAAATACAAGGTTTTTTTTCGATTTCATACAGTTTTAGTACTCCCTGTTTACACAGGCTCAACTCGAAAATGCTTAACATTCCCCTTTAAAGGTATTACACTAAAATCCGTACAAGCAAAACTATTCCGTTAATAAAAAATCTCGTCCAGAGCATGACTAAATCGGGTGCAATAATTATATAGTAGTGGACTTCCCATACGAAAAGTACCATCAGGTGTTTCGAAAAGAGTAAACTTGTGTTGGTATTGGTTTTAAATTCAATTGTATGTCTATGGTTTTTGCAAATTCTACTTAAACGGCTTCATGACGCTTTTGTAAAGATCCTGATATTATTAGCAGCTTTTCCGATAGAGACATCATAAAATGCTATGTTTAAAGTAACTTGACTTCCAAGAAACACACAAAATAATTTATTGACTGAAAATTAGAATAGTGAAAATCAATGCTATCAGTTACCCCGATTCACATATTTTCATTATGATATACTTACTCATGTATGATTGATATAATTCCTCATGTGAAAAGTTCATAAGCTGTTACCTATGTTTCGTCAAAATGTCCTTTTGGATTTCGAGTTTCGTTTTGCGGTTCAGATTGTTAGTACTTATAGTATTTTTATACAGAAAAACATAAGTATCATATTGTTATGTTGTGTAATTTTCATAATTATAATAAACTATGTTCCAGATTGTGGGAGCCGCGGTGGCTCAGTGAGTTAGACGCTTGCTCGCTAACCTGAAGGTCCAGGGTTCAATCCCGACATGGGTCGAGATGATGCCTTCGGATTTTTAATCCCAGTTTACCCCTGTCAGTGATGCAGGTCGGAGGGGCTGACATGGAAAAAGCGTCTAGTCGTTCGGATGGGACAATAAACTGAGGTCCCGTGTGCTTTTGGCTGTGCACGTTAAAGATCCCTCAACAGTTGGAAATCGAAGATAAGAACAGGTCCTTAATTAGCCCATATAGGCGCAGAAAAGTAGGACGTAAAACTCCATTCATTTCATTTTTGTTCCAGATTGTGTGTTATTGAGTGTACCTCTAAATGGCAAAGTTCTGCTGGCCAGAACACATCTGAATTGTTAGATCGCTTACTTCAAGGTTATGACAAGCGACTTCGACCAGGGTTTGGAGGCAAGTGAAGCTTTACTTTTTTTCTTTGTGACCCATTATTGTACAAATCACTAGTAATAATTGAATTGTTTAATTAACTGCACTATCGATACTCTCTCACTTGAGGTTATGCCCACATACCTGTGCCCGTGCTTTCGTAACCCTTAACCGGAATGTTGCAACCTTTAATTCCTACTACAAATGTTATACATGCCGAGGAAACGATTCAATAGAATTCTATTTAAATTAAAACCATGTAATTAAGCTTACTTCGATTTTATGATATTCTCGTGTAATTCACAAGTTCTCATTGGGCTCGAAAGAAAGTGTGCATTACTAATTTGCAGAAAATTTCTCTATCTTGCTTTCCCGATTACAAAGAAACATCTATATTTTACAAGGATAGCTACTGAGGTTCCCATGAGGATCTTTTCTTCCAGCTGGTCCTTGGCCAAATCTTGACCGAGAACCGAACTCTCAAACCCAACAACCTCCAAACATACAAGTGTATTGACCGGAACAACTTCAGGTACTATTCTTGCAATATTGTGAATATCCTGTCCGGATCTTTTATTGGTATCCAGTGGGCTTCCCTAGCTTGATGGAATTTCGTAGTATCATCTTCTGACAAGTCAATTACCTTATATTCATTATATTCCTGATGACAGAGTGAGAACCACATTGAAACATTGAAGTAATAAATTTTCTAAACGTATTCAGTATATTCCTGATGACAGTGTGAGAACCACATTGAAACATTGAAGTATTAAATATTCTTACAGTATATATCCATAAAATTGTCTTATCTATATAACAATACTGCAATCTAATAAGCAGATAACTTCCTCATAATCCTTGCAGTTGACGCATCTGTAAATGGGTACGGATAATTAAAAAAAGAGAGATGCCAAAGCTGGTAGAAATGCAACGTGGCTCTTAGCTATCTTCTGGGGTTGTTGTTGTACTCCCAATTGACTGCAACATAGCTGTTAGCCGACGTGTATTTATTAGACTGGAACTGTAAGGGTGCTATAAGTTGGTTGAAGGACTGGAGACTGACTCAATATACATACACTTTACTTTACATTCAATTACAAACATTCTCTATACTATTAAACATCATCTAAACTATAAACATATACTATATCTGTCCTAACTACGCGACACGTTCGCCCATAAAACACTAGCTCTAGAATCAATATCCTCCTCTGTCCCTTGCTAAAAGAAATGTCTAGGAATGACTGCCCCTTTCCTATACTCTCTCCCCTATTTATCTCTGAATACTTCTTTGTGCAAAACCCCTGTTGTCTTCTCAACCTAATTATCTTGCGTAATTCAATGACTTCTTTGTTGACCAGCTTATAATCCTTAACTCTAACCAGCCATGCTTGGCTTGACATTTGAAAGACTCCTTTGATATACCCCTTCATTCAATCTACCTTTAAAAACCTATTGCGTAACTATCTATTAAAATACTATTAAATGTGAATGACTGTTTCCGTATTCCTTGTCTCTGAAATCCTAACATTAATTATAACTTGTGAAAACTAAACATCATTACATTAGTTATCCGCTATCCGTAGAAAATCCATCATGATGATTTTCTTGAATAATATTAAAAAAAAACAAATAAACATGCACAATCAATAATCAAAGAGGAATTAAAACGTATGAAAGAAATGTTCCAAAAATAGAATGTCACTTTATTGTCCTGCGTCTGAAACAAAACACATGATGATGACGCAGCACTGGTTTCCAAAGAATAATGTACACAGCAAGATGATTTTCGATGTCCGAAATGAAAAATATACACAATGTCTTCTAGTTTGTCTACTTCTGATTCGTTATGTTGGTTCTGTTAGTTATATTTCTTCTGTTCCGATCTGAAATAGAAAATATATATCGCCCAATGGGCGAAGAGTATAGTACCTGTTATGTGCGGATTATTTTCAGTTTGCTATGAACACGTTTAGCATTAAAAAAGTATTTTAAGGATATAACTGTCATTATCGACTTAGAGACATGGAAGAATTTCTTATGAAGACTACAGTGGATAACTTATATACATCGAACTATTTACACAAAAGGATAATACTACAATACCCAAATTCTTCTATGGAAACACGTATATAGCATCGAAACTATGTCGATAGGAATAGTTGTACTACACAATGAAGTAAACTTAAATAAGCCAAAACGTGAACCATTGATAACTAAGGGCGATTTATACAAAACGGATACATCAACTCAACATGACATAAACATCACTAACATCACCGTGACCAAGGAACAATAGAACTCTATACTACAATTACTCAAGAATTGTACAAAAAACAAAAAAAAAAAAGGTATGACTACACAAGTTAAACCTGACGAAAAAAAACCCCAATAGAATCCTTATTCTATGTATTCGCAACAACTGTACACCAGTAAAATAAATCAACAATGGTCAACCTTGACCAACAACAAATAGAACTGCATACTACCCATACTCAATAATATCACACGATCGAGGTATAACTGCACAAGTCAAACCTTATTAAGGAACAATAGAACCTTATACTATATTACTCAATAGTTGTACGACACACTGAAGTAAACTTAATAGAGCTAAAACGTGGACTATTGGTAGGCTAAGTACGAACTATTTAAACAAAAGGGATACACTATACTGAATAAGGAACCCATCCAAAATCTACATACCTATACGTCACGTCTTCTCAATAATTGTACTACACCATGAAGTCAATTTAGATGAACTAGACGTACTAACCTTAGATAATTAACACCACGTTAAATGATCCTTTTTAGGTTCCTAATAACACCAATCCTACGATATGGCAATATATATGTATACTATTTCAATAAAACAAAACTTCCGAACAAGCAAAGTTGAACACCTTGGCAACTTGCCTTAATCAATTTTATGTACATTTGGCATTACAATATGGCCGATCTTTTCGACGACTGTCCTCTAAATTATATCTATATACATTATCTACATAAGCTCCATGTAATCAAACAAGGGTAGCCTACTCGGAACATAATCTGTTCCAAAATATTTTAGTTTAGGACATAAAAGCGTGAACTGCGGTAAGCAAACATCTCGCCCGAAAAAAAAATTGGAGAGTATTTCGCATCACCATGAATAGATGATCTGTATGCAATGCAAATGCAAGGAAGATCATTATTCCAGTCACCTTCCTAGACCATAAACCAATCAAATCCAACCTGAACAAAGTATGGAAATCTGACATCATAAAATCTCACAAAGCTGTAAATGAAAGAACTAAACCACCTACATCAAAATAAAGATTTCTCCTTTTTCACTAATGGGCTCACAACAATAAAATCACCTTAACAACTAATTAGAAAACGTACTAAGAAAAGCAAACAATTAAACCCATGAACTAAAAAGATCAACGATGCGTAAAATATATCTATCTTTTTTTATCAATCAAAAATGGCCAATTGCGGCAAACCTTGCGCAATAAATTCTACCATAAAATTTATCAGCCAAAATTTGGACTGTAACATCACTTTCCATTTTCAAAAATATTTTGCTCCTAATCATGGTTTCCTTAACCGGAATAAGACAAACATATAAAACCCTAAAATTTGTAACCATATAAGAACACTGTGTGAAAACTCTCACAAAATCTTGCCTTCTTTCTACAACTCTCAAAACAAAGGATAGACCTATCAAACCTAAGATCATGCATGATTATAGACGCTTTGGCGTTGACAAATCGTAAAAACAAATAATACAATTTAAAAACAACACTCACCGAATAACGAAAGCCTCTCATGCTTGAAACTGGTTTCTTAATTGTCGTATTTCTCTCAATTTATAATCTATTCTGGCATACCATTTTCTTGTCTTTCTTATTCTGTTTCTTTGATGGATTTCGGACTTCAACGTTGTGTTTTTGTGACGACCTTGTAATTTCAGGAATTCGAAACTGTCAATCGGTACCATTGCAACGTGGCTCTTAGCTATCTTCTGGGGTTGTTGTTGTACTCCCAATTGACTGCAACATAGCTGTTAGCCGACGTGTATTTATTAGACTGGAACTGTAAGGGTGCTATAAGTTGGTTGAAGGACTGGAGACTGACTCAATATACATACACTTTACTTTACATCAAATTACAAACATTCTCTATACTATTAAACATCATCTAAACTATAAACATATACTATATCTGTCCTAACTACGCGACACGTTCGCCCATAAAACACTAGCTCTAGAATCAATATCCTCCTCTGTCCCTTGCTAAAAGAAATGTCTAGGAATGACTGCCCCTTTCCTATACTCTCTCCCCTATTTATCTCTGAATACTTCTTTGTGCAAAACCCCTGTTGTCTTCTCAACCTAATTATCTTGCGTAATTCAATGACTTCTTTGTTGACCAGCTTATAATCCTTAACTCTAACCAGCCATGCTTGGCTTGACATTTGAAAGACTCCTTTGATATACCCCTTCATTCAATCTACCTTTAAAAACCTATTGCGTAACTATCTATTAAAATACTATTAAATGTGAATGACTGTTTCCGTATTCCTTGTCTCTGAAATCCTAACATTAATTATAACTTGTGAAAACTAAACATCATTACAGAAAGGTGAATATATCGTCAAGAAAATGGTCGTCAAATGATTAGATACATGCATACCCATCTGTAAATAAAATTAAAAACTTTCAACGTTTTAATACACTATCTTTTATATGGTGTTTTAAAGTTCAGGGGCCTTATTATCGAAAACTTAACTTAATGTGATTTTAGTGATACAGTAATCTGATTGTTCAGTTACTAAAATCAGTTTTAAATTAGGTATTGTTATCCAATCATATTGCTGTATTTCTTAAAATCTGGATTTTATCTAACTTAAGTTAACGAGAATAAGGCCCCTGATTGGTCAGTTACTAATAAAATTATGTAATATTATCCAATCAATTTGCTGTATTTCTTAAAATCTTAATTTTATCTTAGTTAAGTTTTCGAGAATAAGGCTCCTGATTGGTCAGTTACTAAAATCCGTTTTAAATTAGGTATTATTATCCAATCATATTGCTGTATTTCTTAAAATTAGATTCTATCTAAGTTAAGTTTTCGAGAATAAGGCCCCAGACAAAGTTAAGAGACCCTTGTTGCCTTTCTGAAAATATTTTATTTATCTTAACTCTTTGAAACTTTATGGAGGTACTTTATTTAGCTTTTCGTCTAGAATAACTTTCTTTTGTCGTCGTCTTAATTGAGCATTAAATTGAAATAAAGAGAAAAGTGAAGGATAATATGGCACTATAGTCGGAGTAATTTAATTTCAAATGATTAGTATGTCCTAGACTATTATTATCCTCCACATTATTTGCCTTATTAATTTGATTAGATAGACAGTTAGTTGTATATATGGCTTAAAATATTGACTCCCTCTGAGGACTTCATTTTATATTGTCTCTCTTTTAATTAGGTGGGAGCCGCGGTGGCTCAGTGAGTTAGACGCTTGCTCCCTAACCTGAAAGTCCAGGGTTCTATCCCGGCATGGGCCGAGATGATACCTTCGGATTTTTCAACTAGGTTTCCCCCTGTCAGTGATGCAGGTCAGAGGGACTGACATGGAAAAAGCGTTCGAAAGACAGTTAAAAAAAGAAAAGAAAGAAACATCTTTATTTTACAAGGATAACAACTTAGGTTCCATGAGCTGGACTTGGACAAACCTTTTGTCATTGATTTTACAAGGATAACAACTTAGGTTACGTGCGGATCCTTTCTCCCAGCTGGTCCTTGACCAAACCTCTTGGCATTGATCTTTCCCGGATTATCTGTACCCATTTACAGCTGGGTGTTAATAGACAATTAAAAAAAAGAAAGAAACATATTTTACAAGGATAATAACTTAGGATTCGCCGGATCCTTTCTCCCAGCTGGTTCTTGGCCAAACCTCTTGGCATTGATCTTTCCCGGATTATCCGTACCCATATACAGCTGAATGGACTGGAATTATGAGTAAAGATGCCTTATTCAAGGTCATCGGACTTTCACACCCTAGTCAGGGACCGAACTCTCAAACATAACAACCTTCATTTGCTCGTATCTAAGCAAATGACGACATGTTTGTAAATAACGATACGCTAACCACTGTGCTATAGAACCTCACAACCTTAGTTGTATATATGGCTAAAAATATTGACTCCCTCTGAGGACTTCATTTTATGTTGTCTCTCTTTTAATTAGGTGGGAGCCGCGGTGGCTCAGAGTTAGACGCTTGCTCGCTGACCAGAAGGTCCAGGGTTCAATCCCGGCATGGGTCGAGATGATACCTTCGGATTTTTCAACTCGGTTTCCCCCTGTCAGTGATGCAGGTCGGAGGGGCTGACATGGAAAAAGCGTCTAGTCGTTCGGATGGGACAATAAACCTAGGTCCCGTGTGCTATTGGCTGTGCACGTTAAAGATCCCGCGACAATTGGAAATCGAAAATACGAGCAGGCTAATGCCGCTGTCCTGGCAAAATTTCCCTCATTGCACACTGCATGGCGTTTACAATAATTGTTGTCTCTAGGCCTTAATCTCAGTTAAAATATTCAGACAGAGAGCCATTTAGTAGACCGACAATTTGACTCAAATAGTCTATTTTAACTGAAATTAGAGACAACAATTATTGTTTTATTTTGTCGAAATAGTTGTTATCAAGCTGACATCATAACCCACAAGAAATTTGTCAGTTTTTAGAGAAAAAACTTTCAGGAAGAAGAATATTTCAACGCAAGCTTGGTCTCCTGTCCCTCAAATTCACTAATTGAGGGACAGGATGTTCCGGTCTAGTGTAGAAGATGAGTCTCTATTTTTCCATCTGCGTCAATCTTCAGCTCAGACAAAATGATAAATTGACCTTCAACTAAAACTAATTAACAAATGGCGGTTTTTTTTAAAGGGCAGTCTATTTTTGTCGTAGACTGGAAACATATGTTTGCTAAAAAAAAATTCGTCTCTGAACTTAAATGGACAGTCTGAATTTTTTTTAGGTCAAAATTTTTTTTTTTTTTTTTCAAATTTGTGAAAACTATACACCAAAATCTCTAATCTCTAACTATCTGTCCTTTAATGTATCTGAAAGTTTTGACTTAAAAGATCCAGCCGTTAATTTTTAAACGCTAAGAACATGCTCAAATAATTAAAAACATTACTTTAACGAGTTAAAGGGTTTACGTATGTATTTGAACGTCCTTATGTTTCTGATTCGATTATACTGTACACTGTGGAGAAATACGACAGCTACATATTCTGACGGTAGCCTATCTGTCACCAATACTAGTTTAAAAGTCTTACTTAACAATTAGTACATTAACCGTAAACCAACTTGGAGTTCATCATAGAAGTAGCATATTTTAGAATTTTTTCATGTAAAATTTAAAATGTTTTTAATAATAAAATTTTTGAATATTATCAATTTAAAACGATACTACGTCTTAGGATTAACAAAAAAATTAACTTTTCAAACTTGGTTAATAGGAGTATATATTCCGTAGTATCGCTTAAGTGAATTTTAATATGGATATGATATAAAAAAAATCCAAAACTTGTCCGTTTGATAACTATCAAAAACAAGATTATAATGACTTCTTTGAGTATATAGCATATTGGGGTCTATTTTACACATTTTTCAATATCATATTTGCAGGTTTACCAACTACAGTTAAAACTGATATCATGGTTAGAAGCATGGGTCCGATATCAGAGAAGAAAATGGTAAATATGTTTCTCATAAAATAAAATTAGATCTTGCATTATTAGACCTTGCTCTCTAGTTTGTTCAGACTATGACAGATGGCATTTTAGAAATACTATAAGCACTTCAGTATGGACTTAATTCTCATTTTATTTTTTATATCTTTAATCGGAATAATGTAATGAGTGACTTGTTGATCCTTGTAAAAGCTGGGATGTAAATACGACTTTTACTTCTCACGCAAACAACACATCAAAACTCAATTGTCTAATCGTTCACGTCGATAACATAACGGTGAGCATAAAACAGACATGCACTACCGACATCTTCATACCGTTTACTAATCCAACGGAAATCCACACTTCTAATCTGAAAACGGTTAGTATTAAATACAGTGTGAATTTTTTTTAGGTCAAACATTTTTTTTCCTCAAATTTGTGAAAACTATACACCAAAATTTTTAACTATGTGTCCTTAGGCACAGGCATCATTTTAACGTGTCGATTTGGATAAGTCTCAGAAACGGGGATTTTTTAGCTCAGCAATTTAGTACTGGTTATCACAACTCACCATTGAAATTTGAGCATTCAAATCCATGTGCATCCATAATTATTAGCATTTGAAAGTTATAATGCCCTACTACACATTAGCGATACTATGCAATATATGGAAAAGTCATCTATAGAAAAAGCAGGAGAAATTTCTAATTTAAGATATATTTGAAGGAAATATGCAATTTTCGTATATTTCTAGTGCTTCTGAAGGATACTTAAGTATATTCAAGACCCAAATCAACCAATAAAAATGAAGACTGGTCCCCTTTAATGTACCTGAAAGTTTTAGCTAAAAAAAGCCAGTCGTTAATTTTTAAGAATATGCATAGGTATAATGAGCATACTCTAGAAATACTTCCAGGTAACATTTGAGATGTTTTTGATAATGGAAACTTTTTTGAAAAAAACAGAATGGCCCTTTAAAGATATACGGCCGTCTAAATATTGACTTATCAGCTGATAGGGTTCGATTTCAGCTATCTATGTAAGGCTGAATAAATAAATGAAATTTACAATTATTGCTCTAATACAGTGGATCCATACGGTCTGTAGTTGTGTTGTCAAATGTATTCGACCTCCTCCATGATGACACAAAACACGGCAACTAATGAACTATATCTCGACCTTGATCGGAGTATAACTTGAAATTTAGTTCTCTTGTGGGGTGTCCTACGAATTTAAAATTGTATGTGTATTCTATAGTATATTTGTATTTCTGTAAACAAAATATGATTTAAACATTGAATTCCTTATTTGGAAATTAACAGGAGGTCATGGATCCAGGAGTTTTATAAATTTTAACCGAGGTTTGAAAAAGGTTCGGTTCGAATTTTTGTCCCAGGTAAACTTATCCCAAGTCGGACTCCTTATTCCTCCTTATGAATGTCACAAATATAATAATCATTTGTATTTTTCAGGCTTATTCTATGGACTGTTATTTTAGGCAGTATTGGACCGATCGGCGACTATCTTTCAATGCTAGCGTTGAACCTATTGCTCAAGTTACTCTGAACGTTAAGATGCTGAATAGAATATGGTTTCCTGACACAGTATTTTTAAATGGCGGCCATTCCTATGTCCATATGATAACATCGCCTAATAAATTCGTTAGGCTGTCAGCGAACGGAAGTGTTTATTTATCACAAAGGTATGATAATTGACACAAAAAAAACATCATTTACATTACATCACATGCATCATCAATCTAATTAAAATTGTAACATAAATGATGTTTTTTCCTTTGATATTTTTGAGAAATAATTTGCTTAAAATGTGTGTTTGAGGAAAACTGTGGTGTATAAACAGCAAATTTGTGTTATTGCATTCTTGGGTAATTTGACATGAAAGCCATATAGAATCTAATAGGAAAAAATGAGTGAAATAACCAACTAAGTTATTGCACTCGCCGTAGCTCCGCCCCTTTTTGGAAAGACATCCCCTTTGCAGACGAAAATGAAACGTGCACGAGCTTCAATTTCATTGGATTAAAGAGTAACGTGATCGATGCTGTCATAACTTTTAAGCTGTCAATCATATTTATGTTACAAGTAATATATACCACGTGACTAACTCATTAACATATTTAAACAAAATCATCCTAACGGATTCGTTTGTTTAAATATGTTAACTCGTAAGCACCGTGGTATATATAGTACTTAGATTACATTTCATTTCTGTTATTTTTTTTATTGTCGACTCCATGTGATCTAACCACTTTTATAAGGCGAGCTGAAAGGACCGTATCAAGAGTTTATTATTATTATATTTCCAGACTCACTATTAAAGCAACATGTCCGATGCATTTAGAAAAATTTCCAATGGATTCTCAGAAGTGTCCATTGTTTGTAGCAAGTTGTAAGTGTATTATTTGATAGTTACTGTTATAATTAAAATGGGTGAGGTCAAATTCCGTGTTAGTGTTAACAGTGGTGTTAGTACAGAATGCAAATATTACCTTATTTGATTGATATTGAAACACTTAATTATGTAAAAGATATACTGGTTTCGCGTGTTCACATCCAATAGTACTATATTAACACGAAAAATAAGTTCAAATGTTGTGTTTAATTCATGTTAACACTAACACGGAACGCTATCACGAGATTTGACCATACCCATTGTTTCCAAGATGAGTGCTTGTTATTTTTCGATTACAACATTGTATACTTCTTAAAAATTGGACTTAAAAACATATTACTAAATCATAACTGAACCAGTCATAACATGGAAAAAACGTCTAGTCGTTCGGATGGGACAATAAACCGAGGTCCCGTGTGCTATTGGCTGTGCACGTTAAAGATCCCTCGACAGTTGGAAATGATAATAAGAGCAGGCTAATGCCGCTGTCCTGGCAAAATTTCCCTCATTGCACACTGTATGGCGTTTGCCCGTCCTCAATTAGCCCATATAGGTGCATAAAGTAGGACGTAAAACTCCATACATTTCATTTCATTTGAACCAGTCATATAAAAATACATAAAAATATTTAAGAGATATGTCAAGGACCTTGCGTAGTTTATAATATAAACTGATTAATGTTTTCAAATAATTTAACAATTTGTAAATATTTTTGCTCGAAGAATGGCAACTGTTTGTTTTATTGGAACTTTTCATTATGATATACTTACTCATGTATGATTGATATAATTCCTCATTTGAAAAGTTCTTGAGCTGTTACCTATGTTTCGTCAAAATGTCTTTTGGATATCGGGTTTCGTTTTGTGGTTCGGATCGTTAGTACTTGGTTTCTTTATTGGTACTATATGGGCTTATTTTAAATCAAATAACCTTGGCGTTGTTAAAGCATAACAGCTTTAAGAAATTTTTAGGACTTTCTGTTTTTGTTTCTGCTGGATAATAGCCATAAATTAACTGATTATGCTGCCATGACTAAATTGTATTTATTTGCATGTTAATAGTTGCCTATGGTTCATCTGATGTATTTTATGAATGGAGATATGGTGATTTAAAGGCAGTGTCTATAGCAGGGGGTATGACTATGTCACAATTTGATCTCATAAATATAGAGGCAGGACATTTTACACAGATATTCAAAGGGGGTATGTTTTGGATTTTTTGATGATTTACATTTTACTCTTTTGAGTCTTAAAGCCAAGATATTTTAACTAGTACTGGTACAAGGCTTGTCAACTTCTTGGGGGGGCCTTGGTTGAAAATGTTCAAAATCCACCTCTCACCCACACCCCCACCACAAAAACTCCTCTGATTTCGGCCACTCAATTTTCAGATCTCGAAAATTATATATTTTTTTATGAAAATGACAAAAAAAATTGATGAAAAAAGAAAAAAAAAAATTAACTGACAAAAATTAGGGGGGCCACGGCCCCCCACCCCTCCGCGGCCCCTGCTCTTTCTCGCTTACCTGACTATGGTCACGACTTTAATCCCGTAATGACGTCTTCAGGTAATTGTTCAACCCGGTTTCTCCTTTTAGTGATGCAAGACGGAATCGAAATTGAAAATAAGTGTAGGTTAAAGGTGGTCTTGGCAAAATTCCTGTCATTGCGCACTGCATGGCGTGTGTCCTTCCAGTAAACTCCATTTAATTTTATTTCGTCAACTCGTTAGTTTTGTTGTAGAATCGATATGAAAAACGGTATTTCTCTGATATTTTGATCAATATTGGTGTAATATAAGCTGGTTTATAATTTGGTTGCTGTCTTGGCAAAATTTCTGTCATTGTGCACTGCATGGCGTGTGTCCTTCCTGTAAACTCCATTTAATTTTATTTCGTCAACTCGTTATTTTTGTTGTAGAATTATAAAAAAACACGCTATGTCTTTGATATTTTGATCAATATTGGTGTATAGTCAAACAGATATTTCGGCTCATCCGAATATATACACAACCAGTCCATTATGTTTTCAAGGGTGTTACTGTAACTTACCAAACAAACAACCCTCTAAATAAGATACTTTTATACCCTTGAAAATATAATGGACTGGCTGTGTATATGTTTTGACGGTACCCGGATGAGCCGAAATATCTGTTTGACTATAATATAAGTTGGTTTATGAATTGGTTGCTTCCCTTCATATGCTTCTTATACCTTTTCTTTCAGTTCCACATTCTATTGTGTCAGTTAATTTTCATCTACGAAGACACACTGGCTATTTTCTTATTCAAGTGTATTTACCGTGTTGTTTGTTGGTAGTTTTATCCTGGGTTTCATTCTGGATCAACAGAGAGGCAGCTTCAGATAGAATTGCACTAGGTATGACTTTCTACACGTAAGAAATTAAATTCATTTCCGAAGAACTTTCAAGTGAATTTTCTACTCTTTAGTAGAAGTTATACTCATTACTTATTGTGATAAAATTATCTGGCACCTTTTTCTACATAATGCAAGGTTTTCCCCTGTCGGTGATGCAGGTCGGAGGGGCTGACGTGAAAAAGCGTTTAGTCGTTCGGATGGGACAATAAACCGAGGTCCCGTGTGCTATTGGCTGTGCACGTTAAAGATCCATCGACAGTTGGAAATCGCAAATGGCAAAATTTCTCTCATTGCACACTGCATGGCGTTTGCCCGTCCTCAATTAGCCCATATAGGTGCAGAAAAGTAGGACGTAAAACTCACTGGATTATCTGAAAAAGGACTCTAAAACCTAAAATAAATCAAACATATTGTCATTATATCAAATTAATTAAGAATCTTTATCTTATTGGCATGAATATATTTTGTCAATTTTTCCTTATTCTAGGCACAACGACGGTTTTAACCATGACATTCCTAGCACTGGATAGTCGAGACGATTTGCCTCGCGTGTCGTACAGTACAGCTTTGGACGTTTACGTTGCAATGTGTTTCTTGTTCGTATTTGCCTCAATAGTCCAGTTTGCTGGAGTTCATCATTTTACAAAATATGGTATTGCAGAAAAACAGGAAGGGTTTGCTCTCAGTGATGAGAGTGACGAAGAAGAAAAGGTATTCAAAATTGTCAATCGTATATACGTCGGCCATTTTCTATCAATAATAACCTCGTATGCAGATAGAAGAAAACCTTCCAATGCCAATGGGCGGAAGGAGATTACGCGATAAAAAATAGTTCTGTTTATGGGTTGTTAGTTACCTCCCTTGCACATTATGCTTATAGTTAGGAAAAGTCTGGATGTCAGAGACTTTTCAGATGACGTCATCAATAGAGACAAAAGTAGTGCGATTTATCCACCTGATGCATACAGGCTATTGTCAGGCGTAGCGAGAATGGCCGACATATTTACGATTGCAAAATTGTATCATTATTTTGGGTCTGTGCCATAATTGGTAGCCACTGAACCCCAAGACACACAGTGGTAATGACACCATCAAGAATGTCCGTTATGCAATTTCCAAAAATATGTACGTCATGATGAATTTATTTAAAGGAATGAACAAAAAATCTAAATTTTCAAACTTGGTCAATAGGAATACATTTATATACAGGGGACTTACCTGGTGGCATAACTATACAACAGATTACCTAAATAATCTAAAAACTATGTTTATATGCATTAATTAAAAAAACGCTTATTCAAATTGTAAGCGTTTTTCAATAATAGACTGTAATTGTATGGAAAATTACATAGTTTTATGGGTTTATTTGATTCTCTTTGTATACTTTTGACATCCTTGATGAATATATACTCTTATTGACCAAGTTTGAGAACTTAATTTGTTTTTGTTCATTTTAAGAGGTAGTATTGCTTTAATCTGAATTAAAGGATCATTACTTATACTCTGCAAAAAATCCCTTAAAATTAAATCAAAGAGGGTAAATTTTGAGCCAGTACACTACTTCTCATTTCTGCAGAAAAGTAGGACGTAAAATTCAATTCATTTCATTTTTTCATTTCATTTCTACTTCTCATTGTAGATTGAAATCCAGGACAGTTACCAACAAAATCCACATATAAGAAGAACGTCATCCATAGCTAAACATGGTTTTTGTCCAGTTTGTCTCCAGTGTTTAGGAAAATTTTTGAAGTGTTTGATGAACACAAGACATAATAAGTTTAAAAGACACGTTCGAAATGCACTAGGATTAAACAGCGTCAGTAAAATAGACAAAGTGTCACGTATTTTATTTCCTATGGCATTTACAACTTTAAATATTGTATATTGGGTGTCCTACTTAACGCATTAATTCAAAGCTAAATATATAGAGACACGATTGTATTTGAATTAATATTTTTCTTGGACTTGTACATACATTTGGCTGTGATATAGATTGCTCCTGAAAAAAAGTATGCCCAGGTCAACTGGTCGATTCTCGCATCTCATCGGATACGTCGTAGTCAACATGAACATGACCGACTACCAGCAACTACGGCACACGATTGCAACCGCCCATCAGATTCAAAGCAAAATATATAATCAAAGACATAATTTTGAAATAATATTTTTTCTTGTACAGACATTGGGCTGTGATATAGATTGCTCCTGAAAAAAAAGTATGCCCAAATCAACTAGTTGATTCTTGCATCTCATCGGATACGTCGTAGTCAACATGAACAACCTGCAACTACGGCAAAATATATAACCAAAGCCATAATTTTGAAATAATATTTTTTCTTGTACTGACATTTGGCTGTGATATAGAATGTTCCTGAAAAAAAGTATGCCCAGGTCAACTAGTTAATTCTCACAACTCATCGGATACGTCATAGTCAACATGAACATGACCGACTACCAGCAACTACGGCAAAATATATAACTAAAGACATAATTTTGAAATAATATTTTTCTTGTATGGACATTTGGCTGTGATATAGATTGTTCCTGAAAAAAAAGTATGCCCAGGTCAACTGGTCTATTCTCGCATCGCATCGGATACGTCATAGTCAACATGAACATGACCGACTACCAGCAACTACAGCAAAAGATTGTAACCGCCCATTAGATTCAAAGCAAAATATATAACCAAAGACACGATTGTATTTGAAATAATATTTTTTTTGTATGGTCATTGGGCTGTGATATAGATTGTTCCTGGAAAAAAAGTATGCCCAGGTTAACTGGTTGATTTTCGCATCTCATCGGATACGTCGTAGTCAACATGAACATGACCGACTACCAGCAACTACGGCAAAATATATAATCAAAGACATAATTTTGAAATTATATTTTTTCTTGTACTGAAATTTGGCTGTGATATAGATTGTTCCTGAAAAAAAGTATGCCCAGGTCAACTGGCTGATTCTTGCATTATGAAATATTTACTCATTTATTGATATACTTCCTCAAATGAAAGGTTCTATAGCTGCTACCAATATATTGGCAATGTGTTTACATGGATTTCGAGATTTGTTTTACGGTTGGAATCGTTCGTGCTCAAATGAAAAGTTCATTAGCTGCTACTAATATATTGCCAATGTGTTCGCATGGATTTCGAGATTTGTTTTACGGTTGGGATCGTTCCTGCTTGGGTTTTTTTTTTATTGTAGTCAACATGAACATGACCGACTACCAGCAACTACGGCAAACGATTGCGACCGCCCATCAGAATCAATTTTAAGTTGAAAATTGAAAACGAGCAACTGACGGTGATAATCGGCAACGCTAAAGGTCGGCGCACATTTAACGATTTTTGAACGGAACGCCCTACGATTTTTTGAAGGCGTTAAGTTATTGGAGCGTGCATTCAAAGCACACTTACCGACTTTTTATGGGGACTGGAGCACTTCTAGCGGTCGTTTTCTGAGATTCTGTCGTGAACAATATTGCACCCAATATATACCTGAAATTCAATTGGTTGCCTTTAATTATCATTAGCCATAATTCTGGTATTCACCAAACAGAGGTCGAGCTTGGTCATTCTCAAAAGGAAAACAAAATGTTAATACAATTAATCAGTTTAGAACTAATGGAACTAATTTGCTTTTATTAAAATGTTAATTTTTATCACGGCTTTGTTCGTTGTACTCAATGGCAAATGAAAGGTATGCCCATATCTTATTGACATTTTTAGTGCATTTATAACGGGACCTAATTGTACTTTGTCGTGTAGGTGTAAGTGTCACTTGTTATTCAGTATGTACCAAGGGAAAATCATTTAGTCAACACCAAGCCAAAATGGCTGTCCAGGATGAGTAACTTATTGTGTTCGCACTTTTATTAGCAAATTGAAATTTTTTCATTATTTTGTGTGTTAAAATAATATTGGCTTCTAAATAGTACTTTTGTTATAAAAATAACTAACCGTTAATACATTTTAAAAAATCGAGCAAGTCACGTATTATCACTTAATTAATATCAATTTAATAAGTCAACGCAAAGCAAACACCAATTTGGATCAAATCCGGGTTCGTCGATTGGAGAATATATTTTATCACCCAATAAGGTATTCTACAGTAGATATCGCTTGTATGATAAAAAGCAGAATCTACTGCACTTTATCCTATAACCGATATGAGAAATAAAAATTTAAAATTTGTTTCCAATGAATTTTTTTTTTCATATTCTGTGTCTGTGATGCATTCTAGATAAAAAAAATTTTTTTTTTTTTATGTCGGATAAAAATGATATCCCCCATTGAATAAATATGGTATTCAATGGGTGGTATTCGATGGGCGTGGCCAAGCTTTAATGCATGTGCTTCACTCCTTACTAACAGTCAAAATGGCGTCGGACAGGTTTGCCTCTGTTAACTTCGAAGGAATAATTAAAAGTGAACGTCACAAAAACACGGAAAAAAAAATTTCCGAGATTTTTTCGCGTCGAAATTAGCGTTTTGTCAAGATTGTTTACTATCAGTGATGTTTAATAACATGTAATGGTACAGTATGAGTAAAAACCATTTTACATATAACGAAAAACAGGGACCGGATAAATAGGTTATCCAATGGCAAACTCGTGGATATGATTTTTATGCCACTTGTGCTTGTGATATTTTCACTCGTGGCTACGCCACTCGTGAAAATATCACAAACACTCATGGCATAAAAACCATATCCACTCGTAGCCATAGCATAACCTCTATATATCTACTAGGAGATACTGCTTTTCTGAATCATTGATTGGCCAATATGGTCACGTGATAAACAATTCGCCCAATGACGTCTTAATAACAAAGACGTCATATTGATTTCGCCCTTCGAAAGTTTTTTCAATAATCTGCAGTTCACCCCTCGAAAGTTGTTGTTTCGCATATTTCGATTTTAGAATGATATTGGATGATAAATAAAATCTCACCCTTGTGTCTTTTGATATCAGATATATCAACACTCGTTGTTTTTCCACTTTATCAACTTGTGTTGATATATCTGATATCAAAAGACACTCGGGTGAGATTCTCTATGTACTGCGCAAATAATTGTAATTTACTAATTATATTTGTGTAAAAACTTAAGCTTCAAAATAGTAGAAATGTCATTATTATAACTGGTCAATAAAAATAACAGAGGTCACGTATTATTACTTCGATATTTTTCCATATAGATTTTTTTTCACATTCAGAATTGACCTACTCTCTGACCACAAGTTCTGAATTGAATATTTATCTCATGTCACAGATACTCCAAATATGATTGTCAATTGCATGCCATGTGTCCATGAAAATATACAATTAGTCATGATTTTCTTTTAATAAACACTTTCTCCAAGCAAACCCGAGTGAAAATTCCCGTCATATCTATTTTTTACCCATCAGCCGAAATTCAATCTGGAACTTTCAACTATTTTGTGATTAATATTTGAATTCATACCATAATAATAGGCAAAACTTAATGTGGGTTGAAATTTCTCTAGTGAACGTATTGTGTTTGAAAATAAACTACAAAGATCATCAAACTCTGTCCATCAATTTAATTCTTTTTTTGTCTATATGTTGTATATTGTATCTATGTTTGTCCCCATGGGCTGAGTGTGAGACAGGACCGTATCACTCGTGGTATTGGGCCTAATTCTGACCCATGTAAAATAAAGAGTTTATTATTATTATTATAGATTCCAGTTTTAATCATACCAAAATCATACCAAATATTCTAGGTACAATAAAACTAGCATTAATATTTTAAGTTGATGTCGAACTTTCTTTTAACAACGAAAAGAGAAGTAGGCAGATCTGCTACTTGATGCACATGAACGGTACCCAAAATCACTCGAACATATTCAAAACACAGAAATCTTTTGAAAACTATTATGGAGCTGGGGCCTTATTCTCGATAACTTAACTTACAATGATTTTAATGTTTCAGTAATCTTATTGGACAATCACTAAAATTGATTTTAAATATAACTGTATTGTTCCAATCAGATAACGTTATTTCTTAAAACCTTGATTTTATCTTTGTTAAGTTTTTTAGAATAAGGCCCCTGATGCTTTACAATCAATAAATTGAAGTGAAATCTTTTATTTTCACCACCACTGCTCTATCCAAAATGAAAATCACAAGGCCAATAAATATCACAAATCTTCCATTATAACATATTTTTAATACCAACCTAAGCAAAAAATCCATATAAAAATAGAAAAAACGCTAGAAGTATAATAGCGTTTAAGTTCAAAATAAAACCCCATGGCTTTTCTATCTTCAAAGAGTATGGAGCTTGAACTAAATTAATTGCGTCTATATTTGTGTTTTCGTTGATTTCGAATTCATCTGAAAAAGGTAGAAAAAATAAATGCTAAAGATCTTCGAAAAATTCTAATTTCTGAAATTCATGTTGAAAGAACATTTGTAAATCTAACTTTTCCAAATCCACATTTAGAATGTATTTTTTTTCAAATTTATGTTCGTGTTGCAGGTCGAATAGGAGAGGATAAATCAACTAATACTGCCGTTGTCCATTCAAAATGCCCCTAGTTGCACACTACGTCTTCAATTGGTGAATAAGGCGCAGAAAATTGGACATTTTGAGTAAGTCGAGGAGTCAATGGTGAACCTACTTAATAGAGATTTAGGTTTTGGTTCACTTTCATTTTCTGCTTTTTCATCTTCCTCCATCATCTCTCGTACACTCCAATACGTCAGTCCTCGAATCTGGAACAAACGATCGAATGGGACAATTCGTTACAGAGATTGAAAGAGGTTTTCTATGTATCGTGGATTTGTGCCATCCCAATTTCCATTCCGATGTCTGTGGTTCTTATAATTCCACTAAAACTAACGCGTTTTATGACGTCACTAATACTTATCTACCGGAAGCTGCCATTGATATCTATTCAGATCAATATTAGTGACGTCATAAGAACCACATACGTCGGAATGGAAATTGGAATGGCGGAAATAGAGGCTATCAGTATCCCCGATACACATAAAGTTTAGAAAATCTCTTTAAAAAGATATTCTATAACTGAGACAGAAGACGAGCTTCTATTTTTTCTATTTAAAAGAAACTTGCAAATGAGGCAAAATAGAAATAAGATGAGGCGAGGATGTTGCTCTTTGCAAAGAGTCTTCATGAACTCACTGAGCTGTTAAAAAATGAAATGTATTAAGGAGCAGCACCAGACGGGCAATATAGCTCCAGAATACGATAGATCATAAATCAAGAGAGTAAATACACATATTACAGAGTCATTTAATGACTAAAAAAATCCCTAAAAACAGTATCACAGTAGTCACCACAGAAAGTGGTGAACTATGGAAAAGATGAATCTTAAACTACATTTAAAAGTAATACCGGTAACTTATCACGACGAATTTGTAAGTACCAGTAACATACTATTACATGATGTCATTGGACAATCCTGTTTAGAATCGAATTCAAGAGATATGTATATATACCTCGACATGAAAGTATATGTAATAATGTAATGAAATGTATTAAGGAGCACCAGCACCTAATGGGCTATATAGCTCCAGAATACGATAAAAATAAACATGTCAAAACAAAACTAAAACAGTAAAACAAACATGAAAAAAAAAATTATCACAGAATAAACAAAATTAAAAACTATATCACAGTATAACACCACAAAGTGGTATAACAATGACAAAGCATTTAAAATTTAAAATACAGATTTGCCTGTTTTAAAAATGCAACAACCAGAGAAGGTTGTGCAAACAAATAATGGAGTGATCCAGCACAGTAGTGTTGGGATCTCAAAGGTTTGAGATGCTTGCACTCAATTAGAATATGTTTCACAGTGTTCATAGACTGGTTGAACTGTGTCATTGAACAATCCTGTTTAGAATCGAATTCAAGATATATATCTAGACATGAAAGTATATGTAATAGATCTGGGGCCTTATTCTCGGAAAACTTACAATGATTTAAGTATTCCAGTCATCTGATTGGACAATCACTAAAACTGATTTTAATTATAGCTTTAATTTCCAATCAGGAATCTTAAAATCTGGATTTTATCTTAGTTAAGTTTTCGAGAATAAGGCCCCTGGTAATTTGGTAATTAAATAAACATGTACTCACTTCACTTTTCGGCTGTGCTTCTGTACAATAGCTGACAATTAACGTCACTATACATGTTATAACTATGATGAGACCAGAGAAGTAAGTAAAATGAACTTTAGATACAATAAGAGGTCGCGTATCTTCTTTACCACACCCTGCTGATGGATACGCGAAGTCTAAGATCAAACGTATAATCCCTACCACTTGACCGCTTAATGTTCCCCAAAAAGCACCCTGTAATAGAAAGCAACAATCCTGGGGCCTTATTCTCGAAAACTTAACTTAGATAAAATCCAGATTTTAATAAATACAGCAATCATAAAGCTATAATTAAAATCAATTTTAGTGATTGTCCAATCAGATGACTAGAACACTAAAATCATTGTAAGTTAAGTTTTTTGAGAATAAGGCCCCAGGTCGTTATTAATATAACAAAAAGAAAATTCCAAAGCCTAATTCTCGAGATGCGGACTGATAATAAATTTCTAACCGTATAGAAATTTTAAAATTGGCCATATAGTTCGATTCTGACTTTAGATTACTTAAGGAATATGCAGCTAGACCTCACAAAAGCTTTCGACCAGTAGGGATGGCCTTTTCAAGGTCATACCTAAGATAGCATGTCCACATAAACTTCTGAGAATCATCGAATATTTTCATGAAGACATGGCACCCTCCTTGCTGACGACAAAGAAGAAATGACTCTCTCAGCAGATGACCCATGACATCTCTAGCGCATTCATAAATGCCTCTTAAGATTTCGGGAGATTCACAAGTTCGCACAGGATGTCGAATCTCAACCAGTCATCATCATCAATGACCACAAACTGGATGTGGTCAATGACATTGTGTGCATCCATCTCAGACACAATATCATTTGAACCGACGCTTAGAAAAGTGGGTGCAGGCCTGCAGACAAAACCAGCATCAGCATGCAAATATTTATGCAATCTGCCATTCCTAGATCGATGATGTATCAACAGAAAGAAGCCTGTTATCGTTTTTCTGTTGCCAGACATATTCTCGAAAATTACACAAACAATTTCTTATGTAATGACAGGGTTCATACAGATCTTCTGAGCAAATTTTCCCTAACATTTCCATGACTTTCCAGACAGTATTTAGTCATTTTCCATGACCAATTTCATAAAAATCATGAACGGAAGGGGGTAACTTGAGATTATTCTGGATCATGAATTTTTTATTTGATAACGCAAAAATAGGAGAACGAAATATAATTTTTCCAGGTTATTTTGACAATTTTCCAGAATAATCATGATTTTCCCTGGTATTCCATGTCTGGAAAAGCTTTTTTAAAATTCCCTGATTTTCCAGGTTTTCCATGACCTGTACGAACCCTGAATGAGCAAAAAGAGACAATTGTTCATTCATTGAGACATCAAATTAAGGTACAGACAAATCATAGTTTTCTGTATCATTGCAAAAATCATAAACAGTTTATCTGAACATCCGAAAACAGAAAAATACCTACCGCTTCATTAACCCTTGGAACAAATATAGCTAATGTAAATATGGCACATATAGGTGGAGCAATATAGCCAGTAACTGCTTGAATATATATAAACAGCTGTCCCTCTTCATAGCCCATTATCAAGGGAATCCATCCCAAACTAATACAGACAAGAACAACAACAGCTATCCTAGAAAAATAGATAACAGTAGCATGATGCTAATTTCGTTTTGCTCGGTTTTTAATTTAAATTAGGGTCTGATTTTAATTAGACTGGGGTAAAGGTGTCATTGCATTGCGATTGAAATAGATAAAAACCTCGAATCAATTCTTTTTTTGTCAACATACCAACCAGGGTCCTTACTCTCGAAAACTTAACTTACAATGATTTTAGTGTTCCAGTCATCGGATTGGTCAATCACTAAAATCGATTTTAAATTTAGCTTATATCCAATCAGATAACGGTATTTCTTAAAATCTGGATTTTATCTTAGTTAATTTTTCGAGAATAAGGCCCCAGTAGTGTCTTTTATATGATGGTGCTCAAACTTTATAACATAATAATATAACATCCGAATTTATAAAGAGCACAAATACCGAGGCTCCTAGTGCACTTCCAATGTTTGGAGAATTTTATCGATTTCCAAAATAATCTTGAAACAAAAACTCAATTGTTTCAGCTTAAAAGGGAGATTTCAGATTTGTCTTAATACTCCATACTTCTAGATTGTTTTAGCTTAATTTGGAGTGAGCTCCATTGGTGAGGCGACGCTTAACGGAAAGCACGAGTTAAATGTTTTAATAACTTATCTGTACAACAAGGACGTTTTAAGAAGATGATCGGAGAGAACGAGATATTCCCTTAAATTCTTATTACTAAAACAATCTTTCCTTATCGAATGATTGTGAAACCTTAAAGTGATTGTTATCTACCGGAAGCTACCATTGATATCTATGCAGATCACTATTAGTGACGTCATAAAACGCGTTAGTTTTAGTGGAATTGCAAGAACCACAGACGTCGGATTGGAAATTCGAATGACGCAAATTGATGCTATCACTATCAGTGTCCCCGATACACATACAAAGTTTAGAAAACCTCTTTATAATCACTTTAAGGAGTAATCATGAACAACGTGGTTTTGAGAAGATGATCTTAGAGAACGAGATAATCCTTATTCTAATTGTATGATAAAAGAAGTAAGATGACACCTTTTAAGAGTGACTAAAGTAATTTGCTTTCGTCTCGTAAAATAAATCACTTTAGTCACTCTTAAAAGGTGTCATCTTACTTCTTTTATCATACAACACAGAGTGATACGGCATTACTTTCAATTCCCCTATTCTAATTACTAAAAATATCTTTCCTTATCGAATGATTGTGAAACCCTAACTGACCTGCCGGCCAATAACAGTTGTTTTTCTGATGATCTTGGCTTGATTCTTCTCCAGATATCCATTGTAAAAACTGTTGCTGCACTGTTGAAAATAGATGTGAGGGAACTCATTAAAGCTGCTATCATCACAGCCATAAGTAAACCTCTTAACCCTGTAACCACAAGAATCATTTTGTTCAGACAATATTATAGATTCTTGGAAATGTGTCATCTCCCAATAACATGAAATTGAGCAATTTTGGTTAGCCTGACTACAGCACTGACGCTTGCTTCCAATTTCTCTCTTTTTGCCTTAACCAAAGGCATCGTATGACCTATTCTTTAATAACATTGGTATCTGCACATTTTGTGACCATGTACTTGACCCACTTTGGTGTAGTGGACCCATTTCTGACTCATGCCAAATCAATATAGGTTTTATACATTTCGTTTCTTATGCCTATATATTTATGTCGTTGCATAGGCGCCAAAAATTCATGAGAAGTGATATCTGAACATTCTGTTGGAAAGCTGTTAATACTCTAAAGGTAATGTTTGGGTATTAACTACTTAAAAGTGACGAGCAGCGTCTAGTCCAGTGGTTCCCAACTTCTTTCAAACTGTGGCCCAAAATTCACGAAACTCCCAGAGATACCGCCCAAGGGGTGGTTTTGTGCCTCCTCATCATCTGTGTATTTGACCACAAGCTACAACAAACCTTACACAGCAATATATAGTTAAATAAAAGTTGAGCTAGTGACAATATTGTACATCTTCATGCCCCATGGACCCCTGACAAATCCCCCAAGGTCTAGTCGAAAGTATTATGGTATACATGTTCCTTTAGCAACGGCTATCATTTCATTTCATTACATTAATCCGTTGCTATCATGATAAGACTTTCTCGTCATTAATTTTGATTGTTCGACCAGTTATATTCCTTGTAACAAATTATTGCTTGAAAACTTTCGAATGACCAGACGCCAGTTTCTTGTAGCAAATTTAACTTGTGATAATCGAGTCTCAAAGGTCAAGGCCGAATTGATACCAAAATAGAGGATCGTTTAAGATTTTGTGGGCTTTACAACGTAGTAAATTCCTTCAATCTTAAATATTTTTTTAAAGAGTTGAGGTTGCGTGAATTTTCCAAATTACGGAAAAATGTTAAGATAATTTAACTCTTTCGTCTAGTCGAACTTGCTGACCTACACTCAAAATGTAACGACATCGCTTATTGGATAAATAAAATGTGACGTAGTGTTTTTAAAACGAGGTTATTAGTTGTTAATGACGAGAAAACCCCGTCAATCCAGCAACAGTAGATAATGCCAATGTCTAACGTTGCTCAAGGAACATGTATGGTATAGTTATCTGTAGAAACATATCTCACCTATAGGTGCCAACTCGAGTACGAGAGTAGGGTAGGCTATATTAGAACAACCTGCTGGATTACCACACACCTGTTCACATGTATAACGATCAGCACAGGCAACCTGTTCTAAAAAGCAAAAAATACCAAATAAACTTAAAAAGGAAATGAAATGTATTAAGGAGCATCAGCACCTAATGGGCTATATAGCTCCAGAACACGATAAAAAATAAACATGTCAAAACAAAACTAAAACAGTAAAACAAACATAAAATAGATAAAACTAAAACAGTAAAACATGATTGTTGTCATATTTCATATGGAATTTTTTTCCAACATTGGGCTGAATGATTATAAGCGATCATTCGAAGCGACCACTGCACATGCATGTTATAAAAAAATATTAGGGCCAAATAAGGCTTGCTAGCATAGCGAGCAGAGCATTTTAGTGGAGGGGTAACTCTTGTCGGATTTGGCTCGCAGGACACCATTTTAGAAGGCCTGTGCAAGACGTTCAAAAAAAATAGCGCTTGGGTGAAGCAGAGAGTGAAAAGAAGATTCAATTGTATTGTATTATTAGCGATCATTCAAAGCGACCACTACACATGCATGTTATCAAAAAAAATTATTAGGACCAAATAGAGCTTGGCTAGCATAACGAGCAGAGCGTTTTAGTGGAAGGGGTCACCCATGAGGGGCCACTCTTGCGGGCATAGCAGGCCGGATTTAGCCCGCAGGACACCATTTCAGAAGGCCTGTGTTAGATGTTCAAAAAACATAGCGCTAGAATGTGAAAAGAAAATTCAATTGTATTGTATTATTAGCGATCATTCAAAGCGACCACTGCACGTGCAGCGAGCATATCAGATTTGGCCCGCAGACCGCCATTTCAGAAGGCCTGCGCTAGATGTTCAAAGAGCAGATCAGATGCATGACACAGAGAATGAAAAGAAACTAAAATCCCACCTGGATACAAAACTCTGCTGATCATTCCAGGAAATATAATAATAAATAACGGTAGAAATTTCAAATATCCAGTTAAGATGGTTGCCGCCTTTGCATTAGCCATATTCTTTGCTGCCAGTGCTCTTTGGACCATGACCTAGAAATGAAATGAAATGAATGGAGTTTTACGTCCTACTTTTCTACACCTATATGGGCTAATTGAGGACGGACAAAGGCCATGCAGTGTGCAATGAGGGAAATTTTGCCAGGACAGCGGCATTAGCCTGCTCTTATGTTGGTTGACTTATAATTGGAAGCATAAATTTGGAAAACTTAAATGAATAATGAAATATTTTTCGTATTTCTTACAAATTATAAAACGCGCCCTTGACCTTTGACCAAAAAAAAAAAGAAATGTTAAACAGTTCCTATGAAATAAATAAAAATTGACTTTATGCTTAATTAATACATGTAATGGCTCATAACCATATAATTACATAACGAGGATTGCAAATACTTTTAAATGTCAATGATATAAAAAGGTTATGTCTTTAAAGCATGATGATCATTAAGTCAGTGTAATGAATACATGGAATTTCTCAATGTCCGGTACCAACATTTTCCGAGTTGAATATAATGTGTTTTTTGGATTATAGGTTCAGAAAGTGGTGCTATGAAACGTTCTATCTCTTTGAACATTCAATCAATCCAATATCATCTCAGCAACAGTGGTACCGACATTTTGCGAACAGTTTTTTAGATTATAGAATTCGAAAGTGGTGCTATGAAACGTTTTATCTCTCTGAACAAGTCAGCTTCAACACTAAGCAGCGATCTTACTCTGAGATACCATATTTTATTCAGCCAATATTATCTCAGCAACAGGGGCCAGTTTCACAAAATCTTAACTTACAATGATTTTAGTGTTCCTGTCATCTGATTGGTCAATCACTAAAATCGATTTTAAATATTGTTTTATTATCCAATCAGATTACTGTATTTTTTAAAATCTTGATTTTATCTTAGTTAAAATTTTGTGAAACTGGACCCAGTGGCATACAGAAAAAAGAATAAGAACAAACATTGGATTTATGAATATTTTCATGTGCTTGGTTCTACTTTCAATCGAATTGAGGTCTTTCCATTATATGCATTATACATGTAGATGAAAATCGTCGTTGCAAAAATTTGCTACTTTCATAAGAATTGCAGTCTTTTAGGACCTTACCTGATCAGCACAATTTCCCCCATTACACGCTGCATGGCGTTTGCCCGTCCTCAATTAGCCCATTTAGGTGCAGAAAAGTAGGACGTAAAACTCCATTCATTTCGTTTCCTTTTTTAACCTTACCTGATCAGCACACCAGTTCCAAAGTGAAGCAAATGTTGACCTTATGATGATACCAGGCCAAGGAAGATCTGAATTGACTGGATCACGAAATATATGAAAGGCATCTTCTCGAGGTAGTCCACATGTATTGTTGATGGTTCCATTGCGAACTGCTTCAGGGACGGCATCGAAGTATTTGTAATATAATTCTGGAAGACCACCAACTTGTATAAAAGCTATAAAACAGAGCATATAAAGTTAGTTTGCGATATCATCTGCTGCTGAAAGCGAACGTTAACTTGTCATCTACCAACAACTACCTAGTTTGCGATATCATCTGCTGCTGAAAGCGAACGTTAACTTGTCATCTACCAACAACTACCTACGTCCATGGAAGAGGTTAACAAATAACGATGTTTTTCTTGATAAAAAAAAAGAATTCAATTTGACTTCCGATCAAAATCTCTTCAATTCATAAAATAATCCGACTTTCATGCCAACAAACGGACTTTGACAGCATTTAGAAAATATCAAGGGCAAAAAACTAATTAATATGAAATATTTTTCAGAGAAATCCCTTTTTGATGTCCTAGAGTAAACAAAGAACTTAATTTCCAAATCGATGGAAATTCTGCTTTATTGTATGCTAAAAATATGCATTTGGAAAGTGCAATAACTTCAACTTTAATGGAAACATTGCAAAGTATTCACTCGTTCAAGGTATGTTTCAATAAAAAAAAAAAAAAACCTTGAGCTTCTATCGCTCTTGAGTGAAGTTAATATTCGTTCACACAAAATTATCTGTGCTAGCATAACAATAATTTGTTTATCTTGTATTATGGGAACACATTTCAAGGTAAAAACCTTAAAGGGATTGAAAAGGGGTTTTCTAAACTTTGTATGTGTATCCGGGACACTCATAGCATCAATTTACGCCATTCCAATTTCCAATTGCAAGAACCACAGACGTCGGAATGGAATTGGAATGGCGCGAATTTATGCTATCAATGGGTAAGGTCAAATCTCGTGTTAGCGTTCCGTGTTAGTGTTAACATAAATTCAACACAACATTTGGACTCAATTTTCGTGTTAATATAGTACTGTGAACACGCGAAACCAGTATATCTTTTACATAATTAAGTGTTTCAATATCAATCAAATAAGGTAATATTTGTATTTGACCCAGTTCAAAACACCAATGTTAACACTAACACGGAATTTGACCTCATCAAGTGTCCCCGATGCTCATACAAAGTTTAGAAAACCCCTTAACAATCGCTTTAACAAAAAAACAAGAAAAGGAAATTACCTAAAACTGTTAAAATAACTGAGCCTATTAACATAATTACAGTTTGTAAAGTATCTGTAAACACCACAGCTGCTAAACCTCCTGCAATTAAATTCATACAGACGTGTATCACAGTAGGGAGTATCAGATATAACTGTAGGTCATCCTGTTTACATCCTCAACTAAAGTTTAAAACGATAAATCCTGGGTTTTCAACTGGTTTTCTCAAGTGTCATTTCCCTGTTACGCATGAGGAAATTACCTTGTCCACTGAACAGAAATTGTGTGCAGAAGACATCAAAAACATGCAATTTTGAAGCATGATAAAGTCACAGCATTTTGCATTTCCCTGATAATACAAAGTACGGTGTAACATATTTTTTCAGACCTGTACCTCAGTTTGTGTCACAAGGAAAATGTTCAAATGTTCCCAGTCTGGGACATGTCCCCTAAGTTGAAAACCGAGGCGATAAATCGTCAACAGTGTTTTTTTCTGCCTGAATTTGTCTGCATGTAGGTACAAATGTAAATGGATCGTAAATTGGAACCAATATGAGTATAGATTAATAAGACAATTTTATGGATATATACTTCTAGAAAGTTTATTACTTCAACGTTTCAATGTGGTTCTCACACCGTCATCAGGAATATAATGATACTTCTAGAAAATTTATTACTTCAACGTTTCAATGTGGTTCTCACACCGTCATCAGGAATATAATGATACTTCTAGAAAATTTATTACTTCAACGTTTCAATGTGGTTCTCACACCGTCATCAGGAATATAAAGATACTTCTAGAAAGTTTATTACTTCAATGTTTCAATGTGGTTCTCACACCGTCATCAGGAATATAAAGATACTTCTAGAAAGTTTATTACTTCAACGTTTCAATGTGGTTCTCACACCGTCATCAGGAATATAATGATACAAACAAATAACAAGATAGCATATATATAGGCAACAAACAATAACAACTACAACATAGAAAACATAGAAATATGAGTACACTATAATGAATCAGAGATGAGTGATATTTAAGGTCCTTCTGTTTCCATGAACGCTAAACGACTAGTACCTTTTTATACGCCCACATGAAAATTCAATAATAACTGTTGAATCGTGCGTTTCTAGTCGTCGTTTTTTTTACCTTGACTTAAAATTAACTTGAGTACACGATCGAGGCTAGAGTTTCCATTCGAATTGATTTATCTGAATATCAGCTCAAATAAGTGCGATGGTGCAATCAACTTTTTCAAATATTCAAATTTGCTGAAGTGGGCGTATGTTACCTTGCCTGGCAAGCTATCTTGCAAAATAATGTTTTGGTCACTGGGATATCTCGATCTTTGCTGGTAATATGCCAACTGTATTTGCCAAAATAGGTTTTAAAATAAAATGTATAAATCACATTTTCTATATATTTTGATATTTAATTACCTTATGTTATTTTATAGACTTATTTTTTTGCGTTGGAAAGAATAGAAAGAATAAACTTAATTAAAAAATCCTACGTTTGTCACTAACCACACTTATACTGTTACAAGAACATCTAATTGAGACTTATAGCATATCACCTACGGCGTTTGTTTTAAAGGGATTGTAAAGAGATTTTTTAAACTTTGTATGTGTATCAGTGACACTGATAGCATCAATTTGCGCCATTCAAATTTCTATTCCGATATCTGTGGTTCTTGCAATTCCACTAAAACTAACGCGTTTTATGACGTCACTAATAGTGATCTACCGGTAGCTATGATTGATATCTATGCAGATCAATATTAGTGACGTCATGAAACGCGTTAGTTTTAGTGGAATTGCAAGAACAACGGACGTCGGAATGAAAATTGGAATGGCGCAAATTGATGCTATCAGTGTCCCCGATAAACATGAAAATTTTAAAAAACCTCTTTACAATCCCTTTAAAGCTTTGACCTTCTAATATATAAATAACAGTTTGACGCCACTAGACATCACGTCAACAATTACTCCTTCTTAATATTTATCAAAGATATGAAATCGAAACACCTGATGGTACTTCTCGTATGGGAAGTCCACTACTATATAATTATTGCACCCGATTTTGTCATCCTCTGGACGAGATTTTTGATTAACGGAATTGTTTTGCTTGTACAGATTTTTATTATTACATTAACTAAAATTTACGTCTACATGTCCACACCTTATTTGATCAATAATTTCAAATTGAGAAAAAAACAGGACAGAACTTTCAACTACGCCAACATGCATTAATATACTTTTAAAAATGCATCTTACAAATAACTTGGGGCCAGTTTCACAAAATCAATTGTAAATGTTGTTTTATTATCCAATCGGATTACTGTATTTCTTAAAATCTGGATTTTATCTAAGTTAAAATTGTATGAAACTTGGCCCTGATATGCATGTACTGGATTTTGGACAGAACGAGCCAAGTCCCACCCCTTCGTAATCATCGCCTTCTAATTTAAGGTTTTAAGGCTTAATGTTATTAATGATTTGTATTCACATAGTATAACAACAAATAACGCTCAAACCAAACTCAATTCAAATGATTACAATGGGAACTAAAATCAGGGATTAGGATTCGAAACTACGTGCGTGTCCAACAAAGATACTTTTCGTATGGGAAGTCCACTACTATATAATTATTGCACCTGATTTGTCCTGCTCTGGGCGAGATTTTTGATTAACGGAATTGTTTTGCTTGTACGGATTTTTATTATTTCAAGCGACGTCCCTTTGCGAAGATATTGGACGTTATATTGCTCCTCACCATGCAATCTTTTAATTTACTGCAATGACATTTATGTGAATTCTTAACTGGTGATTGACGTTTTACGATTGCAAAATTTAAATGATATTTTTATATTCTGTTATTTAAACTACCTAATCTTACCAATGTGTTTTCATCTTTTGCAAATATCCATTATGAAACCCAAGTAGTTAATTTCTTCTCAAATCGGCTGAATTCTAAACAGAGACTACCCTTTCATCATCCCCAACTTTTTGTCGACATCCCATGTGTCGAAGTGAACTTGGTAAGTGAAAATTCTTTATTAATTTTATTCATATACTTATATTTTAAAACAAAGTTAATGTATAAAGTAGTATGGTTATATAGACTATCGTTTTGGAAATTGTTGTAAAGAGGTTTTCTAAATTGTGTTTGTTTTTGGGGACGTCTGTGGTTCCAGCAACTCAATGGGTGAGGTCAAATTTCGTGTTAGCATTCCGTGTTAGTGTTAACACCAACACAACATTTGAACACATTTTTCGTGTTAATATAGATCTATTGGGTGTTAACACGCGAAACCAGTATATCTTTTATACGGGTAAAGTTTTACAATATCAATCAAATAAGGGAATACTTGCATGTCCAAATTCTGTACTAACACCTAGGCCAGTGCTTTTTTATGGGAATTGTATTCTCATATCACCTTAACACTAGTGTTGTAACACTAACACGGAATTTGACCTCACCCAATGACGTTTGAAGACATCACATCCCCAAAGGTTTTCTGTGATACAAACATTTTTAACGAGCGAGACGTCATCAAACACTTAGCTTAAGTCAAATTGTGGTTCCAGCAATTCAATGACGTTTGAAAACATCACATCCCCAAAGGCATATTTTACGAGTGAGACGACATTGAGTTGAATTGCCGGAACCACAGAAAATGGAACGATGAAAATTGATGAGTGTTCCCAATCCACACACCTCTTTAAAGGGCCATTCTGCTTTTTGAAAAAAGTTTCCATTATCAAAAAAATCGCAAATGCTACCTGAGAGTATTTTTAAAAAAAATTCCGACTGTCTCTTTAAAATCTAACTAAGTCAGAATGTGTCATATTTAATATCAATGACGTTGCCATAATTTTGTATTGTTTATTTTGTTGATATAAAATATTAATACAACACTTCAACATTGAATAAAATATTTAGAATACATTAAATATTTAGAATATGTTAAAGCGATACTACGTCTTAGAATGAACCAAAAATCTAAATTTTCAAACTTGGTCAATCAGAGTATATTCATCAACGATGTCCAAAGTATACAAACAGGATGCAAAAAACCCATAAAATTATGTAAATTTCCATATAATAACAGGTTATAATTGATATTTCTGAAATTGCACTGCATTGTCTGTTTAAAGGAATACAACCTCTTAGAATGAACAAAAAATCTAAATTTTCAAACTTGGTCAATAGGAGTTTATATTCATCAAGGGACTTGCCTGGTTGCATAACTATAAAACATATTACCTAAATAATCTGACAAATCCAGGAAACAATGTTTATATACAATAATTGAAAAACCCTTAATTAAATTTAAAGCGTTTATCAATTATAACCTGTTATTTTATGGAAATTTACATAGTTTCATTAGTTTTTTGCATTCTTTTTGTATACTTTGGATTAAGGCATTTATCAATTATTGTATATAAACATAATTTTTGGTTTTATCAGGTTTTATCAGATTATTTAGGTAATCTGCTGTTGTATAGTTATGACACCATGTAAGTCCCCTGTTGAATATGTAAATGTATTCCTATTGACCAAGTTTTAAAATTTATATTTTTTTTTCCTTCTAAGAGGTTGTATCGCTTTAAATATATATAGAATTAATTATGTTAAATATCTACTAAGTATAATATTATTGTATATGTCCAGTCAGTTAATCAATAATAATATATCACACTTTGTCTTCAGGTTTTTAATTTATAATGGAGTTAATATTTTAACTAAAGAGGTTTTCAAGGGTCTTATGTATGTAAGCCGGCTGCGCACATTTTTACCTTCGCCCCCGTCAAAGCGAGGAAACTCGACTTCTCGCCCACGAGAAAGCGAGGAAAAGGGCAAGAAAAATAGTCACACTTTGTCTCCAGGTTTTATATTTACAATGGGGTTAATATTTTAACTGAAGAGGTTTTCAAAGGTCTTATGTATGGAAGCCGGCTGCGGACATTTTCACCCTCGCTTTCTCGCCCCCGACAAAGCAAGGAAACTCGACTTCTCAAAGGCACACTTTGTCTCCAGGTTTTATATTTTTAATGGGGTTAACATTTTAACTGAAGTGGTTTTCACAAGAGGTTTTAAAGACATAAGTTTAATGATTTTTTAAGCGTCATTTAATGTTTCACGGTTTGTTTGAGGGAGGTATGTTGGATGAACCAGGAAGCGGAAGCGACAATATTTAAGACGTCAAAGTTAACAACTGAGCGTCATATTATTCCACCTTCTGTCACAATTAAAACTTCAGAAAATATACCTGTGTTCCATAAAAAAAAGAAAGGAGTTTTACGTCCTACTTGTCTGCACCTGTATGTGCAATGATTGAAATTTTGCCAGGACAGCGGCATTAGCCTGCTGTTATTTTCGATTTCCAACTGTCGATGGATCTTTAACGTGCACAGCCAATAGCACACGGGGCCTCGGTTTATTGTCTCATCCGAACGACTAGACGCTTTTTCCATGTCAGGTCCTCCGTGTGTTCCATAAAATGTTAATGAAAAGATTTAAAGCACAAAACGTATTTATGTTCTTCGTCGATACGTAATGTGTTTTTTCAGATCAAGGAAATTATTAAAAGCCAACTTGTTTGCGTGAAGATTGGTAATATTTGTACGTTCCCCGATAACGTGAAGAGATTTGCTTTTATTTGACATAATACACACGACTATTGCTGGACCACTTTTTAATTTCCACTTTGAAAAGGCAATCCTGATAAGATAAGAAAGTACAATTCGACTTTAAATATCTTTTAAGGTTGATACGAATAATAAAAATCCGTACAAGCAAATCAATTCCGTTAATCAAAAATCTCGTCCAGAGCATGACAAAATCGGGTGCAATAATTATATAGTAGTGGACTTCCCATACTAGAAGTACCATCAGGTGTTTCGAAAAGAGTAAGCATGGTCTGCTTCGCGCGCCACTACTATAAAGGTCAAAATCATGAGGTGCAACGAGATCAATTCATGCCTGACTAAACAAATCTGCCAAAATGCAAGTAACAGATTTGTCGTATTTGACAAGGAGTTCTCCGTATCAACAGTATATGTTAACATTAACAAAAGCAATCTTACCAGCTATGGTATAAATAGCAGTGATTACTAGCAGTGGTATAACCGATAAGTAGAGATTTATTCCCAGAGCCTGTTGAATAAACACTGCACCCGCATATATATCTACCTAAAAATATAGAATGCATTTAATACTGGATCCAAAAAAACGTAACATAAAAGCTAAATAATCTTAGGGGTAATTCAGTCAAAAAACACACATGGTCTATGTGTATTGCCCTAAACGACTCTCTTCGAATTGCAGTTCTAAGACAGGCTTTGGTGGCTTGAAAGACTGGTTCGAAGTAGTTTCGATGATAAAACCATTTGATGGTTGATGCGTTGAGATTTAAGTTTTACTGTAATGTTCCAGATTGAACCAACGAAGACAAAAAACACACATGCAGTGTTTACTGATGCAGATTCTGTAGCAGCATAAACCTTATTTTTATTTTAACAGTCACTGCATGTTTAATGTTTCAGCAAAAGTCGGATTCCATATATAATTGGCAAAACCTTAGTGATATATCAATCTTTGTGCACACCCGTAGCCAGGCGGGGTTCGGACAAACCCCCTTTGAAAAATAAGCACAGTTAAAGTCAACGTTCTGTTTGAATTGTAGCTGTTTAAGTTGATTTTGATTGCTTCGCTAGTCAATGTAACCCCTCCTTGGAAATTCCTGGCTACGGGCCTGTTGTGATATAGAATCTTTATGATGTACATGTATAATCTTACCGATATTTTTGATAATATGTATAATAACAGAGCAATCAAACTGAGATACGTTCTCATTCGGTTTCCACCAAACCTTCTACCTAAATACTCCGGCATAGTGTACACCTAAATTAAAGTTTTTCTTTAATTCATCAAGGATTAAAATTCATGTTTGTGCAGACTTTCGTCCGCAAAATTCAAGATGGCTTGTTAGTTCGAATATTGCGATCCAGTAATTTAAGGCATATTTGAGGACCATATAAAACAATATGAAAACGTATTTTACATTAGGTTATTTTTGTGTTGCATTAGTTGGTTTATCCACAGCGACCACAATGTGGCTAACAATGGAAGAAATAAAAAGTTCACTTACACCGGATTTGAGATATATTGGTAAAAATACCCATCCTAATAGCAGCAGTAATAGGACTGCCTGAAAAACAAGAGGGCATTATTTGAAAAATTGCTCTATTATATTTCTAAATACATGAAGTCGAATATTCTACGAAAATCTCATATATAGAGCTGAAACATAGCACCAGAATAGAAACGAGAGCAGGAATAAGCAAGATTTTTGTTCACTAATGGCGATGCAGTTTACACTAGCTTCATGATCAATTCCTTTGAGACTTTCAAGCTCTTATGACAAAGATACACAAAGGATAGGTAGAGCTTTATGGTGAACATAGTCTTCAAAAAACTATTTGTCCAAGTTGGCACGTCAATTATTTCTTTTTTGATATCAAAAGCAATACATACACCCCATTCGAAAGCCACAACAGCTATACCAGATGCTGCACCGCTACCAGCAAGACCAATAAAGTGTTCACTACCAATATTGCTAGCAAACATAGATGCTCCGATCTATAAAACAATTCAAAATGAAATGAATGGAGTTTTACGTCCTACTTTTCTGCACCTATATTAAAACAATTCAAATTAGGCATGATGGTTTGCATGTTCCTTTAGCAGCGGCTATCATTTCATTTCATTACATTAATCCGTTGCTATCATGATAAGATATTTTCGTCATTAATTTTGATTGGTCGAACGATTATTGTTCGACCAGTTATATTCCTTGTAACACATTATTGCGGGAAAACTTTCGAATGACCAGACGTAAAACTGGTGTAGCAAATTTACCTTGTGATAATCGAGTCTCAACGGTCATAAATTGAATGTGACGTATAGTGTTTTTTTTAAACGAGGTTATTAGTTGTTAATGACGAGAAAACCCCGTCAATCCAGCAACGGTAGATAATGCCAATGTCAAACGTTGCTGAAGGAACATGGATGGTTTGGTACTATAGATATTTTAATCTGACCTGTATGCACCAAGTAAAATTATGCCTGATTAAATTCTATTCTGCTCGAATAACATTTAACATTCAATTGAATTTAATGTATTATGCATCATAGAATTATAAATTGTGTAATATAATGCTGAACTTAAAATAATGTAAAATAATAAAATTATATTTGAAAGATACTATCGTATTTGTAACAAACGGGCCAATTCGTGCTTTATTGTTGAGTCGTTTGGTTCACAACAATGGGTAAGGTCAAATCTCGTGCTGGCGTTCCGTGTTAGTGTTAACATGAATTTAACACAACATTTTAACACATTTTCCGTGTTAATATAGTACTTTTTGGGAGTGAACACGCGAAACCAGTATATCTTTTATATAATTAAGTGTTTCAATATCAATCAAATATGGTAATATTTGTATTTGACCAAGTCCAAACTCTGTATTAACACCAGTGTTAACACTAACATGGAATTTGACCTCACCCAATGTACAAAATTATGCTGTTTATGGTACTGACATAGCCATGCACATCTCAAAATGGAATTTTCTATACCCTTCGATTACCCACTGATGGTGTGATACCACTAACTGATAGCGCCATTGATCACTGGTACTGGGGTCTTATTCTCGAAAACTAAACTTAGATAAAATTAAGATTTTAAGAAATACAGTAATCTGATTGGATAATAAAGCTATATTTAAAATCGATATTAGTTACTGACTAATCAAATAATTGGAACACTAAAATCATCTTAAGTTAAATTTTCAAGAATAAGGCCCCTGATTTCATAAAAAAAAAGTTTGAGCTACATTTATTACTTACAGGAATCCATAACATATTTCGCCCAGCTAAGAAATATCCTTGTACACTTTCTCGGTTCTTTCTACACATAGACTGAAAAATTCGATAGGGATGATCAATTTTAGATTAAAGGTAACTCATTCTTGTTACATTAAAAAAAAATACACATTTGTCAGTAGAAAAGCTGAAACAGTACCTCACAACAATATCAATTATAACCCTCAATATGGGCATTTTTCAAGAATTTGGGAAATACCTGCTCATCAGTGGCCTAGCGAGAAAGTTTTTGAGGGGTCGAGTGTTATTGCATGAACATGCCCCCACAAATACGTGACTGCTGCCAATGAAAATGTTAATAGCTGGTAGAAAAAATATGTAAACTACCATATTCTACGTGGTTAGCAGACCATCATGAAGCATATTAACAAAGAACTTCTCGCTTTTAAATATTTATTTCGGGAAGTCACTGCGGCTGGGTTACTCTTAACCTGGAGTTTCATGATGAAAGCTTAAACTGATACAGTAGGTCAGGGGTACGAACAATTTATGTCATTATAAGGATACTTCAAGTGTTGGCAATTGTAGACCCTCGTGTATGAGGGTTGAGATGTATGTCTATGGTTATATTGAACTAAAACACTGCATAAACTGATTGTAAAGAGGTTTTCTAAACTTTGTATGTGTATCGGGGACAATAATAACATCAATTTGCGCCATTCCAATTTCCATTCCGACGTCTGTGGTTCTTGTAATTCAACTAAAACTTACGCTTTTTATGAGTCACTACCAGTTATCTGCATAGATATCAATATAAGCTTCCGGTAGATCAGTGCTATCAGTGTCCCCGATACACATACAAAGTTTAGAAAACCTCTTTACAGTCCCTTTAAAATAGTAATATTCAATTAATAAGGGACGAATTAATTCCATTCTACTGTCACCACAGGCTATTGACACTATAGCAAATTAATACATAAACAATATCGATTAGCAGTCAATATTGTAAAGTGTAAAATCTGAACTAGATACAAATCAGTGGTTCCCAACCTGGGGGTCATGGCCCCCTAGGGAGCCATAGGGTGTTTGTCAGGGGGCCATGGCGCATGAGGTGTATCTTTTTTCTTTACCCCAACTTTTATTTAACTATATTTTGCTGTGTAAGGTCTGTAGTTGCTTGTGGTCAAATGCATCTGACCTCCTGATGATGAGAAGGCACAAGACAACAACCCTTGTGCTATTTTCCCTATTTTGCCCTAGTTTGGAATAGAACAGGGGCCATTTGGGTCACAGCTTGAAAAAGGTTGGGAACTACTGATATAGATCATATTTTCTAACACTTAAAACTAGACCACGTATCTATTTTCTTAATTCACAATTCGTCAAGGCTTCCTTGTTTTTATGTCACGTTTCTCAAGATAAGATTATGAAAATGTGTCCAGTATGGGTTAAAATCAAAGTTGGCTATGTTTATAATCTCTCAGTTTCAGTCATGCCACCTATATTCTCTAATCTTTCTTAGTTTAGGTTTTTATTCTGAATGACGCTATGTGTAATCTGTTTTGTGTATACCAAATCTCTAATCTTTCTTGCCCCTGTGTGCTATTGGCTGTGCACGTTAAAGATCCCTCGACAGTTGGAAATCGAAAATAAGAGCAGGCAAAATTTCCCTCATTGCACACTGCCCGTCCTCAATTAGCCCATATAGGTGCAGAAAAGTAGGACGTAAAACTCCATTCATTTGTCTCTAATCTTTCTTGGTTTAAGTTTTTTTTTTATTCTGAAATGGCGCTATGCATAATCTGTTTCGTGTATACCAGTGCTTCTCAACCGGGGTCCATATGCATCCCCCAGGGGTGAAATTGAAATGTTGGGGTGAAAATTTGAAAGATGAGGAATTGGGGGTGAATTCTGTCTAGTCTTGAAAGATCTTATCATACTCATAATTGAGTTTTTGATTTTGAAGGTAATTACTAGGGGTGAATGTAGGTGAAGAATTTTCTCAGGCGGGGAATTGGATCAAAAAGGTTGAAAAGCACTGGTGTATACGGTGTATGCCCTGCTTACTCAGGTTGATACTGTACAGTGCTTATAGGAAAAGACGCCTCTTCAACGACGCCTCTTCAACATGTTCCAAACGATTAAATACTTTCTACTGGTTCCCTTAAGTAGGTAATCCAAGCTTTTAGAACTGTACACACTTACAACATGTTGCCAAAAATGCCATGATGTCGAAAATATTGTCAGTGTACATGTATAGGCCTACAGTTCGGAAACATTCGGCAACATGTTGTCCAATTGTTGCCCAACATGTTACTGAATAAATACAAATTTATTTTTGTTGTCCAGATGTGAATGATGTTGCCAAGTTTTATCCAATCAGAAATTGACTATAAATCCCATGATCTGTCTGAAGTCATGTGATGTAAATAAAACAGGAGTCACCACCAATGAATGATTACAATTCGCGCAACATGTTGTCGAACTGTTGTCGTATGTATACAGGAACCAATATTTTGTCAGTGTGTACAGTACTTTTCGGACGCGGATAAAAACAATCCATAGCGTCATGTGATATATGTCCCGGCAAATTTTGTCCCGGATTTGTTTTGTAAATTATGCATGAGGTGTGCTAGCTAAATGCGCTTGTAATGAATAACTACTATAAACACGTAATTGATAAGTTATCTTTTCCCAACTCTCCCAACTTGAAAGATAGCAACTGCTGATAACATTCGTTCAAAAGATGCGAGACATAGTCACTCTCTAGGCCATTATCAACAAATTCAAAATTATTTATACACTAACCAATAAGAAGAAATCATTAATTTCAGGACGATTCCACACATTTCAATATGTAAAGTATTGATTTGTATTTTGTTGAAAAGCAACATGAAGTTGTTGTGAAAATATCAGAAAGAGATGGTTTTTTTTTTATTGCCTAACATATATTCTTAAATAATAAAAAATTTCCAGTGCTTACTGTATATATAATTGTTTTCTGAGTCGTGAGAAACAGATCATAAAAAAAACAACTAAATTAAACTAATTAATTCATCGTAATGTGTTTCTGTTTTTATATAAAATTGGAAATTTCTTACCATTACAACAACACCGGACAGAAATACAAAATAAACTGCAATTACAGTAATATCAATCCAATGTGAGATTCCAGCGTGGAGATACATATTGGTGGTGGATCTGTGGGCACAAAATAACTCTCTAGGGGTCCACTGCAATAACGATTTAGCTAAAAAATCCAACTTCTAGGGGTTCACTGCAATAACGATTTAGCTTAAAATCCAACTTCTAGGGGTTCACTGCAATAACGATTTAGCTTAAAAATCCAACTTCTAGGGGTTCACTGCAATAACGATTTAGCTTAAAAATCCAACTTCTAAGGGTTCACTGCAGTAACGATTTAGCTTAAAATCCAACTGTCTCGATGGGTGTTAAAAATATAGGTTTATGTGCTTCGAGTATCCGTTGAATATATACAGTCATAAAACATTGTAAACAAAGCATATTATTAAAATTGAATATTATCTTAAACAAAATTCAGCTCATCACCTTATCAGCAAACGGCGGGGTCAAAGTGTAAGCAATACTTATATAGTTTACAATGTAAATTATTACATGATCTCCCTAATAACTTACACTGTTTTGAATAAATTAGATTTTACAGTTCATTTTAACAATTTTGACCTTATCTGTGTTAATTTGATGTTAAAATTACACCTGATATGGTATTACTCCGAAATGAAATAAACGGAACGCCCTACGATTTTTTGAAGGCGTCAAGTTATCGGAGCGTGCATTCAAAGCACACTTACCGACTTTTTATCGCGGTCGTTTTCTGAGATTCTGTCGTAAACAATATGGCGCCCAATATATACCTGAAATTCAATTGATTGATTTTAATCCAGGTAACGACAAATTATTGGAATGAACCGCACACTAGCCGATAAGCCACGTCAAGACGTTTTTCGATTTGACATGGTAAATATCTCCCGATTTTGTCGTAGGGCTGTCGTAAGCCAACGCACATTGAATGATTTTTTGACGCCGTTTTTTGTTTATAGTCAAAAAATCGTTCAATGTGCGCCGGCCTTAAGCAACACTTATATAGTTTACAATGTAAATTATTACATGATCTTCGAATAACTTACACTGTTTTGAATAAAATTGATTCAAAATTAGATTTTACAGTTCATTTTAACAATTGTGACCTTATCTGTTATTATCTGTGTTAATTTGATGTTAAAATTACACCTGATATGGTATTACTCCGAAATGAAATAAAAGGAACGCCCTACGATTTTTTGAAGGCGTCAAGTTATCGAAGCGTGCATTCAAAGCACACTTACCGACTTTTTATCGCGGTCGTTTTCTGAGATTCTGTCGTAAACAATATGGCGCCCAATATATACCTGAAATTCAATTGGTTGGCTTAAATTCAGGTCTCGATAAATTATCGGAATGACCCGCACACTAGCCGATAAGCCACGTCAAGACGTTTTTCGATTTGACATGTTAAATATCTCCCGATCACTCCCGATTTTGTCGTAGGGCTGTCGTAAGCCAACGCACATTGAATGATTTTTTGACGCCGTTTTTTGTTTAGTCAAAAAATCGTTCAATGTGCGCCGGCCTTTAAGCAATACTTATATAGTTTACAATGTCAATTATTACATGATCGTCTAATAACTTACACTATTTTGAATAAAATTGATTCAAAATTAGATTTTACAGTTCATTTTAACAATTTTGACCTTATCTGTGTTAATTTGATGTTAAAATTGTACTTGATATGGTATTACTTTTTATAAAGTTCATGTAATCTATATACACAACTTGTATGTGAAATATGTCTGGAATCCTGATCAATGTGAAACTTTTCACAACAAAGTCAAATTTGGATATATATAAGATTTGAACGACATGTAGAAGCGAGGAGCAAATATAACAAAACACAAGACAATATTATCTGATGACGACACGTGTATATTGTGTTGAAACGTTATGTGCCTAACTGTATTAAAGAAGTGTGTTATATTCCATAATATTGTCTTGTGTTTTGTTATCATATAACCTATATCTATTACTCCGAAGACAAAAGTTAAATTGTGATTGTCGTTAATGTTAACATCACATTATCATGGCATTTCAGTCACAATACTTCGGTAGATGCCACACCTCTTACTTGACAGTCAACCAAGTTCGTGATCTAATTCTGGTAACTATGTCTGGCGGTTTATTTCGTATTCATGCACTTACATAGGCCTGAATATAAACATGAAAATGTGGACGTATATTGCCGTCACCCCTGTCCGTCCGTCAACAATTTCTTGTGTACGCGATAGAAGCTAGAGTTTTTATCTGATTTGAGTGAAACTTGGTATGTGTATTCATCTTGATAATATTTCGGATAAATTCGAGAATCGTGCGATTCTAGTTGTCGGTTTATGAGTTATCTTCCTTGACTTAGTCAAAAAAAAGGTTAAAATTAACTTGTGTACGCGATAGAAGCTAGAGTTTTTATCAGATTTGAATGAAACTTGGTATGTGTATTCATCTTGATAATATCTCGAATGAGTTTGAAAATGGCGCAATTCCAGTCGACGATTTTTGAGTTATTGCCCTTGACTTAGTGAAAAAACGTTAAAATTAACTTGTGTACGCGATAGAAGCTAGAGTTTTTATCCAATTTGAATGAAACTTGGTATGTGTATTCATCTTGATAATATTTCGGATAAATTCGAGAATCGTGCGATTCTAATCATTGGTTTATGAGTTATCTCCCTTGACTTGACTTAGTGAAAAAACGGTTAAAATTAACTTGTGTACACTATAGAGTTTCATGATTAAGCTAATGGTTGATTTGTGTTATTTCAGTTTCTTCCTGTGTTGATCTCTCGGGGCTTTCACTGATGAAACAAAGACATCATTAATGTCTTGTCGGCCATTCCGATTCTTTGTCTCGCAATTAGATGTCATATATAGTACTGATATAAATACCCAAGGCCATTTAGGAACATTACTCACATTCCACAAGTCACCATTTATAGCTTCTTTGTCATGAACATAAGACAATAAGCCTACAGACTTTAATAAAACTACTAGAACAATTATATCTGTCAAACACGCTAAAGTTTATTTCAAAATATCTTTTGTCATTGAATTCTGTTTAGAACTGCAATGTACTAAGATAGTGGACCACAGCAATATACGCCTAACGAAAAAATCTTAAATTTAATCAGGAATAAACTAAACTTTCTCAAACCTTTCGATTTAGGTCCAATAACATCCATTTTAAGTTTCATCCAAATCGGTTGAAAACTAAGAGAGTAATAGCATATTCAAGATTTGGGGCAAGGGCAATAACTCTGCTTCTAATGATCGAAAATAGCTCAAATTCGAACTTGATCTTCGTTTTATGAATATGTATACCGATACCAAATTTCATTTGATTCCATCAAACACTCTGGTGTCTAAAAATACTAATAAAGATCCATATTTATTAAAAACATACAAACAATTACAACTTAAAGTACATTTTCTGCACCTGAATTTCGTTGTCACGTATTCCAGTATGATATCATGATAACGATAATATATGAAGTATTTGACATGTCGTATACTAATAATCATCCTCTTCATCTGTTTCGGTGACAGTTGTCATTATGGGTGATCTAGGAAGGCGTGGTGATGATGATGGTGATAACGGGATATTATGCGGAGAACTTGGTTGACAATGACTCTTCATGATATTCAACCACATCTGGGTTGACGATACATCGTTAGCTTCCAATATAATAAACTGTCCGTCATAATTATTTTGTAGTACTCGAATTTGATTTTCACAACCATCAACGTTCGTCACGATACTATTTTTCAAATTCAAAAATGTACTTTGTGATTGAAATTGCTGGCATTTACTTAGTATTGCGTAATGTTCAAAACAATTTTTCACCACTTTTAACGTCACGGGGATACAAATACTTTTCGTTCCGTCCTTTATCAGTAGTCTCATTTCACCCGATTTTACCTCCGACTGGTTGGATACGTTTACCTCCGACTGGTCGGATACGTTGACGTTATTGTTATTATGCGAATCAAGCATCGCTGTATCTTATTATCTTCAGATATAAATTTATCTGCAAATGGAAAAAAAATATATTCCATTAAATGAAATGAAATGTATTAAGGAGCACCAGCACCTAATGGGCTATATAGCTCCAGAACACGACAAAAATAAACATGTCAAAACAAACATAAAATAGATAAACAAAATATTCCATTAAAGGGGAATGTTCAGCATTTTCGAGGGTCAATCGAGGGCATGAATATTATGTAAATAGACTCCAGAAGTACTAGAACTGCACAAAAATCGCATAATCCCTTCAATTATACCCTTACCTAAACATTTATCTTTAATTTTCTGTATATTATATGTTTTCTATGTAATCTCAATGAAGTACGATTTGATTTTTTTACTTTCAACTGATGATATTTATGGATACACGGGGATTTGAAGGCTTAAATTTCGATGGAGAGTTGTAAACCCTATTATTGATAAGCTTAGCTAAAAATAAATCCGGGCTCTGAGACTAAAATTGTATTGGTCGACCAGGGGTCTTATTCTCAAAAACTTAACTTACAATGATTATAGTTTTGTAGTTATTTGATTGGTTAATCACTAAAATTGATTTTAAATTCAGCTTTATTGTCCAATCAGATTACAGTATTTCTTAAAATCTGGATTTTATCTTAGGTAAGTTTTCGAGAATAATGCCCCTGTTAGTGAACATATAGACCAGCTCTGTTCTTAAAACGAAATTAAATCATCGTCAGTGTAAACCGGTAGTATCGGCAACAGCAAGAAACGAACATAACCAAAAAATTGACATGAAATCAAAGAAATGAAATGAAATGAAATGTATTAAGGAGCATCAGCACCCAATGGGCTATATAGCTCCAGAACACGATAAATATAAACATGTCAAAACAAAACTAAAACAAACATAAAATAGATAAACAAAAAAATTATCACAGAACGAACAAAATTAAAAACCATATCACAGTATAACACCACAAAGTGGTATTAAAACCAAAAAATATATCATAAAACAATGATAAAGTATTTAAAATACATTAAATCAAAGAACATAACCAAAAAATTGACATGAAATCAAAGAACATAACCAAAAAATTGACATGAAATCAAAGAACATAACCAAAAAAATTGACGTTAAATCAAAGAACATAATCAACTTACCAGGGAGCTTCCAATGACTCAATATATCTGAAGACAATAGAAACTAAGAGAGTTATATATACCCAATGATGACTGGTAGGAAAACGTCATAATTATCAGACACAACGTATATATGGAGGAGAAAGACCCCTTCAGGCGGAACACTATCGTGTTATTTCAGTCTTTATATCAGTACTTTCTTAGTTCCAACCTTTTCTATTACAGATTTGTCAAATGCCACTGTCCTTCCTCAAATATTTCGAATGACTTTTACGTTTTTGGCCTTATTGGTATCGAAAACTCTTCGTTATTATTTGGACCTTGACATTTGCCTTTTATGTATTAAAGAGTAAATTTCATTATTTCTTACGTTTCCAAGATAGACACAAACTTTGTAAACAATGCGAATTTGTGATCGATGACTTACTAAAGTAACCTGAATGAAAATTTGGTCAGACAGTGACTGACGTAAGCGTTTTATTTTGCAACAATCTTCTTGTAATTCATAACGTCATTACAGGCTTACTCTTTTCGAAACACCTGATGGTACTTCTCTTTGGAGTAGTCCACTACTATACAACTATTACTCTTGATTTCAAAACACCTGATAGTACTTCTCTTTGGAGTAGTCCACTACTATACAACTATTACTCTTGATTTTGAAACACCTGATGGTACTTACAACTATTACTCTCGATTTTAAAACACCTGATGGTACTTCTCTTTGGGACAGTCCACTACTATACAACTATTTCTCTCTCGATTTTAAAACACCTAATGGTACTTCGCTTTGGGCCCATCCTTTTTCAAAATAATTAAATTAATACGCTTAATATTGGTGGCTATATAGCCAAACCTCAACTCCAGTATCAGTACTGCACTGATGAGGCTCAGAAAGCCGAAACAAACCTCAACTCCAGTATCAGCACCGCACTGATGAGGCTCAGAAGGCCGAAACAAACCTCAACTCCAGTATCAGCACTGCACTGAAGAGGCCCAGAAGGCCGAAACAAACCTCAACTCCAGTATCAGCACTGCACTGAAGAGGCCCAGAAGGCCGAAACAAACAACTCCAGTATCAGCACTGCACTGATGAGGACCAGAAGACCGAAACAAACCTCAACTCCAGTATCAGCACTGCACTGATGAGGACCAGAAGGCCGAAACAAACCTCAACTCCAGTATCAGCACTGCACTGATGAGGCCCAGAAGGCCGAAACAAACCTCAACTCCAGTATCAGCACTGCACTGATGAGAACCAGAAGACCTAAACAGTACAATTTATACGCTAAATATATTAATATTAAGTTTTATTAATTGTCAATAATGATGATTGTCAAAAATGCTCTCGGTTCGAAGATTGACGCGATAAATTGAACAATAATTGACAATAATTCATGTTATTAAACATTATTAATTTTTTGACAAAGCCTTAATAATTGTCATTCGGTCATTAAATGCAACTTTATTAATATAAATATCAAATATTATTTCATTCTTCCTCTTGCAGCCAACACTACAACTGGAACTGTGGAACTAACATTAGGTAAGTAACTTCTTTCGAAAAGGTAACTTTCAATCGAGCAATACTGTTGTCAGTATATTATACCGACTACATTTATGTGATTTTGAATACAGGTTCCAAAATAGTGTTGGTAGTTTTACAATGTCTTGGTAAATTTTAAATGTTTTTTTAAATAAGGGAAATATGTTTATGTTATCTAAGCCACTGTTAACTACAACTGGAACAAGTAAGTAAATTCTTTTGAAATGGTAACTTTCAATCGAGCAATATTTTTTTCATACTATTGTATGTATATTGACTTTACTGACTACATTTGTGTGATTTGGAATACAAGTTCCAAAATAGTTTTAGTAGTTTTACAATGTCTTGGTAAATTTTAAGTGTTTTTTAAGACGGGAAATACGTCAATGTTTTGAAACTAATATTCCGTATCCCCTGATTAGTAAATTTTGAAAAGTTGTGGTTGAATTTTTAAGGAAAATTTATATATATTAGATATAAACTTAATTATTTCCTTTATCCATCAAAGATTGTCATTGCTATTTATAAATTGATATTGGTAGATGACAAGTTAACGTTCGCTTCCAGCAGCAGCTGATATCGCAAAAAAATGATATTCCAATACACATAGCTATATAGCGGAGTGTTAACACATCTGATGACACGTGTAAATTGTGTTGAACATTATTAAAGAGGTGTGATATATTCAATAATATTTGTCTTATATGTGGGGTTCATTTATTTCAGCCAAGGCTTTATAAAAAGGCCAAAAAATTGAAACACCAACAACAAAAATCCTACATTTTGGTCCCTTGCAAGTCATCAAAAATATTTTAAATGACTCGAAAATTTTACATTTCTTCATTCGAGAAATCAGCCCACTCCTTCACAAATTCTTGAAATTCACAAGGAAATGTCTTATGTTTTTCAATATGTACTAAGAAGTAATCGGTTAATTTACATTTATTGTCAAGTTTACGAAGTTTGACAATTTCGACTACAGTTTTTTAGCAAAAAATTCTTTCTTTTTTTTTACAGTTTTAATTGTTGATACAAATTGTTTGATATGTGTGTGGTAGAACAAATTGTAAGATACCTAATAATCAATGCATTTTTTTATTCCATGATCTTTACAGTTTGGACTCGGTCTCATTGCATGTATGCGGCACGGTTCTTCTGTAAACAATCTTGAATAACGACAAAAATTTGTGTTTTTCTATTTGACTTTGTAGGCTGATCATTTTTATGAATTATAAAGTAACCATTTAATTTGCAATTCAAAAGACAAAAAATATTTTATCTTTGGCCTTATTTTAATCCAAGTGCACAAAAGAAACGGAAGAAATGAATGGAGTTTTACGTCCTACATTTCTGCACCTATATGGGCTAACTAAGGACGGGAAAACGCCATGCAGCGGGCAATGAGGGAAATTTTACCAGGACAGCGGCATTAGCCTGCTCTTATTTTCGATTTCCAACTGTCGAGGGATCTTTAACGTGCACAGCCAATAGCACACGGGACCTCGGTTTATTATCACACAGAACGTGACATATATAATTATCAAATGACGTTGCAATGAAAATATAATTTTGTTAAAATGGGTTTATATCGCCATTCTGTGGTGATATTAAAATGTGGTGATGAAATATGATACCTTTATATTGTACGTACAATGACACTAATAGTCAATTCAATCTTAATCAGTTGACAGTCAATAAATCGGGATTGACACAGTTAAAGGGACTACACTGGGTGAGGTCAAGTTCCGTGTTAGTGTTAACACTGGTGTTAATACAGAATTTGGATTGGGTCAAATGCAAATATTACCTTATTAGATTGATATTCGTGTGCTCACTCCCTAAAAGTACTACATTAACACGAAAAATAAGTTCAAATGTTGTGTTAAACGGAACGCTAACACGAGATTTGACCTTACCCACTGTCACTATACATTCTGTTCTAAGAATAAAGTACTGTACACACTGAAAACATTTTCGACGACTTATTGGCCAACATGGTTCCGAAACTCCCGGGCAACAATTATTTGGTCTTGTTCACACATTCCAACATTTTCGACAACATGTTGGGCAACTTGTTGCCGAATATTTCCGACCTGTACACACTGATATTTTCGACAACATGGCTTTTCGGCAAAATGTTGTCTAATATGTTGCCAGTGTGTACTGTACTTTATGGGCGACTGGCGTAGCTTTGTAGTAGCAAGACGAATTTGACAGGACAACCTTTTCTTCTCTGTTGCCAACTATCAAGATATCTTACGAGGCTTACAACCATGTCGCACATGGGTCTCAGTTAATTGTCATAAGAGAACTAGTAATACAGGCACTTCATTCGATCCGAGACAGTCCAACATATAACATAAACCTATGTTTGGGTTCTTTGCGAGTCAAATATGGTTAAACTTTCTTTTTCAAGTCACACGAAGTTTTCCACAAAATCAGTGCCTTTGATCTGGTTTTATGCTATGGGATGAACAGTGGGTAAGGTCAAATCTCGTGTTAGCGTTCCGTGTTAACATGAATTTAAAACATTTGAACTCATTTTTCGTGTTAATATAGTATTTTTTGAGAGTGAACACGCGAAACCAGTATATCTTTTACATAATTAAGTGTTTCAATATCAATCAAATAAGGTAATATTTGCATTTTCGGCACCTAATTGAACTACCCCGCTGCAAATTATTTGTAAACTTCTAAAATTCACTCAGTATCTGACATCGCTTGCTAGTCTTCATTTTGAATTAGTTGAAATAATCAATATGTACTGTAGCTTTAACCAATTTGCTAATGCTTCACTTATTGGAAACATATTGTTATCTAAAAAATTACATTCAACACCTGGCGTACGATACGTATATATAGTATAATTTTGTTACAAAAAATGAAACAGCCAGGAATATTCAATAATAACCAGTATAATTACAGTATCTCAGGTATTTATAATAATATACTCCATCATAAATGAATAATGATTATGTTATTTTTAAGTTATTAATTGATAAATGTCTACAGAAATTACTCAATAATAATATACAGTACCGTGCAATAAATATTCGTACAAAACGGCCGTGTGGATACTTTCGCTCTACGACCTTACATACTAGTACAACACCTGATGGTACTTCTCGTATGGGAAGTCCACTACTATATAATTATTGCACTCGATTTTGTCATGCTCTGGACGAGATTTTTGATTTACGGAATTGTTTTGCTTGTACGGATTTTTATTATTGTAAATTATTACAAAGGGGGAAAACCATCACCTATGTATTAGAAAAGTTGGACTTGTCCAAGAGTACAATTAGCAAGTTTTAAGAAGCGCGTAGAACGAAAGGGGTACATAGTATACACCCGAGACAAGAAAGGCAACCCATTAATATGTACGAATATATATTGCACGGTACTGTACTTCATCATAAATGAATAATGATGATATTTTGAGTTAATAATTTATAAATGTCTACAGAAATTACTCAATAATGAAAATTAATGATATACAAAATATTATTGCTTAAAGGGCCATTCTGCTTTTTTCAAAAAAGTTTCCATTATCAAAAAAATCGCAAATGTTACCTGAGAGTATTTCTAAAGTGTGTTTATTGTATCTATGCATCTTCTTGATATAATACGTGAGGTTTTTAAAAAATTTTAGCCTGTTTTAAGCGTTTAAAAATTAACGGATGGATTTTTTTTAAGTTAAAACTTTCAGATACATTAAAGGGCACATAGTTACAGATTTTGGTGTAAAGTTTTCACAAATTTGAGCAAAAAAAAAACTGTTGACCCGAAAAAAATTCAGACTGTCCCTTTAAAGTAACGATCTTGGTTTTCATTGCTGTTTTCAATTGAAAACACTTTATATAAGTATAAATGTATCATATGTATGTTGTTGATGTTTTTGGTTCACGAAACACAATGGATGTTCGGGTCGCTAGTTCTATTAAGAATATTGATCATACTTAAATGAAAGTGTTAGTAGCACTCACTCTTTATGACTACGACACACGTATATAATCGAGAAAAACAAATGAAATGAATGGAGTTTTACGTTCTACTTTCTGAACCTATATGGCCTAACTGAGGACGGGCAAACGCCATGTAGTGTGCAATGAGAGAACCTTTCTCGCCTTTAAATATATATTTTTTATTTTTTTATTTTTGTTGCTTGATAAAGGGATTAGTCCCGAAACGTAGCTACATTTACTCTCATTATATCGACTTTTTACCTACTGTTTGCACGTTATCGTGTATTTATTTTTGCCAGAATAAGGAGCTTTTTGTATTTTCACTTTTGAACTAGATTTTCACCAGACATAATCAGTCAGGGGAATAAAATTTGTAACTGATGCGGGTCTTGTCTGGACACGAAGAAAAGCGTCTAGCCGTTTGAATGGGTCAATAAATTGAGGCTTAGGTTTTTCATCTAACATCCCTCGGAATTTGAAGATTTAAAAAAAATAGTAGGCGTGCTGTCTCAGCAAGTTTTGTCTCATTGTGCACTACATGACAATTGCAAGTCTCATACAGTCCAAACATAACTGCAAACAGTACTGATGAGGCCCTCAGTGCTGATACTGGAGTTGAGGTTTGGCTATATAGCCACCTCAGATGATCCCACATTATGTGATACCTTCGTACCATGCCAGAGTGCTCAAACAAGCAAAAATTGGACGTAAAACACCATTTCTATACAATAATTACAATAGCAGGTGTAATATGTCAGATAGACCTTAGTCATTCTTCCGTATCCTCGGTAAACATGTAGTAGTTTAACTTTAATGAGTTAATAACTTTAAACTACATGTATTCGTATTATATTCCAATTGACATAGTTATGCTCCACTTACATAAAGACAAGATTATGCTCATCAGTTTGAATTCGATAAATACATACATAATTAATCTACGAAAAACTCAAATGTAACAGATGTACATGATTAATAGTCTTCCAAATATGTTTCAAGATATTTTTATACTAGCTATAATTGATTACAATGTAAGCTGTAGTAACTTTGTTTAAACATAGTTTATTGAGATTCTCAAAAGGATTGGATACAAGTTTCAAAAACTTAGGAAAAATCCTCTCCTTACAAAGTTATAAACAATATATGAACAAGATGTGAAAACGGAACTATGCATGCAATATTTAAGAGGTAATTGATTGCAGTGTATTCAAAGCGATACAACCTCTTAGAATGAACAAAAACATTAAATTATTAAACTTGGTCAATAAGAGTATATATTCATCAACGATGTCCAAAGTATACAAACAGAATGCAATTATTGTATATAAACATTGTTTTCTGGATTTATCAGATTATTTAGGTAATCTGTTTTATAGTTATGCCACTAGGTTTGTCCCTTGATGTATATATACACCTGTTGACCAAATTTGAAAATTCAGATTTTTTGTTCATTCTAAGACGTAGTATCGCTTTAAGAGGTTGCAATTCTGTTTGTCTTAAGGGGAAGAAGTGTGCGATATCTTATATAATATTAACACTGCGCCACCAATGACTCGCGACGCTCTGATAATGCTACCATCATATTCTACGCAATGAGTGGGTTTTCGTCCTGTTTTAAAACGTACTGAAGACGCAATGCTCGATCAGAAATTAACCTGAGTATTTGTTTGCCCATCGTTCACGTTTACTGTAGGGTAATACCGCGATGAGCTTCGAGGTCATAGTCAAAGATTGAATGGCGGATGCTAAACCCATACATTTATAGTACCATAGCCGTAGGGGCCCACGACTCAACGGGGTGGCAAACCGACTTTTTGCCCGAATTTTAATGATATTTTGCCATATTCTGGGGATTTTTTGCCCGAAAACATAATATTTAGGGGGGCAGCTATCCCCTGCCCCCCTGTCTCCTACGGCTATGTGTATTACCCAGAATCTACCCACATGCAATTGGTTGTCTCTTTCAGCACCATACCGAACCATAGCTTCGCCATCATTTCTTTTCAACGGTATTCTATAAATATAGGCCATTTCGTGATCATTTCATGATCGTTTCAACTGCTACAGCTGTTGTTTCATGTTTCATCTACATATTAATTAATCGTTCAAGCATTATTTAATTTAATTTAAACATTCTTTCATTACATTGAATTTCTAAAATCATTTCAGACAATTGCTCAGCAGTCGAGACTATGTATAAGTTTATAATAATAGGCGTTCTACTGCAGCTTGTGCAAGGTAAGCTTAGCTAAATAATTTTAACAAATTTATTGGCTTGACCAAAAACATTGGAAAGGGCTCCTTGTAGTGCTAAAGGAACCGTTCTTGCAGATATCCCTTTATTTCAGAAACTTTTTAAGTAAGACTTTATACACTGATAATATTTCGGTATATATGTGGGCAACAAATATTTGTTCCTGTACACACATGATGGGCAAATTGCAGGGGCCTATTTCTTTTCTCATTTCATACAATAATGTTTAAAATCTGAAAATCTAGTGTCCGAAATCCGAGGAGTTTTTTGGTATGGGGTTAAGGTTTGAGATATGATTTCAGCTCAGAACAGAATTAAAACTGTTCCTGCAAATCCAGACGTATTTTAATTTCTGAATGAAGTTTTTATTCCATCCTAAGCCTTTACAGAATTCATTTGGGAGATGCAAACCCTCCTTTTACAGAATTCTATTACATTTCCGGTAATTTCGACGTTTATGAAATACGAATTGCGTATCCCACTACCGACATAATACATGTATATCCAGACCCTTAATCCCATTTTCTCAATAAAGTATTTGTTCCATCCTAGGCCTGTACATTTGAGAGATTCAAACCCTCCCTTCCCCGAAAATTAAATATTCTCACGAATATATTTCAGCTAATCAGTACGTCAGAGTAGTCTTGAACAAGCCAGTTACAGTGGAGAATGAACAGTTTATAGTCCCTTTCAATCAAGTAAAGGTTGAAGTAGGAGGTACTTACAACAGAAGTGCATACAAAGTTAATGTCATGCAATCTGGAACGTAAGTATGGGTTCGATTACATTTTGGTAGATATGTTTTAAGGGGATTGTAAAGTGGTTTTCTAAACTTTGTATATGTATCGGGGACATTGATAGCATCAATTTCCGCCATTCTAATTTCCATTCCAACGTCTGTGGTCTCCACTAAAACTAACGCGTTTTATGACATCACTAATATTGATCTACCGGAAGCTACTATAGATATTTTTAATGCTAAATGACCAGGGGCCTTATTCTCGATAACTTAACTCAGATAAAATCAAAATCTTAAGAAATAAGGTTACCTAATTGGATTAAAGAACTAAATTTAAAATCGATTTTATTGATTGACCAATCAGATGACTGGAATACTAAAATCATCTTCAGTTAAGTTTTCGAGAATAAGGCCCCAGAAACAAAACGGCAAAGTAAGACATGACAAAAAACAGAAGCTTAAAATATGGTTTCGGTACGATACGGCATTCTTCCACAAACATATACATGTAGAAAGAATGATGAAATGAATAAAAATGGATGAACCCTAATTTCTGGTTTCTGGTACGATACGTCACGGCGTCCTCTAACAAAACAAATCGAACGGGACAATTTCTGATTTTTTTTTTTTTTTTTTGTCTTAAATAAAAACGACAAATAATTTGATACAAGTGCACCAAGCTTGGCTCTTTAACGATGTTATTTCCTATCATTGATCTGTTTCAAATTTTAAGGTCGGATGTGGCGTCAGACAGGGTATGCTTACTCTTCTAGACACCTGATACCACTTTTCATTATGATGTTATTTCGTCATCCTTGTAATAATTGGTTATTGTGGTGTTTTTTGTTTATTTGTGTATGGTTGTATTGTCTATAAGGGGCAGAATGGAAGACAGGCCTATCGTTGGGTATTCAGGATTATCGTGATGCTCATCGGTTATGTATGGCCTAATTTTCTACCCTTTTGTAAAAAAGATATTATTATTATTATGTGAAAAGTTCATAAGCTGTTTCGTCACAATGTCTTTGGATTTCGAGTTTCGTTTTGCGGTTCGGATCGTAGTACTTGGTTTCTTTATTTCAATATATTTACATTTTATTGTCACGCGCTACAGTGAACCCTTGTGAAAATTTTGCATTCATTTACCGATGGTCGCAAAATTGTAGAGTGATCTCCCGTGACGTCGCTAAACAAAATCTTCCCTGACAACGTAGATTGCGGCGTATGAATACACACCATCATTATTTTAAGAATAGACAAATGATGGATCAAAAATCGGCCTGGGTACACTAAGAAATCGAAAAATAAGATATTTTGAACTTATTTGATATGAAATAAAGTCTCATTTTGGACAAACAATGAATATAAAAATCGTAAATGTCGACTATTTGAGTGATCTGCCTTGACGATCTCCCTTTTTGACGTCATCCAAGTTTTGACGTCATATTAATTGACAGGGAGTTCTGTTGCCGATTTCGTTCCCAATTTTCTTACAAATTTAACTACATTATAGCCATTAAAGCTATAATTTTACCACTAAAATATGGTTAAAGATACCCGAACTCTACCGAATGTAAATATTAAGGATTGAATGCAGATTTTTTTTCTTGCGTTCATTGGGTGATGAAAGCCGAATTTTCACATGTTAAACCTGACCCATTCATTCGATTTAACACGTGAAAATTCTGCGTTCATCACCCAATGAACGCAAGAAAAAAAATCTGCATTCAATCCTTAAATAATTTTCTGTTGTAGATTTTACGTTGAAAGCCATGTTGTAATTGAAAGTGACTACTCACCAGTTATTGAAATAATGAAAGAAAGTGGAAAGAATCATTCAGTCGTGGACGTATGCGATAAGTTGATCAATAAGAGGTGTACATTAGATAAGAGAATACCGGTGGTAAATGGTGATAAAATATACGTCAGAGTAAATGCTCACACCAATTCATCGACCACTGTACTACAATCAGATACATATTTATTTGTAGCATCTATTTAATTTTAATTTACCAATTAAAGTAACATAACGATAATGTTTTTTGTTTAAAATTTATATTTGAAAAAAAAGAAAGAAAGAAACATCTATATTTTAAAAGGATAACAACTTATGTTCCTTGCGGATCCTTTCTCCCAGCTGGTCCTTGGCCAAACCTCTTGGCATTGATCTTTCCCGGATTATTCGTACCCATTTACAGCTGGGTGGACTGGAATTATGAGTGAAGATGACTTATTCAAGGTCATCGGACTTGCACACCCTGATCGAAAACCGAACTCTCAAACATAACAACCTTCATTTCCTCGTATCCAGGCAAATGACGTCATGTTTGTTAAGAACGATGCGCAATTTTTGACATATACATAATTGACTTCCACGCCTCAGTTACTTATATAATTCCCAAATTACCAAATCAATCTAAACAGAGATCATAAAAAAGGGAAAGCACGTTTGTAATGGAAGGCTTTACATATATCAAATATATGAACGTGGAAAACGAAATAAAAATTTAGCATGTTTTTATCGTTTAAAAATTAACGGCTGGATCTTTTTAGTTAAACTTTCAGATACGTTAAAGGGCACATAGTTACAGATTTTGGTGTAACGTTTTCAAAAATTTTTGACCTAAAACAAATTCCGAATGTCCCTTTAACTACCAAACATAATCAAAGAAACATTTTTCTTAGACAGTATTTAGTTTATTCCTAACCTCAGCGTTTTTACGCTTATGGAATAGAAGATGTATTAATCAGCAATCAGCATTTTTTATATATTATTCAGTAGGGCGGCGGACCCCGATACTGGCCTTATTCTCGAAAACTAAACTTACAATGATTTTAGTGTTCCAGTCATCTGATTGGTCAATCACTAAAATTGATTTTAAACACAGCTTTATTATCCAATCAGAATACTGTATTTCTTAAAATCTGGAGTTAAGTTAAGTTTTCGAGAATAAGACCCCAGAATATATGACCAATCGTGTAAACGACAATGTACAGTAATCCTACATTGGAACCAATGGTTGTCTATCTACATACGCCCACTTACCCGATAAATTTTCAGTGTATCAAAGGCAGTCGCCAATCTGTGTCAAATCATATTAAAAAATCAAACAAACAAAATTACGCGACTGTCCAAAGTCAAGGGAAATAACTCATAAAGTGTTCATCGGAACATCAAACAGATTCAAACCTGTCCAAGATCTCATTATTATAAAAGATCATACCAAATGTCGTTTAAATCTGATGAATACTGTTGTCTCTGATGTGTTCACAGGCCAATTGTGGAGGGACGAACGGACAGATGTAACAATAAACGATCGCATTATAACAGTGGTTCCCAACCTTTTTAAAGCCGTTCACGAAGCTCCCAGAGCCGTGGCCCCCTATTCAATTCCAAACTAGGGCAAAACAGGAAATATAGCGCAAAGGTTTTTGTCTTGTGCCTCCTCATCATTAGATGCTCAGATGCATTTGACTACAAGCAACTACAGACCTTACACAACAAAATATAGTTAAAATAAAAGTTGGCTAAAGAAAAAGTAATATACATCCTCAAGCCCCATGGCCCCCTGACAAACACCCCATGGCTCCCAGGTTGGGAACCACTGCATTACTAGTATAAGGTGTTCGTATAAAAATAGATTAAACGTTGCTGATTCATTTACATTGTGATACCTTTATTTAAATCTGATGGAAACTGTTGTCTCTGATGTGTTCACAAGCCAATTGTGGCCGGCCGGACGAACGGACGGACAGGGATAACAATATACGATCACATTATAAGGTGCTCGTATAAAAAATAGATTAAACGTTGCTACATTGTGATACCTTTATTAAAAGCAGATTAATAATCTTTCATCAGATTCGCCAGATAAATATATGTATCAATATTATTGACGATGGCTTCTTTTGCTGCTTTCACTTCCATAAATATTCTCTCTCCACGTTTCAACTTTGTGGTTGCTAGCAGCTTACACCTGTTATTTCGAACACCTTCGTCATACGTATGACAGACATCCAGCACATTTCTTTGACCGTCTTTTATTTCTACAAGCATTACCTCCGCTTCGTGTGCTCCTTCACCAGATAGTGTCGCATGACCTTCAATTCTAAACCTAAAATATAAACAACAAATGAAACGAAATGAAATGTATTTGACATATGGTCTTTATAACTCTTTCGACATAGTGTAGAATAGTAAATTAAAACAAAGCTTTGTAAGCGCTGTTTATTTTAGACCATAAAAATTAAATGAAATGAAATGTATTAAGGAGCACCAGCATCCAACGTGCTATATAGCTCCAGAACACGATAAAAATAAACATGTCAAAACAAAACTAAAACAGTAAAACAAACATGAAATAGATAAACAAAAAAATTATCACAGAAAGAACAAAATTAAAAACTATATCACAGAACAACACCACAAAGTGGTACTAAAACCAAAAAATATATCATAAAACAAAAACAATGACAAAGCATTTAAAATTTAAAATAAAGATTTTCTTTAATTTTGTTTTTTCTGTGATATTCATTTCATTTCTCTATGCTAGCCAAATTTTTCGACCGTTAGTAGCAGAGTTATTACCCTTGCCCCAAAGTCTTGAATATGCTATTACTATTTGTTGAAACCATTAGGTGCTGGTGCTCCTTATAATACATTTCATTTCTAATATATTGAACGCCCAAAACAAATTGCACTTATGATTGTATACGAATTTATGCCTATTTTTGTTCTTGATTTGCATTTTGAAGTCTCTATTTGTCGTTTCTTTCTTATTTTGGTCAAATATGAAGAAAAAAAAAAATGAAACCACATTTTTAACGTGTTATAAACTGACACACGTCTTTGTTGTGTTTCTCCAGGGTTCAATCCGGCATGGGTCGAGATGATACCTCCGGATTTTTCAACCCGGTTTCCCCCTGTCATTGATGCAGGTCGGAGCGTCTAGTCGTTCGGATGGGACAATAAACCGAGGCCCCGTGTGCTATTGGCTGTGCACGTTAAAGATCCTTCGACAGTTGGAAATCGAAAATAAGAGCAGACTAATGCCGCTGTCCTGGCAATATTTCCCTCATTGCACACGGCATGGCGTTTGCCCGTCCTCAAATAGCCCATATATGTGCAGAAAAGTAGGACGTAAAACTTCATTCATTTCATTTGGTTTGTTTCCATTTGTCATAGTGTATGCGTAGTAGAGAATTATAATGAACTACTAAAATTCAATAATGTTAAAGAAAATACGCACTTGTTAGTGATATGGCATTGTGAAGAAAATTTAAATTATTCTACTAACGTCAATACATGGTAATTTAAAGTAGAAATTTATACAAGTATTTAACCCATTACTTGTTGGTTAATAAAACCAAAACAAGTTCATTTCTCGCCCAAGCAATTTTTTTTAACACAAGATTTAATTTTCCATTGTGATAGATTGCGATACATACCCTTAGTTTTCATTTTAATATATATAAAACTATTGAGCTGAAAGCATGCTAAGATAATGTATATAAATATGGATTAAATAACAACTTGTTCTCTCGAAAATGGATTTAAAGTGTTTCATTTTACCAAAAATAGAAGACAACCCTGGTTTCTTATATATATATATTTATTTTGGTTACATAATATATCCAAAGGTTACATTTTTCCAAAGGTTACATAATATATCCAATGGTTACAAGCTAGTGGGTAACGCTTCACGCTAACGACCATGGTACACTCCAGATAGAGTGCTCAACAAGGTATGAGCCAAGGAGCTTATCTAACTATATTTTTTGGTTACATATATCCAAAGGTTACATATATCCAAAGGTTACATTTTTCCAAAGGTTACATAATATATCTAAAGGTAACATCCAAAGGTTACAAATATCCAAAAATACTAAAATTTTACTTACTCTGCATCCTTGGTGACATCAATTGTCCGGTCTTCTATATGATAATGGTGATCACTATCAAATATTTCATGATTAAATTGAACACGAGTGGCTTCATTGGCATTAATATGCTGATCAGTGGTCAAATCAATCTTAGTATAGTCACCTGAATAAATATATAAATTAGAAATATTAAAAATATTAAAATAGAACCTGAAACATGTTGTTACTCATGTATTGAGCACTATTATATCAGTAAAAATATTTTGTTATTATTGTAAATATATAAATTATATTAAAAAAAGTATTTCGCATTTCAAGAAAGTAACATAGTAGTACCATGCAATAAATATTCGTACATAGAAATGGGTTGCCTTCCTCGTCTCGGATGTATCCTATGTACCCCCTTTGTTCTACATGCTTCTTAAAACTTGCTTATTGTACTCCTGGACAAGTCCAACGTTTCTGATACATAGGTGATGGTTTTCCCCCTTTGTAATAATTTCCAAGCGATGTCCAAGTATGTAAGGTCGTAGAGCGAATGTAACCAAGCCGTTTTTTGTACGAATATTTATTGCACGGTACTGTACATCCACAATAGTAAAAAAAACCCCAAAAACATGACGTTGATTGTTAAAATCAGTTCAGTCAAATTCAATGGAATCTCTCATCTAAACTGCTTTTGGTGTCATGATTTGTGTACATGCAGGCCAATAATTCATTGCGGACGCGGTGGCGCAGCGAGTTAGACTCTTGCTCGATAATCTGAACGTCCAGGGATTAATCCCCGATTGGCCATGATGATTCCTTCGAATATTTTAGTCGTTAGGATGAGACAATGAATCGAGGCCCAATGTGCTACGTTAAAGATCCCTCAACACTTGGAAATCGAAAATAAGAGTAGGCTGCATGGCTTTAGCGTCATTATTAGTCCAATAACCGTGTAGCCTGATTACGTCACAAATTTAGCCAGCTGTGCATTCTGGGAATGAAGTGGGGTTTCTATCCTCTCTATAAATCAATATCTGTTCGGCCATTTTGTAACACCTTGGCCCCAATTCAATCCCATAGTTTATAGCGCGAAGGTTGTTTATTGAAATGTGACGTCATCAGTCAATAGGTCTATTAAGAACAGTAGTGGGACGTAAACCCAATTTCATTTCATTTAATTTCGCCAATAACTCATAAACCCCTTACTGAAATACATTTGTCTAAGATCACACCAATCCTCATTATTATCAACCAATTTCCATTCATTCTAGCTTACTATCGCGATAAGAAGGTTGTTATTGCGCTGTGTGTGGTCCATTGCTCGTGTCAGAACATAGAAAATACAGAAGGGGCACATAATAGTTTGAATTTAGCATTAATCTTCCCTTCTATCAACCTGATACAGACCACCTTCAAATCATCATTTCAAACTTGGAGAAAATATGTATATTCACGAAAATATACATAACTGGTATTCCTATATATTTCTGTTTTAATATTCTCTGTTTCCCTCGAGCGACCACGGCCATATACGCCTAACGAAAAAGCCTTAAATTTAATAAGAAATCTTGAAAAAGCTTTAATTTTAATCAGGAATAAACTAAACTTTTCTCAAACATTTCGATTTAGGTCCAATAACATCCATAACATCCATTTTAAGTTTCATCAAAATCGGTTGAAAACTAAGAAAGTAATAGCATATTCAAGATTTGGGGCAAGTGCAATAACTCTGCTTCTAACGATCGAAAATAGCTCAAATTCGAACTTGATCTTCGTTTTATGAATATGTATTCACATATCAAATTTTATTTGATTACCTCAAAAACTCTAGTTTTTAGATCGTTTACGAGCAAATGTTGACGGACGGACCGCCGGACGGACGAACGGACGGACAGGGGTGCCGACAATATACGTCCTCACAGAGAGATGAGGGCGTATAAAAATAGTTAAATTAACTTACCATAAGAGATATTTATCAAAGAGAAAAAGAAAAGCACTGTGTAAAGTGAATTCATTTTCGAGAGGTGATCTTTCTAAATGAAATTGTAAGAACTTAGACGCATTATATATACAGTTTGATAACGCATTTAAATTATTTACTCGTTAAATTTTAAATCAAATATTTTTATTTAGACATAAATAATAATTGATTATGACAAATGTTAAATTCTGTATTTCCCAGCTGGTAGGCCCAGGATTTCTTTTTAAAATGTCAAATTTTCTAAATTAAAAAAAACAACGACTTAGTCGAAATTGCCAATTCTTAATTGGCTTTAGCCACTCCAAATCATCACTCTAAATCATCAAACTCTGTACATTTGTTTTTTTTTTTTTTTTTTTTTTTGGTGTCTATATCTTGTATATTGTATCTATGTTTGTCCCCATGGGCTGGGTGTGAGACAGGACCGTTACCACTCGTGGTATTGGGCCTAATTCTGACCCATGTAAAATATTATTATTATTATTATTAAAAGGGTTGGAAATGTTGAGCTATTGAAAGAAGATGTCGAAATAAATTTTAAAGACCATGTTACTGAATATTGAGTTACCTCCCTTCCACAGTAGTTTTAATAATGCGCGACCTAAAAGCAACGTTCTCTCTTCGACGTGGGGAAATCTACTTGTTTCAACATTTTGAAGGTGAATTTGATTATCATGTTAAAAACAGTAATATTTGTTTTGTGAAATTAACATTATATAAATGTACCCCAATTTTCCTATGATTTTAGTCCAGCCCGTAGATTTATTACTACGTAGACAAGAGTCCAACTTCTCTCAGTATAGACAGTTAAAGGCAGTCAAGGTTGGTTGGTTGGTAGATGACAAGTTAACGTTCGCTTCCAGCAGCAGCTGATATCGTAAACTAGGTAGTTGTTGATAGATAACAAGTTAACGTTTGCTTCCAGCAGCAGCTGATATCGCAAACTAGGTAGTTGTTGGTAGATGACAAGTTAACGTTCGCTTCCAGCAGCAGCTGATATCACAAACTCGGTAGTTGTTGGTAGATGACAAGTTAACGTTTGCTTCCAGCAGCAGCTGATATCGCAAACTAGGTAGTTGTTGGTAGGTGACAAGTTAACGTTCGCTTCCAGCAGCAGATACTGATATCGCAAACTAAATTTAGGTAGTTTTTGGTCAAGACAGTCAATAACAGCCAATCAAATTTCACAATGTGAATAATTTAAAATCGAAACTGATTTGTGATTTAAAAACATAATTAGGTGCTGACTTTACTGGACTTTAATGTGGATATGTTTGTCGATGCGTGATTTCAACTCACAGTTTGTTTACAATTTGACCATTAAGTCTGTTTACACATTGCAGACATATTTGCTAGAGCGGAAGCTGGGCATCGACATTATACGGTCACGCACGTAGTCTAACGTAGTTGGAGTTGACCGTAGTTAGCCGAAATTAACACACGTTAATTACTACGCTGAACTGCGTCTAATAACGCTTATTTATTTATTTGTTTATTTGAAAGGAGAGTCTGAATTTTTTTAGGTCCATATGGAGAAAAGAAACCACAATATGTTGACAATATACGAACAAATATAAAACCAATGTAAAATGCTATAAAACACTATACTGTTCATATGATGCAGGCTGCCACATGTTTTTGATTCGCTTCAATTATGAAATAATAATTAATATATATATTCACTATAAGGGTTATTTACGTCATTACATCTTTTAAAAGATGTTATTAGTAGCGAGGTCTTGTAATTGTTAAAGCACATTGACAATTTCTGTAAAGTCTGGAAAACGTCTTATCGTGATTATTAAAAGTGATCTGATATAGTGTTGTCACAAATGATACCAAAAATGTGGATATATTGGAAATGGTTCATATTTTTCAGCATGTGTGTCACTTTGGATTTGTTTTTAGTTGGTAAGTCAATATAAACTCCTATTGACCAAGTTTTAACATTTAGATTTTTGTTCATTCTAAGAGGTTTTATTCTTTTAAAGGGATTGTAAAGAGGTTTTCTAGCCTTTTTATGTGGACGAAGGACACTTCCAACATCTATTTCGTATATACAAAATATTCATTGGGTGCCCGTGGTTCCTGTTATTCCATAAAGAAGACTTATATGATATCGCTGTAACAACATTTATCTAATAACGTCATATCGTTGTAACAACATGTATTTATAATGCACTGTACCTGATCATCCAGTCCGATTTTTTCCAAGATTGTGACGTCACTTCCTGTTTTTCTTTCTGGAATAACAGGAACCACGGGCACCCAATGAATATTTTGTATGTACGAAATAGATGTTGGGAGTGTCCTTCGTCCATATAAAAAGGCTAGAAAACCTCTTTACAATCCCTTTAACATCGTATGAAGGTGTATACTGATAAGAATTTCAAGTCATGTCACGAGTACGAAATATATTATTATTTAAACTACTATATGGACTGCAGTCTAATTAAAATCAGACCCTAATTTCGTTCGTTCGTTTTGTTTTAAATCCGTTTTGTTAACGACTACATTAGGGTCTGAAAACCAGGCGCGATAACAAACGTTCACGTTAACTTGGACCTAACCTTAATGACCTCTGCTTTAACCAATCAGATCTCAATGACGTCATATGGAACAGCCAATAAATAAACGTGTTTCAACCGTGTTCGGTACAGTACTTGAAAAAACGAGACTATGGCACTTCGGAATGCACATATTGTTCGCGTCACAAAATCCCAGCGCTGGAGAGGGCAGAAATCTGATTGGTTAAAACAGAGGTCATCTGGACTGTATATATACATGATTCTCAATTTTTGAACCTGAAATATGTTAACCAGCTTTTTTTCTTTTTTTTTAGGTCAATGGAATAGGATAGGAGTTTCTGAGATTCTTAAAACTGTAAGAGAGGTGCTAAATCAATTTTTATTTTTGTCAAAACAATCGATTTTAAATGACTACTATCATGACCGTGTTTAGTTGATTTTTACTAGCTTTTAAGGAAGATTTTGGATCACTCCATCATTTGTTTGCACAACAGGTTGTTGCATTTTTAAAACAGGCAAATCTTTATTTTAAATTTCAAATGCTTTGTCATAGTTTTTGTTTTATGGTATATTATTTGGTTTTAATACCACTTTGTGGTGTTATACTGTGATATAGTTTTTAATTTTTTCGTTCTGTGATATTGTTTTGGTTTTGTTTTTTTTGACATGTTTATTTTTATCGTGTTCTGGAGCTATATAGCCCATTAGGTGCTTGTGCTCCTCAATACATTTCATTTCATTTTTTAAGAAAGATTTTTGGTGATCCTTTTCAATACAATTAAAGATATTTCACTTCATATGTCTTTATAAGTGTATGTGTAATATAAATAATGCAGACTCACTAAAATATGAGTGTTTTTAACCTTCAAACCCTTACAATTTTGAAAAAAAAATGTTTTCACGGCTCAAGTTTTGGCAGAGAGCTATGGATGGACACTATCAAAAAAAAAGAAAGAAACATCTATATTTTACAACTTAGTTTCCTAGCGGATCCTTTCTCCCAGCTGGTCCTTGGCCAAACCTCATGGCATTGATCTTTCCCGGATTATCCGTAACCATTTACAGCTGGGTGGACTGGAATTTTGAGTGAAGATGACTTATTCAAGGTCATCGGACTTTCACACCCTAATCGAGAACCGAACTCTCAAACACAACGACCACCATTTCCTCGTATCCAAGCAAATGACGTCATGTTTGTAAAGAACGATGCTATCCACAGACTCACCAGAGCCATCGATGGATTTCTGAAAAAACTATTTTTTTGTTTTTCAGGAATACCTACCTAAACGTTTTCATATCGATGACCCGTCCTTGGAATTAAATCACCGTCGGATGGTTTTACAAAAAAATTGCAAGAATTCGCCAAACCTTAACATTAGATATGTAAGAAGAAAATTAATCGGATATAAAAATTTTCTTTATTGTCCAATTGCAAAGGTTGCATCTACGACTTGGAAAAAGATTTTCTTAGAACTGAAAAATAAGTGTAAAAATTGTGTTGTAAGACAAGATATAAATGCACATGCTGTCAAGAATTATTATTGGAAGAAATATAGAGTTAAAGACACAAAATATATTTTAGAGCATTCACATAAAATGATAATTGTACGCGAACCTTACTCAAGATTATTATCAGCTTATGTTGATAAAGTTTTTATTCCGGTGTCCACAGAGTTTTGGAGTAATACCTGGCAATATGTTAAAAGGCAACGACCAGGACCAGTCTTAGGTGAAAAATGTGTAGATTTTACATTTCCGGAAATAGTTCGCTATGTCATTGATGCTATTAAATCCAATACTCTCACTAACAATCATTTCAAGACAATGAATAAACTTTGTAGACCTTGTGATATCCATTATGATACAATTATTAAATTTGGGTCTGTCAGTCGAGATACGATATACATATTAAAAAAACTGAACAGATCAGACGTGTATAATAAAGGTAGCTTATTGGATCAACATAGCATGGAATTTAGCATAATCCAACGGATTAGGAGATCTTTCAAAGAGCATGTTGGGCGATGCCAATCAAAGGCTGAAAAAATTAGACGCTTATGGCGTAGTTTTCAAATTCGAGGTTTTATAGGCCACGAAGTAAATTATCCCTTGAGTAACGAAGTTGAAAAAGATATCAGTGAACAAGAATTCCTTGATTATGTGCTTCGGGCAACAAAAGAAGGACTACGTACGGATCATTCAGAGAATAAAAAACTAGCCCTTATTGAAGCCTACAGTAAAATTCCTCTTCAGGATTTAAACGAACTGAGCGAAATATTCAAACAGGATTGTGATGTATTCGGATATGATTGCAGACCGGATATTCTCTTTAACCGTGTAAAATATCCGCCGTCCACTAACTTTTTTGACATATGGTCTTTATAACTCTTTCGACATAGTGTAGAATACTAAATTAAAACAAAGCTTTGTAAGAGCTCGGAAGAGCAGCGCAGTTTATTTTAGACATTGAAAAAACATTGCACAGATTACAAATTTATTATTATTTTTTTTAATTTATCATATTTTGAAATTTGTGAGTTTTTTTTTTTTTTAACATTTTTTCTCCTCTTCGAAATGGTGAATGCTTATCTTGTAATCTAACAGGGTAAGATGCCTTGAAACTTAAAAGTAAGAGTTATTTTAAATACATAAATCCATTATTTTAATTAATGCAGGCGTGACTCATCCGGGTAATCGTTGTATTTTCATTGTGTGTACAGAAATATTATAGTTTAGAACATGTATGTACTTTCAATTACAAAATTGCTTTAGTCGATTTAGAACTTAGTTTGATTCAGCTTCTTAATTAAAAATAAAGCGGTTTTAAAGGTTTCAAATATTAATTTTTTCATACGCTCACACATTAATGTATGCGTGTATGGTAGTCGCATCCGTCAATTTGTCTGTCCGTCCACAATTGTTGTGGAGCTGGTTTTTAGTGTGTTATGAAGAAATTTGGTATTTGTAAATTTGGTTTTTGTAATCAACCAAGGTTGAACCCGATTAAAAATCAAACGAATCGAAAAAATATTTAATGGGTTATTGCCCTTGTTTTGTTGTGGAACGATGAAGAACTGGTTTCTTGGTCATTTTGATGAAACTCGGTCTGAGTATTTGAAATCACCTTGGGATTAATCCATGAAAATTGAAAATCGGAAAAATATTTAATATGTGTTATTGCCCTTATTATTTAAATATTAAGCCCTAAACACTCTTGAGTTGTGGACACAATAGTGAGCTGATTTCATGATGGATTTTGACATAACTTGGTGTGAATGTTGGGTCATATGTGTACATGTACTTACATAATGTAATGATATTCATGGCCAGACCTTGATATAATGAGATATAACCTTTTGACCGGAAAGATAGGTAAATAATATGGCATGTATTTATACAGACACATCATGGTCTTTAACAGACGTCTCTTGCCTTTAAAGGCCTATTATTTCTTTAACTATGGAGGTAAATTATTAATTATTTTTATGATTTTGAGGGAACTTCTGTGCGGAATCATAATTATCCTAAAGTTTGCAAGAGTTTGAAAATTTTGATGAGTTTAGAGTTCGAAGGAAAGCCTAGCAACATTTTGCAATTAGAAACTTAACCGCGATCTCATAATGTAAATTATGTTGTGGATACAAGAAATGTGAACGGACGGACCAACGGACGTAGGGGGGTCATGGCAATATACGCCTATATTTTCATATTTGTAATTTTGCATTCATATGCAGTAACACACCACAATCACCAGCTTATGGTGTGTACCATTCACAATTATTGATCCGTTAAGCCTGTTCTTTGTTTTAAAGACGTTCTGACTAGAGCTCGAATATTAGGAATTATAGGTTGTAACTTTACAGTTAAGCAATGTTACGAAAGCACAGGTACAGGTATGTAGGCACAACCTTTAGTAAAAGTTATTGATTGTGCAATTAGATAAATAATAAGATTGAAAATGATGAAATAGCTATCTATAATCTTATGAATCTGAAATATATTAGTACCCATGGAAATGGATATACTATATTATGTAAGGTTTGCTATCATATGAAATATGTAATAAAAAACATATAATGAATGATATAATATTATTGATTTGAAAATACTGGAAAATGGTGTTATACTGTGATATAGTTTTTAATTTTGTTCGTTCTGTGATATTATTTTTGTTTATCTATTTTATGTTTGTTTTATTGTTTTAGTTTTGTTTTGACATGTTTATTTTTTATCGTGTTCTGGAGCTATATAGCCCATTGGGTGCTGATGCTCCTTAATACATTTCATTTCATTTCCTCAATTCCAGCTGCCGGTTCTCTACTGCCCTTGATTATGGTCCATCTGAAGAAACTTGGAATGACGACGATAGAAGCCGGATTCATAAATGGAGTAACACATTTCTGTAGTTTTCTGTTCAGACCTTTATCCGGGGTATTAGCAGATAAATATAGACGATATAAAATGATATTGCTTTTTACCCTTCTCTGTTCTGGTTGTGGTTATTTTTCATTTATGTTTATACCGGCGAGGATCCATTCAAGGCAGAAACATAATGTATCTAAATGTGCTGAGAGTATATCAAATAAATTTAATTTAACAATCCATGAAGTGAATAAAACTATAAATCTGAATTATACCAACTGTAACCAAACATTCAACAACGTCGAAAATGGAGTTAGTCTTGTTCGAGGTACGGCAAGACAGAAACATAATGTATCTAAATGTGCTGGGAATATATCACATAAATTTAATTTAACGATCCATGAAGTGAATAAAACTATAAATGTGAACTACACCAAATGTAACCAAACATTCAACAACGTCAAAAATGGTGTTAGTCTTGATCCAGGTACATCGTGGTCACTAGATTGGACTGCTGGGCTTACCATCTGTATGTTTTTTATCGCTAAGGTTTCATATTCGTGTCACCAGACACTTCTAGACACCATCACATACTTTATGATCCATCCTAAGCGACATTTGTACAGTAAACAGAGACTATGGGGTACTGTGGGAACCCTCGTGTCCGTTAGTAGTACTGCGTACGTGGTGGACATTTATTACGATGGTATATTCTATGTTTTTCTTGGATTTACATTTCTAACCTTCCTCGTTGGTATTTTCATTGAGGTCAGTGTAGCAAAGACGTCAAATGTTAGATTTTTTTCAATACTTAAATGTCAAATGTGCAGTGTCCATCTCACACTTTTCTACTTCAAAATTCTTTACTTCGGGATGTGTCTTGGATCCATGATGAATTTTCTGTTCTGGTATTTGAAGGACATAGGAATTCCTGAATCTTTCTTAGCGATAATAATTCTTATAAATTGTGTATCTTCAGTTTGTGTTCATCAGTTCACACCGAGGCTGTTAAAACTATGTGGACCTGACGTGTGCATTAACTTCGGTCTGGGAGCCTACGCTTTACGTTTTATTGGACATTCATTTGTGAACTCACTGTGGCATATTATACCCCTAGAATTGTTGCATGGAGTGACATATTCTCTACTATGGTCCTCGATTTCTTCTAAAGTAAATTTATTATCACCAAATGGAAGTCAGGGGACCTTTCAAGGTATTACTGGAGCCATTTACAACGATTTGGGTAAGTATTACTTTAAACGTTGTCGGTGCAATAGTCCTTATTCATGCGTCGGCCATCTTGGATCCATATCGAGGCTCATAACGCAAGCAAACAAAAGCAGCGTCTTGCCAGTGCAGAAAAATCACCACAATGAGGTCTTTAACGCCACCTTATCATGTCCCACTAACTCAAACCTAATCAAATCTTACATCGTTAAAATCAGAATTAATTACGCTATTTAAAAATACTTTCAGATGAAGTGTTTCTTCAAATATTTCTGAGAAAGGGGCCGAAAAGACAGTTTTTAGACCATTTTCTCGCTGTTGATATGGTGATTAGTGACGTCATATTCCTTTCATTCATTTGACGTCATATTTTATGAATGGGTTGACGTCATTTGTGTTATGAACCTCGGTTTCTAAGCGGTAAAAGCGAGGCGTGAATAAGGTCTATATTTTCATCATGAGTGATTTCGGATAGAAAAGTTAATTTTTAAACGCTTAAAACATGCTAAAACATTTTTTATGTGTGTTATGTTTTTTGGACGCTGATAGAAAACTACTGAACGGATTTGAGTAAAATAAACGCCTAATTAAAATGTCCTTCTTCTGTATTTTTTTTATATTGGAAACTTTTTTCAAAAAAGCAGAATGGCCCTTTAAACTATAATCGCAGTTTAAAAACAAATTATTTGTTGCAGGTCGCGGGTTTGGTGCCATATTGACTGGAAGTCTTTTCCAGATATTTGATGCCAGATGGGTGTGGAGATCATATTCTGTATCTTGTTTCATTTTACTAGTAATATTCAATATAACAGATCGAGTTTGGCCTCTACAAGAAATTTACAGTTTAAAAGGTAAACATCAAGCCAATCACTACCTTGCCTCCCATCGGTTATCTTTACAATTTCTCCGGTTCCAGCAACCCAAATGTCTCTACCATTATCCCAACAAGATTAAATTTACAGTATAAAAGGCAAACATCTTCAAATATATGAAAAACGTATCCAACAAGCCAATCACTCTCACCGATTATCTGAAGGTTGTTATGTTTGAGAGTTCGGTTCTCGATCAGGGTGTGAAAGTCCGATGACCTTGAATAAGTCATCTTCACATAATTCCAATCCACCCAGCTGTAAATGGGTACGGATAATCCGGGAAAGATCAATGCCAAGAGGTTTGGCCAAGGACCAGCTGGGAGAAAGGATCCGCACGGAACCTAAGTTGTTATCCTTGTAAAAAATAGATGTTTCTTTTCTTTTTTACAATTTCTCCGGTTCCAGCACCCCAATTGTCTCTACCATTACACCCATCCCAAACAAGAATAATTTTACTGTCATACATCTTTACAATGTCAAGCTGCAAGTGTAACTAGAGCTCTGATTGGCTGTATTTGCTAGCTAACAATCCAATCAATTCGCTGGATTTCAAATTTGTGTGATATCAAAAGTGCCTAATGATACTAAGGTATTAAAACCAGTTCTTAATACGTTTACATTGTGAAGATCGCTGTCATATGGCTCTAAGACAGTGGCTCCGAACCGAGGGGTCTTTGTCAGGGGGCCCTGGCACATGAGGATGTTAATCATTTTTTTTTTAGCCAATCTTTTATTTAACTATATTTTGCTTGGTAAGGTCTGTAGTTGCTTGTGGTCAAATACATATGACGATGAGGAGGCATAAGACAGCAACCCTTGCGTTAATTCCCTTTTTTGCCCTAGTTTGGAATAGAACAGGTGCCATGGCTCTGGGAGCTTTTTTAATTTGGGCCACAGCTTGAAAAGGGTTGGGAACCACTGCTCTAAGGCATCTGCATTAATAGTATTTCAAAATTACATTACTGTAGAAAAACTGGAATACTAAAATCACCATAAGTTGAGTTTTCAAGAATAAGGCCCCTGCATTATTTGTATTTTAAAATTACATTACTATAATACTAAAGAATTGATTATGTAGGACTGAAGACTTAACTGTTCGAAACAATACACGATGTTTATCAAAATTTTCATAGCATAGCTCGGAAAACTGAGTTTATTTTCGTTGAAGTCTTGGATTTTAATTTCAGAGACAGTTATAAAAGATTTGGAAGCAACAGATAATATGATTGAAAGATCTACAGTCGCCAACGATACTGCAACCTGCAATTAGACTTTGAACAATTTGGGATGTGATCAGTACACATTAGTGAACTCGACTTTAAACAATTTGGGATGTGATCAGTACACATTAGTGAACTCGACTTTAAACAATTTGGGATGTGATCAGTACACATTAGTGAACTCGACTTTAAACAATTTGGGATGTGATCAGTACACATTAGTAAACTCGTCTTTAAACAATTTGGGATGTGATCAGTACACATTAGTGAACTCGACTTTAAACAATTTGGGATGTGATCAGTACACATTAGTGAACTTGACTTTAAACAATTTGGGATGTGATCAGTACACATTAGTAAACTTGACTTTGAACAATTTGGGATGTGATCAGTACACATTAGTAAACTCGACTTTGAACAATTTGGGATGTGATCAGTACACATTAGTAAACTCGACTTTAAACAATTTGGGATGTGATCAGTACACATTAGTGAACTCGACTTTAAACAATTTGGGATGTGATCAGTTGTGTTAATTTTTACAATTTTCAATAAAATGATAAACACCATTTACTTCAAGGTTAAAAGGATTAAGGACTAAAGCAGTGGTTCTCAACCTTTTTCAAGCTGTGGCCCAAATTCACAAAGTTCCCAGAGCTATGGCCCCCTGTTCTATTCCAAAAAGGGACAAAATAGGGAATATAGCGCAGAGGTTGTTGTCTTTTGCCTCCTCATCATCAGGAGGTCAGATGCATTTGACCACAAGCAACTTCAGACCTTACCGACAAAATATAGTTAAATAAAAGTTGGGCTAGAGAAAAGATGATGTACATCCTCATGTTGGGAACCACTGCACTAAAGTGAAATAAAATACAAATATCAAGAAAAACAAGATACATAAATGATTTTATTTTTTCCCCAAGAACATCAGCATAGTATCACATTTATCTATCTATCTTATTCTGACGACAAACTTATGTTTGTATCGACATTGGTTAAAAGGGCAGCTTTTGAGGCCTTGACTTCCATAAATACTTTGTCACCATCTTTCAAATCAACTTCTAGCTCAATCTTGCATCTGTTGCCTGTAACTGCGGGATCTGATGTTTTACACTCGGCCAAACTTGTTTCTTGTCCACCTGAAAGTTTTACTAATTTAACTGTAGCATCATGGGCCCCAGCACCAGTAAGTGAAGCATGACCCTCGATTTGTAATCTGAAAGCAACAATTATATTTGTGTGAACAGTTAGCATAGACCTTATTCGTGCGTCGGCCATCTTGGATCCATATCGAGGCTCATAACGCAAGCAAACAAAGGCAGCGTCTTGCCACTGCAGAAAAATCACCACCTTGAGGTCTTTAACGCCACCATATCAAGTCTCACTAACCCAAACCTAATCAAATTTTACATCGTAAAATTCAGAATTAATTACGCTATTTAAGAATACTTTCAGATGAATTGTTTCTTCACATATTTCTGAGAAACGGGCCGAAAAGGCAGTTTTTATACCGTTTTTCTCGCTGTTGATATGGTGATTAGTGACGTCATATTCTTTCATTTGACGTCGTATATTATGAATGAGTTGACGTCATTTGTGTTATGAACCTCGGTTTCTAAGCGGTAAAAACGAGGCGTGAATAAGGTCTATTACCAATGGACACTAATTTGTATGTTGACTGAACAGTGCGAGTAAGCCATCACGAAATGATTGGATTTCTGGTTCAGAAAGCAACGGGTCATTTGTGTTGAAGATCTACAGGCACATGATTTAGTCCTGAGTACGGTTGAAAGATTCAAACCTCTCTTTTCAAAAATCAAACAATCAAAATATCATTGCAACTTTCACATCGCTATGAAGGCTAAAATTGCGACGTTGAGATTATAGCCTAGCTATAAATGGTGAACATGCCCTATTCACGATTTTACAGTGAAAGTTAAACGACTCCCCAGATGAGCCTAGGTACGTTCACCTTCAATTACCAATTACATGAAATACTTTAGCCAAGTTTATCAATAGTAGTTTTCTTTTACCACCAAAATACAAACTTTCAAATACATGTGTTTTCATAGTTATCAGCGTTCGAATGTAAAAAGTACCACTCGAATTTAGTGGTACGCAATGATTTTGTGCTATTCAATGCGAAGTTCTTCTGAAGACTTTACATATATTCAAAATCAAAATCTACCCACCAAAAGGCCGTATTATTGATCTCCTTGCACCTCATGATTTTGACCTTTATAGTAGTGGCGGGTGTCGCGCGCGAAGCAGACCATGCTTACTCTTTTCGAAACATCTGATGGTACTTCTCGTATTGGAAGTCCACTACTTATTGTTGCACCCGATTTTGTCATGCTCTGAACGAGATTTTTGATTAACGGAATTGTTTTGCTTGTACAGATTTTTATTATTTTAATATTTAAAAAAAAAAAACTCACTTGGCTGCTTTGGTGATGCTGAATACTCTTTCTTTTATATCGTAGTGATGCCCAACATTATCATAAACTTCAGAATCAAATATGACACGAGCTGCTTGATTAGCTTTTATTTCTTGATCAGTTACTAGTTGTACCAAAGTAGTGTCAACAGCTGAGAAAACAAATAACAATGAATTAAACTTAAATATTGAAACCTGGGCCCAGTTTCACAAAATTTTAACTAAGATAAAATTCAGATTTTAAGAAACACAGTAATCTGGTTGGTTTATAAATCAACATTTAGAATCGATTTTAGTCATTGACAAATCAGATTATTGGAACACTAATATCATCTTAAGTTGGGATTTTGTGAAACTGGCCACAACACATTAAATAAAGTAAATTCTAAAAAAAAGTCCGGTGAAAAAAAATTGCATATTTTTTAAAGCGATACTACGTCTAAGAATGAACAAAAAAATTCTCAAACTTGGTCAATAAGAGTATATTCATCAACGATGTCCAAAGTATACAAACAGAATCAAATAAACCCATAAAACTATGTAATTTTCCATACAATTACAGATTATTATTGATAAATGTTTTAAATTGGATTACGACATTTATCAATTATTGTATTTAAACATAGTTTTCTGGATTTATCAGATTATTTAGGTAATCTGTTTTATAGTTATGCCACTAGGTTTGTCCCCTGATGAATATATAGGCTACTCTTATTGACCAAGTTTGAGAACTTATTTTTGTTGTTAATTCTAAGACGTAGTATCGCTTTAACAAAATGAAAATACATGCTCTACATTAAACAATCTTAATTAATGTAGCCTGTTCAAAAGTTCAAATTAATAAAAAAAATATATTGTAACACTTACCATACGTTATCTGAATAAATGCCAACGAGAGAACTGCAGTTAAAAATGGACTCATTTTGTCGCGTTACAGGTTCAGAGTGACTTTGGAAAAGTACAGGAATGTAAATGAAAGGAACAAAAATTATTTCAAATAAAAGGACATAAGCAATAAATATCAATCAAAAGGTGCGTTATTTATGACGTTTCTTAAAATTTCATAATCAATGACCCTGTTTTCGTTTCAATGATTAATTAGATTGATTATTATTATGGAATAAAATTCAAAGAATAAAGTAAACCACCAGATGACCCGTATCGATTCATTTTCTTTGTTTATTTCTTTCTTACTGGCCTAGATAAGCAATGTGGGTGAAAGTTATTCAAATCAGTTAAAATAATAATATGGGTTAATAGGATATTGAATTTTAATTATTCACAGTTTTTGGTAAACAGATGTTGTGTACGATTATTCCCCATAAAATATCGTTTCGGACTACAGCTTGTTGCTTGTAGATTGCGACACAGTAACGTAACGGGAAGTAATTATTCAAGTATAGTGATTTTGTAAATACACAAGAGGGACGGTTCTCTACAATTAGGCGTTTATTTTACTCAAATCCGTTCAGTAGTTTCCCATCAGCGTCCAAAAAACATAACACACTTAAATCCTTACGTAAGGTTTTAAAAAATTTCAGTATATTTTTATCGTTTAAAAATTAACAGCTGGATTTTTTTAGTTAAAACTTTCAGTATATTAAAGGGCACATAGTTAAAGATTTTGGTGTAAAGTTTTCATAAATTTGAGCAAAAAAACTCAGACTGTCCCTTTAAAGAAGTTATATCAGATCCAAATTTACCAAAATATACCCGATTACTGTATATCACTTTAAGTAAAAACATATATTATATGGCGCTGGGCATTAAAAATAGTGATATTAACGCTATTTTAATATGAAAGGAAGAGTGATCCGATATCTGGAGAATTTTACTTATTTATCTTCTAATTTCCATTTTGTTTTCATCGCTACACTGAAGGTTACGCTTTATAATTTTCTAATGTATCAACATAAAGTAACAGTATTTTTAAGCGAAATTGAATATGTTTCCATTGTAATGAAGTCTAAAGAAACAAGATGAGTTTTCAGTCGTTTTCAACGCCACTCGGGCGAGAAGAAACTTTGATGGGGAAAACATTCTTTCTTTTTATAGTGTATTGATAATGTAGAGATATTATAACAATTTCAATGACTCAAAGTTTTTAATGAACAGGATTTTCACCGTTATATGTTTTGCTCTGCTTTGACGATTTTCAATGAGAAAATAATTTGACTGAAGTTATTTTCTAACGATAATTTCTAAATTTAAAATATCATAGTTTCCTTCAGTTGCTCTATTAGATCTAGTCATTTATGTCCTTGGATTTGGATGATCTTGAAATGGAATAGCAATGGAATTTAATGGGTTTAAGTAGGCTGACCGAAAAAAAACCCATAACCGAACATTTAATCGAACAATTCCCATAACCTGAACGTATTTAATCGCGACGCACACTCAACTGGTTTTTGATTCTTTTCCTCAAAACTTGCTCGTCCTCAATTAGCCCATATAGGTGCAGAAAAGCAGGACGTAAAATTTCAATCATTTCATTTTATTTTTATAGTGGTATAAAATGGGAAATTATATAAAAATTACGACTAAGAAAAAGATGGGAATATCGGAATATTTACGTGGTCTGATATTTTCTGCTGTATCAACAGTTCAATACCTACATAAGTACACAAATGCAGATGGATGAAAAGGCAATGTGAAGGTATTAGGCTGTTATCACACATACGTACGTAAGTGTACGTAAAGGCCTGTTCTTTTCTCTCCGTCAGTTGAATACGTACTTAATCAAATAAAACCTGCATAGTTTCGCATTCGTTTAGCGTACGCAATTCTGACGTACGTATGTGTACGTAAATGTCCGTTTTTTTTCTCTCCGTCAGTTGAATACGTACTTAATCAAATAAAACCTGCATAGTTTCACATTCGTTTAACGTACACAATTCTGACGTACGTATGTGACCACAGCCTTAATGAAATATTGTAAGTTAATACGTAAAAGTGATCATACCCATCGGCTATTACAATATAATCGACATAAAAAGTGATATTTTGCTATCTTTTGACAGAAGAAGCGAATGTCATTGCAGAAGTCATAATGCGATTATTTAACTTTAAATGAATCTACAAACAAATAAATTTACACAACTAGCAATAAGAATATGTAATTTTATTGAAGACGTCTGATCCAAATGAATCTGCATAAGAAATATTTAAGAAATAAAGAAATCAGTGGTGAAGAGCGAATATTGTGTATAAGCTAGGACGGGTGTGTCGCCAGGCAGGGTATGCTTACTTTTCTAGACACCCGATACCACTTTTCATTATGAAATACTTACTCATGTATGATTGTTATATTTCCTCATGTGAAAAGTTCATAAGCTGTTGCCTATGTTTCGTCAAAATGTCGTTTTGGATTTCGAGTTTCGATTTGCGGTTCGGATCGTTAGTACTTGGTTTCTTTATTTTAGGTGAAAAATGGTGAAGAGGAAAAAATGAAGCCAGGTTTTGGTGGAGAGGAAAAGTTAGGTGAAATTTGTCGAGAGGAAAAGTTTACTTGAAATTGGAGATGATAATAAAATACCTAGTGTTTTCAGTCTCTTTTTCCGTCATGCCTCGATTCCCATCCCTTTAAAAGGCCCTCATCCGAAAAACACCCCGTATTAGACTTTCTCCGTTAAACACAGTAAAATTAATCTGCAACATTCCTTTAACTACTATCATTTCATATCCTACTTTCATTCTATTCAAGAAGTTTGGAAAAAAAAAGTTTTGAAAGGGTACATCCTTATACAGAAAGCTTTCTCTTGCGTTACGATTTCATTTTGTTTAACATCTTCTGATGTGGAACGGAAAAAAAACTTATGGGTGTGAATTATTAGGTTTGAGCGCTTTATTTTTACCGTTAGTTGATGTATAAGTAGCGGTTTAATTGTATGACCTGTGGTAGGGGCTTTGCGGCAGTTGGTTTAGCACCATCATCAACAGAATGATATTGCGGATGTAATGGCTTGAATTTTCAGAGCTTCTTGTGGAGTGCAAGGATTTTGTGGATATTTTAAAACAAAACAAAAACATATTTTTGTGTCATATTAATTATTGAGTGGTTCGTAAATGCTTCTTGTGGAGTGCAAGGATTTTGTGGATAATTTTGTGGATAATTTAAAAAAAAAACAAAAAACAAAAAAACAGATTGAGTGATTCGTAAATTTGTGGTTAATTGCTTTTAACATTTTAATTATATTATCATTTTCTTGTTACATAATTAACCAAATACGGATTCCTCACAATAGCTTGAATGGCAGAGCTTCATCAGATATATTTTGGAAGTGCAAGTGTTATGAGAATAATTCCAAAAAAAAAAAAAAAAACAGATTTTTTAGTGATTCGTAAATTTGTGGTTTTGCTGCTAATTAACATTTTCTTGTTACATAATTGACATAATACGGATTTTCCACAATGCCAAAGTCATACATGATAAAACGATACCGAAAGAAGGAAGGGAAGAAAAGTGAAGCTAAGATTAATAAAAATCGCGACATTCAGGATTTTTTAACAGGTAAGATATAAATATAGTAACACATTATTAGGTAAGCTTTATTATTATGAAACCGAATTTGAATTTTTTTAAATTTGAGCTTCACCGACAGCGAACTAAACGATACGTAGTTGACTATCCACAAATATAGTTACATCAGGTGTTGCAGAGGCTCCTAAAAACCCATATTAGACATAAGACATAAACAAGCAACAAAAAGGCAATTCTTATGTCAGCTTTATTATTATGAAGCCGAATTTATTTTTAAATTTGACTTTCACCGACAGCTAACTAAACGATTCGTAGTTGACATCCACGAATATAGTTACATCAGGTGTTGCAGAGGCTCCTAAAAACCCATATTAGACATAAGACATAAACAAGCAACAAAAAGGCAATTCTTATGTCAGCTTTATTATTATGAAACCGAATTTTTTTTTTAAATTTGACTTTCACCGACAGCTAACTAAACGATTCGTAGTTGACATCCACGAATATAGTTACATCAGGTGTTGCAGAGGCTCCTAAAAACCCATATTAGACATAAGACATAAACAAGCAACAAAAAGGCAATTCTTATGTCAGCTTTATTATTATGAAACCGAATTTGATTTTTTTAAAATTTGAGCTTCACCGACAGCTAACTAAACGATGCGTAGTTGACCATCCATAAATATAGTTACATCAGGTGTTGCAGAGGCTCCTTAAAACCCACATCATTCTCGGGGAAGCATAAGGAAAATCCTGGTTAATTCGCCTAATGTGCATTTGGTATTGAGGAAGAAAAACTTGCACTGTCACTCACATATCGCAAGCACAAGGAAGCATATCCAAATATTGATACATTTTCATTTATATTTGTATGACTTTTTAAATTTCTTCACGAATTTTACTGCAAAACTGTATAATAGCCAAATAAATATAATGTATGCCCACGCATTATATAAATAACACTAATTGAGTATACATGTATTTGAACGGGGGCCTTATTCTCGAAGGCATAACTTACAATGATTTTATTGTTCAGGTCATCTGATTGGTCAATCACTAAAATTGATTTTAAATACAGCTTTATCATCCAATCAGATTGCTGTATTTCTTAAAATCTAGATTGTATCTAAGTTAAGTTTTCGAGAATAAGGACCCAGGTCTGTATTAATAACGTATAAATTTAAAGATTTAAAATTGTCTCCGGAGTACAGGACTTGGGGTTGCCAATTACAAGTTCCTTTCATTGTGCTATTGGGATTTTTTTTGATTAAATTGTGCCTTATTCAACTATTCACTGAAAGTATTAATGGTAAATTGAATTGATTTTTACGTCCTACATTCCGCGTCGAAGGAAGTCAACGTCGTAAAGTGTGGAACAGTGGCATAATTATGCTTACTAGCATTCGAGACCATGGAAAGACTAGACGCTTGACCTATTGTTACTCCTCAGTTCAGCATCACTGACAGAAATGAAATGAAATGTATTAAGGAGCACCAGCACCCAATGGGCTATATAGCTCCAGAAAACGATAAAAATAAACATGTCAAAAAAACAAAACCAAAACAATAAAACAAACATAAAATAGATAAAACTAAAACAATATCACAAACAAAAAAAACTATATCACAGTATAACACCACAAAGTGGTAATAAAACCAAAAAATATATCATAAATCAAAAACTATGACAGAGCATTTAAAATTTAAAATAAAGATTTGCCTGTTTTAAAAATGCAACAACCTTCTCATAAAGAGAAGGTTGTGCAAACAAATGATGAAGTGATGGTAGTGCTGTGATCGCTATCAACTATCAAGACATTTTCCACGCCGAAGGAAAACGTAAAGTGTGGAACAATAATGCTTACTAGCACTCGGGACCATGGACAGACTAGACGCTTGAGCAATTGTTACTCCTTAGACCAACATCACTGACAGAAGAAACGGGGTTGATAGTATAGTCAGCACGGTAGTACTGTGATCGCTATCAACTATCAAGACATTTTTCACACGTTGCTTTTAATAAAATAAAAGTAGGAAATTGAATCTGTATGTATTATCATGAATATATCATAATCATCTTGGGGCTATTAGCATGTATCTAAAATACTATTCAGTAGGCTTAACATGATAATCACATTGTAGAATATAATAATAATATACCCCGGGCAATAACAGTATATTTTTCAACAATTGGGTCGATGGAGTGAGATAAAAGAAATATCAATCTGATGTTAAGTTATTGTACCTTCTAGAAACCCATTATATATATAATTATCATCTACAGTTACTCTTACTTTATTACCTAACGTTTACTTTTCTATAGCCGTGAACACATTAACCGCGTTTCCACTGAGAATTGTGAAGGAAAGCTAGCTCTAAGCTCTTTAAAATGGGGTCTTTTTTCAATGACATTTTCAAGAATGTAAGTTTTAATGCATAGGGTTATATCGAAAATATTTTATCATTTTTTAACTAAGGGGTCGCTCAAATGACCTATACAAGAGTGCAAGGTTTAATGCATAGGGTTATGTGGACAATTCTAAAACATTTTTTAACTTAGGGCCTTTCAAATGACCTATACAAGAGTGCAAGTTTTAATGCATAGGGTTGTGTCGACAATTTTAAAACATTTTTAACTTATGTTCGTCCAAATGACCTATTCAAGAGTGCAAGTGTTAATGCATAGGGTTATGTCTACAATTTTAAAACATTTTTTAACTAAGGGTCGTTCAAATGACATATACAAGAGTGCAATGTCAAAAACTTTATAAAACATTTATGACTTTAAAAAACGTTATGAAAGCACAGGATATCAGAGTGATCATAAAGATAAATAACAAAACGATTTGACAATGGAGTATGTAAGTAATACGAAACCAACTTCCTGTCTTCAGTTTTGTTTATTGTACATATTCATTGTAATATCTCAGTTAGAAACGCCAGATTTCCGGTGTTTAGATATCCATCCCTCCTCGAAATAATTTTTTTAACCACAAAAAGGATTATAAAGGTACTAGAGCGAAACCATCTTCTCACAATAATCTTATTTTTCATTCATAAATTTTATATACCGTTATAAACACGGTTATTGTATATGTATCATAAATTTTTCAAGGTTACTTGCTTACGCAGTGGACGCTTAAAAATACCACCCCCATATCCGTTCATTTGAAATGGTAATATATGTGATGTGTATTTCTTGTATTCATTACTAACATTGGGGGAATGGAGGGTTTGATTCTCCCCCCAAATGCACAGGCCTTGGCACTTCTAAGAAGGCTTATCTGGTAGTCTTCGTTATTTTTCATTAGGTCTGAAAATCTGGTCATAGTTTTAGACCCTGGGTTTTCAACTTAGGGGAAATGTCCCAGACTGGGGACATTAACTTGGCTAAAGGTCCAAAAGAAATTTGTAATATTGTGTATTTTCTGGGTGGATATTCATGCAATGTTCACTGTCGGGAACGTTTTAACAAGTAAAATGCTGTGACTTTATCATGCTTCAGAATAGCATGTTTTCGATGACTTCTAATAACAATTCAGGGGGACATGGTCATTTCCTCGTGCTTAATCGCGGGCACTGAGAAAACCAATTGAAAACCCAGGTTTTAGACACTTCTACCTTTGGCACAAATTGGATATTCAAATTCTCAGTGATAAAAAATTCTAAGCTTTACATTATTTTTTCGGCATTTAACACTGCATTCAGTCATCCGCGCTGATATGGTTATAAGATTTCATTTTAAAATGGAATTACTTCTCCTTTTCCAGATACCACTAAACATGACAGTTCAGCACCACCAAACCAAGAGCAACTTAATGATTCTACGATACCCTTTAAAATCGAAGAAGAATATGCCAAACAGGACCTATCAGCGGAACGAAAATTATTACAAAAATCGACTACCAAAGAATATACCGAGACCATTCCAGTATTCGAGAATGTATATGGACGAAGTGGCACCAACCCCGCATTTCACTACGAACACCAAGCAATGTCATTTCCAGCAGTGTCTTTCACGGGAAACAATCGTACCCAGCAGCATGGTATACTGCCACAGTACAGATATATGATACCCTATGATTATCCCATGGATTATAAACTTATCAGTGATAGTCTAATACATTGTGGTATACCCGATAACATATCGCCCAAATCAGCTACTTCAGCCAAAGACAGTCCTACATTCCCTACTAATGCGAGTATACCTACTCAATGGAGTCCGCATTCGATCTTACCACCGATTAAGGCAAACATATTTAATTTCGATTCGAAATCGCCTCTGAAGTCTCCCAATCATCGTTCTTCAATACAGACTGATCCATATCTGAGGTGCAATGACCTAGAGTTTGGGGTTTCCACAAAACATATTCTGAAACAAATACCAGTTTTGCCACAAGAACCACGCGTTATTGGTCAAGCATTTGATGGTAATACATTTAGACACTGCAGTAGATACGACCCACGATATGGCCATGGTGAATTCAATGCAGTAATTGCAGACGAAGACCCTAAAGGACAAATTCCTCTGAACAAGCCATTGACAAAGAACAACATATCTCGGATGAACATGCTTTGTAACTTGCCATTGTGTAAGTCAACCACGGATGTCGAACTAAGTTCAATTCACAGGTCAAAGTCCATATCTTCGGAGGTAAGTAAAATGAAATGAAATGAATGGAGTTTTACGTCCTACTTTTCTGCACCTATATATGGGCTAATTGTGAAGGGGAAACGCCATGCAGTGTGCAATGAGGGAAATGTTGCCAGGACAGCGGCATTAGCCTGCTCTTATTTTCGATTTCCAACTGTCGAGGGATCTTTAACGTGCACAGCCAATAGCACACGGGACCTCGGTTTATTGTCTCACCCGAACGACTAGACGCTTTTCCATGTCAGCCCCTCCGACCTACATCACTGACATGGGGAAACCGGGTTGAAAAATCCGAAGGTATCATCTCGACCCATGCTGGGATTGAACAAGCGTCTAACTCACTGAGCCACCGCGGCTCCCTAGTAAAGAGAAATCAAGGCTTTAATTTCAGAAACTTGGCTTATATGCAGTGGCATCCATTATTTTATTTCCATTGTTTTATTCTTTACTGAAGGCGATCGGCTGACTATGCATAGAGAATTCGGGGGTACCAATTTTGAACCTTGTCTTATACATTTTAACATGTAGATTGCATGAAAATACAACTTCCACTGAATCTTGTTAGATTATGGGCAATCTAATTAAAATTAGATTACATTTCGTTTCGGTTATTTTTTTAGTATCGACTCCATGTAATCTAACCACTTTTATAAGGCGAGCATCTTCTGGCAACGAAAATTTCAGCCAATCAAAAACTACCTTCAAAGTCGCGGGTCTATGCATTGATATGCAATGTGGGAAGACGAAACAGAAAGTTAAGCAACACAGCAGTCCAAATTATGACGTAATACAAAATATTCAAATATAAACGTTGTTCTGATTGGCGGAGGCACGTGCTATAAATAGCTTATTCGTCACCAGAAGATGCTCGCCGTATAAAAGTGATTAGATTACATGGAGTTGACAATCAAAAAATAACAGAAACGAAATGTAATCTAATTTTAATTAGATGGCTTGAAATATTCAGGGAGGGTTCCAAATACGGATTGTACTCACAACGGGCGCTGTTTCAACCCCAAGAGAAGAGAATTTTCAAAAAAGCCTTGTTTTCTATATTATGATTGTTATTTCTATCAATGTAGAGAATTGAAGTGGTAAAAGGTGGAATTGAAGTGGTAAAAGGTGGAATTGAAGTGGTAAAAGGTGGAATTGAAGTGGTGAATGATGGATTTGGAATTACAAACCCTGCTCTGGCTCCACTGGTGATAAATGATGACACAGTAAAGGGTAGGACTATGTTTATTATCCTTGGATTCATTCAAACACAGTTACAAGCTTTAAATGAAAAATGAAATGAAATGCATTAAGGAGCACCAGCACCCAATGGGCTATATAGCTCCAGAACACGATAAAAATAAACATGTCAAAACAAAACTAAAACAGTAAAACAAACATAAAATAGATAAAACAAAAACATTATCACAGAACGAACTCGGCGTAAAGGGGAAAAATCATTTCATGCATAATTTACCAGGTTTTTATGTATTTTAACAAGTATACTTGGGACTTAATATGCCCTCGTCATGACCCAATCCTTTTTTTAGAACAGTTTCAAGTAAATAAGTCCAGTTTTGGTCTCTCATTCATAATTATACCCAAGAACTCTTCGGCCAATTCTATTATGAAATCCGGATCGACCGGTGCCGCGGAGATATGACGACATTGACGTCACGAAATGGCTGCTTTATTACCGTAGTAAGAAGTTTTATCCGGATTGTTGGGAGAATACATAATAGATTAGGTCAATGACGTAATTGGATTCGACTCATGAACAGCAAACTCATATCGGCCAACTTGATTCACCATTTGTGATCTATTTACGTTTTTATCCGGATTATTGGGAGAGAAAATCCGGACGATCCGGGTTTCATAATAGAATCGGCCCCACGTGTAACACTAATAGGAGTCGCACACGTATCCGTTTCTGCCCAAAAAATCTCGCCCGGTCATTTTTGGGGAGTCCGTGAGGGGTCCGCTGGAGATCCTCAAGAGGTCCACAAGCGGTCATTAGCCTAATTTTCATTTCCGCGCGAGTTTTGAACATGTTCAAAAAACTGGGGCGGTCGAAGGCTGCGCGAGAGGTCCGCATGAGCGTGGCGCCAAGTCCGCTTCAAATCCGGTCCTGACGTCACGCGGACCATGGACCGCTCCGGATGTCTTCCGGTCTTTGCTCGGATCTCGCTCAGATCTCGCTCGGATCTCGCCCGTTTATAAGAAACCGGGCGATATCGCGCGAACCTCGCCCTGACGTGGCCATGAAGTCACCCGGATGTGTTACGGAAACAGCCGAGCGGGAGAGCGTCCAACGAGCTAAAGGCCGGTTTTGGCGCGGCGAGTCATTTCTATTCCGGGTGACTTCCTGGCCAAAGACGGGCAACCTACGGGAGAACTATACATATTTTTTCAACAAACGGAAGCGTCCGCGACACTCCGGGCCAACGGATGACCGGGCCAGAGACGTTACTAATAAACGGATACGTGTGCGACTCCTATAAAGCATGACGGTGAATTTGCATTTGTGTTCATTTCAGCCAAGCAACCAAATCAGATATGTGCTTGCCAACTGTGTGGGCTCATATTCCACAAACCTAAACTTCTTCAAAGGCATATCACGAAAACCCACGACAAAATAAAGAAATTTTTGTGCACAATTTGTTCTAAAGGATTTAATGATAAATTTGATCTAAAGAGACATACAAGAATACATACAGGTACGTTTCTACTGATTTAAGACATTGATCTCTATTACGCCAATACACCTATGTATTTGTGAATTGTATACACAATATTAGCTTGCTATGTATTTTTTTATGGTACGTTTCTAATTATTTTAAATCTTATATTGAGACGATTGATCTCTATTACGCCAATATACCTATGAATTTGTGAATTGTATACACAATATTAGCTTGCTATGTACTCTTTTATGGTACGTTTCTAATTATTTTAATCTTATATTGAGATATTGATCTCAGTGTGGCAATATACCTATGTACAGGGGCGGACTGGGGCCGTTACGCGGCCATGGCTTTTTCAAGTGACCGGCCCACGACCCTGAGCGTCGGGGTCTTAATGGGTCCTCCCCCAGAAAAACTGAAAAGTTACCGCCATAAACGTGATTTCCGCATGGCCCGTAGCCTGCCAAGTACTTTTAGAGGGGGGGGGGGGGGGGGGGGGGGGGGGGCAAACATCCAATCAAGAGGGGTAGTTTGGGTATCCACCCAAAAACATCCACTTCCCCCTTTCATGGAAAACTTCTTGTTTTTGCAATGCAATGTTACGCTATAACAGTGCCCTCTGTAGAGTTATCTCTACATTTATTAGTGCAATTCGGAAGCATGGGAAGTTTTCTGAAGTTTGAAGACCTCTAGAAAATTTTGAGAATTTGTCTCCTTAAAACGCGATTTCCTGACATTTCCTGAAAATTATTGATATTTTCCAGCGAATTTAAGGTTCAAGATTTTTTCTATAGGGTCAGAGATCTTGTTGGAAATTGGATAAATTAAGATTCAGATGCGAATTTCAGATATTTACTGGTGAATTTAGGATTTAGAGTTATATGAATAGGGTTTGAGGTACATATATCAATACGAACATTTTGCGAATAACACACCTCTTTTGCAAACGAGAATGTCAATTGGAAGCCTGAAAACACGATTTCCTGAGGTCTGGAAGAGGATCTCTTCTAAAAAATTTAGAGAATTTGACGCTCTGAAACGCGACTTCCTGGTGAATTTAAGGTTTCATTGTAAAGGAACTGTGGGACAAACACGTAGCAAAATCGAGAAAAAAATGCGAAAATTCCTGATATTTGTTAACGAATTAAAGGTTAAAAATTATTTCTACAAAATCAAAGGATCTTGTCTAAAATAAATTGAGATTTAGACGTGAATTCCTGGTGAATTAAGGTTAATTGAATAGGGTCTAAGGTATGTCACTAAGAACATTTTGAGAATTTCACACCTTTTTTGCTAACGAGAACGCCAATTGGAAGCCTGAAAACCCGATTTTCTGAAATCTGAGGACCTCTTCTAGAAAATTTAGAGAATTTGACTCACGGAAACACGATTTCCTGGTGAATTTAAGGTCTAACCGACTGCGGGATGAACACAGGAAAATTTTGAGAATTCGATACTGGGAAACGCAATTCTTAACATTTCTTGCTACGAAGACCCAGTTAAAATCAATGTATATTTTTTTAAAATAACACTTAAGATTGTTTGAGGGGGGGGGGGGGGAGGGGGGCAAGATTTAAATTAGATAGGAGGGGGGGGGGGGGCTACGGGCCTGGATTTCCGAGCGCCCCCAGCTCTCAAAACTGGTTGGTCAGAAAATGGAAATGCATACCGAAATTAAGAAAATTATCAAGATAATCAGATCTATTTTTATTAGAGGTACCATTGGAAGATATAGATATGGTCGCAAACAACTAAATTTCGGATTTCGGCCACTTTCTTTTGAATTTTTTTTTCAAAATATAATTTTTTTTTTTTCATTTTTCACAAACCGGCCCTCTGCACACCGGCCCGCATGGCTTTAGCCATGTGGCCATGCGGCCCAGTCCGCCCCTGCCTATGTATTTGTGAATTTTGTACACAATATTTTCATACGATAGCTTGCTCTATTTTTTTATGGTACGTTTATGGAACTATTTAAATCCTAAAGACATTGATTTCTACTACGCCAATATACCTATGAATTTGTGAATTTTATACACAATATTAGCTTGCTATGTATTTTTTTATGGTACGTTTCTACTTAGTTTAATCTTATATTGAGACGATTGATCTCTGGTGTGGCAATATACCTATGAATTTTTGAATTTTAAACACAATGTTTTCGTACGATAGCTTGCTATGTTTTTTATGGTCCCTTAAAAAAAAACATTTGCGTACACATTCTCAAGGCTCGTACAAAGGTCCATTCGGATATCCCTTCCAGTTTAACGAGAATTGGAACAGACACTTGCATTGTAAAGGGGGTTTATGTGTGTCTTTTTGCGTTGCTACATTCATTATTCCAACCAATGATGGTCATTAAAGCGATACTATGTCTTAGAATGAACAAAACTTGTTCAATCAGAGTATATACATGTATTCATCAACAGTGTCCAAAGTATAAAAACAGAATAAAAAACCCATGAAACTATGTAAATTTCCATATAATAACAGGTTATAATTGATAAAAGCCTTAAATTTGATTAAGGGTTTTTGAATTATTGTATATAAACATTGTTTTCTGGATTTATCAGATTATTTAGGTAATCTGTTGTATAGTTATGCAAACATGCAAGTCCCTTGATGAATATACAGAGAATCTCACCCTTGTGTCTTTTGATATCAGATATATCAACTTGTGTTGATATATCTGATATCAAAAGACACAAGGGTGAGATTTTATTTATCATCCAATATCATTCTAAAATCGAAATATGCGAAACAACAACTTTCGAGGGGTGAACTGCAGATTATTGAAAAAACTTTCGAAGGGCGAAATCAATATGACGTCATTGTTATTAAGACGTCATTGGGCGATATGTTTATCACGTGACCATATTGACCAATCAATGATTCAAAAAAGCAGTATCTCCTAGTAGATATAGTGCAGTAGATAATGCTTTTTATCATACAAGCGATATCTACTGTAGAATATCTTATTGGGTGATAAAAACTCCTATTGACCATATTTGAAAATTGAGATTTTTTGTTCATTCTAAGAGGTTTTATTCTTAAATTTAATCTTTGATTTAAATAGGAAAACAAATTGAGTAAAATATTTTTCTTGTTCTTTTCTTTCAGATATCAGGCCTTTTAAGTGTCCTATATGTGAAAAGGGATTTTCTCAAAGATGTTCTCTAGAAGCACATGGTAGAAAAGTTCATTCTCAAAAAGTTGAATTTGAACCAAAACAAAGACGTGATAAAATACATATTTGTGAGGAGTGTGGCAACAGCACCAAAGATCCTTACGAGCACTATGTTCATATTAAACATAACCATCCGTACAGTGCTCTGTTATCAAAATTTCATGACAAGAGACAATTTAAATACACCGATACTAGAACCGACGTGGCAAATCTCATCTCCCATGACAAAACGGAAAAGGATGTGTAATCCTCGAATGAACGTAGACTATCCCGAGGAGCACATATAACAAAACACAAGACAATATAATGGAATATAACACACTTCTTTAATACAGTTAGGCACATATAACACAACACAAGACAATATAATGGAATATAACACACTTCTTTAATACAGTTAGGCACATAACATTTTAATACAAGACAATATTATGGAATATAACACACTTCTTTAATACAGTTAGGCACATAACATTTTAATACAAGACAATATTATGGAATATAACACACTTCTTTAATACAGTTAGGCACATAACATTTTAATACAAGACAATATAATGGAATATAACACACTTCTTTAATACAGTTAGTCACATAACGTTTCAACACAAGACAATATTATGGAATATAACACACTTCTTTAATACAGTTAGGCACATAACGTTTCAACACAAGATACACGTGTCGTCATCATATGTAATATTACATCATTACATCTGATGACGACACGTGTATCTGTGTTGAAACATTTTGTGTCTAAGGGTTTGATCGGACTTCAGACAGAGCAGGGCGGCGCGGAGCAGAGCGGTTAGTAGCAGCATTAACATTCAGATGGTTTTAAATGCACAGACGGTCAGCTGTTTACATCGCTAGCGGACAGCAGAAAAGTGCAGAGCCAAAGCAAAGGGATACGCTGTTCTGCGCTTCACCCTGCTCTGATTAAACCCTTACTGTATCCCATTATATATTCCATACTTCTTTGTATCTAAAACATGTATAAATAAAATATTGTTTAAACTATCTATATTTTTTGTTATTAAAGTGAAAAAATGATATGAGAGAAATAATAATTGTTTTATGAAAAATTAATGTCCCTTAAGTAATGACACGGTTCTCCTTAAACTGTCAAAAAAAAAATGCCTCGATGGTGCTGAGAAACGTAATAGGCCGTATAAATAAAGGTAAACGCTACTAAACGTAACAATACGTATAATAGGTCGTAACAGAACTTGGCAAACGCTACAAAACGTATCAGAACGTATATTAGGTCGTGACAAAACTTGTAAGTGGTCCGTAGTGAAATGGGAATCGTACCCATTTCGTCTGACTCCAGCTTTGTCGCCTTGTGTTTCTGTCGAGGGATCTTTAACGTGTACAGCCAATAGCACACGGGATCTAGGGTTATTGTCCCATCCGAACGACTAGACGCTTTTCCATGTCAGCCCCTCCGATCTGCATCAGACCGGGTTGAAAAATCCGAAGGCATCATCTCGATCCATGCCGGGATTGAACCCTGGATCTTCAGGTTAGCGAGCAAGCGTCTAACTCACTGAGCCAACAAAGCAATTAGTAGACCGCACATCCCTAGATTTGTGTATTTATATATTGTACCGTACTAAAAATGTTCACTCATTCATAAATCCTAAGTGTATAATATAACGGTTATTTTATTGTTTGTAAAATGTTTTATTGCCCTTGTTAAAACTGGATACCCACTGTAATCAAAAGAAAATCACATCAATATACACAAAATATTCAAAACTTTATCACAGTACAACACCACAAAATGGTATTAAAACCAAAAAATATATGTTAAAACTGGTCGGCTAAATATTCTATAAAGCTAAAGCTAAGATGCCATATACACGTCATCCGTGATGGTTAAAAATCGAAATGGTTGGTTTTTGACGCATGACGGAGACCATTTGACTGATACCGCTATCGGATATATGATATCATACTCTCTAAAACCAACCATTTTGATTTTTAACGCATGACGGATGACGGATCCGTTTGAGGCGTTTATGGAATCTTAGCTTAAAGGGGACCAGTCTTCATTTTTATTGGTTGATTTGGGTCTTGAATATACTTAAGTATCCTTCAGAGGCACTAGAAATGTACGAAAATTGCATATTTCCTTCAAATAATTTCTGTAGATGACTTTTCTATATATTGCATAGTATCGCTAATGTGTAGTAGGGCATTATAACTTTCAAATGCTAATAATTATGGATGCACATGGATTTGAAGGCTCAAATTTCAATGGTGAGTTGTGATAACCAGTACTAAATTGTTGAGCTAAAAAAGTCCCCGTTTCTGAGACTTGGAAAAATCGACCCACGAAAATGAAGCCTGTGCCTCTTTAAGACGGAAGTTACATTTCGAGAATACACAATTATATATATTTATTGGAAGTCAAAACATCAGAAAAGCAATAACATAAATACACAAAAAGAAAACAATACAATACATTGTTTATCATTAGGAATATTGATGTTGAAAAAAAATTATTCAAAACATAAAACTAAGATTCCATATACGCGTCATGCGGACATCCATCATGCGTCAAATTATTCCATATGTGCGTTAAACAGATGTGTTATCTTTCTTTTGACGCACAAACTTCTAGACAAATGGATGCTTTAGCGGGCGAAAAGACGGGGAATCCTCACAAAATACGTCACATTTGGGAGATCTCCGCGCGTCAATTCAATCTGATGCGTCAAAAATCGCTACACCAGGCGATTTTTTTTTTTTTTGACGCATGACGGAGACAATTTGACGGATACCGCTTCCGCATATTGAATCATACCCTCTTAAATCAACCATTTCGATTTTAAACGCATGACGCATATATGGAATCTTAGCTTTACATAGCAAGACATTGAAGGTAAGATCATGACAAAATTGACTCTAATTAGCTATAGTACTTTCCTTGGTCTGACTAGGTCGATTACTTGAACCTTTCATCTTAGATTTGATCATTTTCCTTACACTCGCATTCACGCTAAATGATATAAAGATAAATACACCTTGTAGTCCATTTAAAATTATGTAGACAAACCAAAGCCCACGGTTGTTCACGACTGAAGCTATAAAACCAAAGACCCACGAGAGTCCCATGATGGAAGTGAGTTTTATATAGATAATACACATGTTTCTATTCCGGGCCTTGCCTGTGACCTTACTGGTATTGGTCAGAGTTTTCTCAATATGATATAACGTAAGACTAAAGAAAACAATGTTAAGAAGAACCGATAAACCGACTGGAACAAAAAAGGCGTAAATATACGATGATTGATTAGCAAACCAACCACAAGTCGCCTGACCATACCCACTATGCATGTGTTCACCGGGAATCATATCAAGTGTGAAAAAAACACTCACAGTTACTAATGGAATTAATAAGCAAACCAAGGCGTATTTACTGAAAGCTTTATCGTCATGCCATCCTGTTGCCTTTGATTGGGTTTTCGGGTGAAATGTGACAAACATATTGACAGCTTGAGAAGTCATCCAAGCAAAGGCAGATAACCAGTTAAAATGAGTTATAAAGGCTGTACCTTGGCAAAATTCAAGACTTATTCTTGGCATATGCAACCCAATTTGTCCCAATATCATGGTTACTGATAAACCAATTGTTATCTTTGACGATAAGTTCCTAAGCTCTGAAAACAATGCAAACAGAACTATAGTTGCCAATTGGAAAGAAACGCTTATCAAAGAACAAGTCCAGGAAAAGTATGAAATCGTTGCGTCATAATTTAAAAAGGGCTGGAAAGATGCTAACAAAGACAAAGACTCAAGACAAACAAAAGCATTTCCATCAATATCAATATCAAAGGAAGAATTATCTACTTTTATTCCATTTGAAAGTATTTCGAGTGTACCATCTAGAATATTAACTGTGTACTCGTTTGCAGTAAATTTGAAAAGTCTTACCGAGCAAATAACGTCAAGTTTTACAGGCAATTGTTCACAAAAACACACGGACGATATTACCATCGCGGGTTTCAGAGAGGTTGTTTGGACTTCAAAGTACGTATTTTCTAGTGGAACAAAGACACTTTGATTATTTGACTCGATACGAGCAACATATGTGTCTTTTTGAAAATCAACTTCTGCATTATCTGTACATCTTAATGCATACGACGCTTTCGGACATGAAATATTATTTTTCAAAACATTATTTTTTACACGAAACTCTATGGATTCGATGTTCAATTCCACATCCACTGTTAAAACAGGCAGCATATTCACGAACTCTTCAAGAAACGATTCGGTCAAGTTGAATATGACCAGTGCGCCTTTTAATCTCCAGGTATTAGTAGAATAACGGCTTATGCTTGTTATCCATTCTTTAGGGTACGTCTTGTTTACGCGGTCCAAAATTATTCCGACGATATCTTTATTGCTAAAGGCATTTAATTCTATACTTATATTCAGCGATAGTAAATTTTTTGCAATCGGGAAAGGTTGTGTATCGGCATTCAGATATCTAGTTAAATTATTTCGACATTCGCCTAGTTTCGGGAAATAGCCAGGTGGGCAAACAAACTCACAAGTCAAAAGAAATTGGTCGAAACTTTCATCTTCTTTGCAAGCCGAACTCTCTTTCAACGTTTGGCCATTAATTGTAATTTTACGAACCTGTTGGGTTGGAAATCGAAAGAGTGTTGTGAGATCCGTTCCAATTTCTGTAAGCCCCCCACACACGTTGTTAAATTGTTCCATGTGATAAATAACAAAATCAAGAATATGACACGCCTTTGTGTCATTAGCTTTACAACCTGGAACCAGTATGGACTGAGTAATCGCCTTGAGGGGCTCTAAATAACAGATATACAATCTTGTAGCTGGTGGGTCATATTGTACTCGACAAGAATCACGAAAAGAATTAATTTGTCCAGAACATGTAAAATTACTAAACCAAGAATTTAGACGGAACATTAGATCTTTAGTTATACCATGACATCTGGCACAAAATATATTTCGAAAAGTGACTGTGAGAACTCCATTGTAATCAACTGGAGGAAACGAATTATCTTGAACTTCGCATTTTTCTTTTAATTCAATGCTACCATCGAAATTTGACGGACATGTTTGTACAATTGGAATTGTCTTGTCCATGCTTTCCATGAAACTACACGTTGCCCATTTACCTATAAACTCTATTATTGGCGCTAAACTACTTTTATCTGTTTCCACGACGTCCATCAGTGATGGTGTATCCTCCCAAGTAAAGTCCAATAATTCATCAACACAATATTTATTACTAACTCCTTTAATACCGTAACCACTGCAGTTGCAGGACGTTGCTTCTAATTCAGGATCTACAAATTTAGAAAATATGATTAACTGAAAATTTCTGTAATTCACGAGACACTATGTCATATTGGTATTTTAAGGGTTGAAGAATTTAGCTACCGATTATGCAGAAATATCGCCATATTGTGCAAGTGACCACTGCAGTTGCAGGAAGTTATTTCTAAATCAGGATCTACAAATTTAGAAAATATGATTAAATTGAAAATTTCAGTACTTCATGGGACACTATTTCACATTGGCATTTAAAGGGTTGAAGAAGCTTAGCTACCGATTATGCAGAAATATCGCCATATTGTGCAAGTGTCAACATTTGAAAATATTAGACCCTGGGACCTTTTTCTTGAAAACTTAACTTACAATGATTTCAGTGCTCGAGTCATCCGATTGGACAATCACTAAAATTGATTTTAAATTCAGCTTTATAATCCAATCAGATAACTGTATTTCTTAAAATCTAGATTTTATCTAAGTTAAGTTTTCGAGAATAAGGCCCCAGTTAGATTAATTAATACATGTCCAAATTACTTACGAGCATCAACAAGCGCCACCAAAATAAAAGTCCAATACAACATGTTTGCCTTGTCTTTAGCCTTCATTCTGATAAATTGTTGTGAAGAGTTGGTTTGACGTTTATTTATACAGTTGTGTACCCAATTTCAAGATTGCTCATTACTTAAGAGACATTAATATTTCACGAAATAAATATTAAAAAAAATCCCGATTCGGGATACAAAGCCAGTAGCACCGAACGTAATAAAACGGTTTTGTTCCATTCGGCAATCCTCGGCTGATTCCGGTACCCTACATCAAACCTCGGCTGTATGACGATTGTTGATATGCGCCTACGCCAGTACATTGTGATGAGGCGACCGATTATCGACAGTAGGAAAACCTTCCGCTTCAACAATTAGTTCTCAAAATGGCATCCTTCGAGGAATGTGTTTCGTTTTCCTTCAAATTTACCCATTGATTCACCAAGACTTCAAACATTGTGCAAGCCCTGCATGTTGAATGCAGTCCGAAAGTAGTCCCGATGGACGCAACCAATATACAGACGAGGCTAGATGAGGTACGATGTTAAGACGATCGGGTTTTGTTCATCCCAGCTTGCCAGGAGAACCGTGACAAAACGGAACACAGGGCGACAAAACTGGAAATGAGTGTCAGACGAGATGGGTACGATTCCTATTTCACTACGGACCATTTACAAGTTTTGTCACGACTTAATATACGTTCTGATACGTTTGCCAAGTTCTGTTACGAGCCTGAACCATAGCGCAAATATAAAATAGATAAAACTAAAACAATATCACAGTTACAGAAAGAACAAAATTAAAACAATATCAAAAATATTAAATCATGACTATTTCATGAAGTTGCTGATGTGATTCAAAGTATAAAATAGAAAATCTTTTTAATTTTTAAAGCTCTACCTTTTGTGTACATTTTCATTTCAATTTAAATATATTAATATTTTAAATTTAATTCCGAGGCAAATCTCTGAAGACGGCTTTTTCAGCCCTATCCTATCAAATTTCAAACAGGCAGGTCTCGACGGATGATGGTATAAGAGAAGGAATGAAATTCATTGAAAAAGATGGGGTTCAAGAGGGTGTTCAATCAAGGGGTTGAGGTAGTTATTACGGATGGTATATCAAGATATGATATTCAGCTAGTACCTGTAGCTGACGAAGCGAGAAATTATGGAATCAAAATCTGTGCTTGTTTCCTTTAATCTTCCCAATGGCTTCACACTTCTCATTATATATTGTATTGTTTTTTGTTGTTAATTCATTTTACTTGATAATGTTACCTGAACGAGTTTTGAAACGTAGTATGTAATAAATGCAGAAGTAGTATATCCATATATCTTAGTGGTTTTTTTTTTTAATCTATGCAGTTGGTATTGGTCGTTGGGTTAATGAAAATGAATTAAACGAGACTACGTCCAGTGTTCCTTCTGGAGGATTTCGATGCCTTTAAGACCAATCTTACAAACATCATTGATGCAATTTGTCCAAATTAAAATTCGACGGACGAATAAATATTGATAAATTTAAAATAAACTATATTTCAATCAAAATTCTGAGTGTTTCTGAAGAAGGCGATAAGCCGAACGGGGGGTGGACCGAAACTGGATAAAACGGTATTGAATCTTAGTTCAAGAATATTATCAGTAACAGAAGTAAGTCTGTTAGACAAAGGCCTCAAATTTATACCAACGGCAGTGCCTTCATCTCTTGACCAAATTTCAGATTCCACTCACAAATTCCAGCGATTAATTAAACTGGCCTATTTTTATAGAAAGTCTCTAGGAAGAGGAGCCCGGAAGAAGTTTGTGGAAAAATCTGAGTGGACTCCACCAGATGCCTTAATAAATACCGACGTTTTACAAATTTGTGATAATATGCGATTTGAAACTTCCCTTTTACCACTGGTAAAAGGTAAAAACAACTTAACTCGCGTTGAACGGACAGTTTTAAACAACCTGAAAAATTATAAGGATATTATTATAAGAAAAAGCGATAAAGGAAGCTCGTGTGTCATTTTAAACCGCGCAGATTATATTAAAGAAGTTGAAAGTCAATTGAATAAACCTGAACATTATAAAATTTTAGATGGCCCAATTTTTAAAGAAACCGGCAGGATGATTAATGACATTTTAAAAACATTAGTAGAAAACGAATTTATTTCTGACAAACAATATGATTATCTTTCGGCTAGTTCTACGGCGCGTCAACGGCATATTTATACCCTCCCAAAGATTCACAAAAATCCGGAAACAGAATGGTTTTTACCGAATATTATACCTAAGGGTCGACCTATTATCTCAGATTGTTCCAGTGAATCATATCGTGTTTCAGAATATATTGACCATTTTTTATTACCTTTAGCGTGTCAACATCCGTCATATCTGAAAGATACAACCGATTTTGTTCAAAAGATTAAAAATTTAGAAATTCCGAATAATGCCTTTTTTATATCAATGGACGTTAGCAGCATGTATACAAATATTGACAATGAATCCGGTTTGAACGCAGTCAAAAAATGTTTCGATAGAATACCTGATCCTAAACGGCCTGATTCTGAAATTCTTCAATTACTAGAAATTTGTTTAAAGCGGAATGATTTTTCTTTTAACGGTAAAGTTTTTCTTCAGACTTCAGGAACAGCAATGGGTAAGAGATTTGCCCCGAGCTATGCCAATATATTCATGGCTGAATGGGAGCGCGAAATTGATTTAATCTCTCCTTTCAAACCACTTTTCTACGGACGTTTTCTGGATGACATATTTTTGATTTGGCAGCATACTATTCAGGAATTCTGGCAATACTTCGAAATTCTAAATAACCATCACCCGTCAATCAAATTAACTACTAATATAAGTGATCAAAGCATGGACTTTCTCGACACAACAGTATTCAAAGGACCGGATTTTGATGTAACCAGGAAGGCGGATATAAAAGTATTTTTCAAACCCACTGATACCCACCAACTTTTACTAAAAAGTTCCTTTCACCCTAAACATACATTTTCAGGCATAATAAAATCGCAAGTTTTACGATTTCGTAGAATTTGCACCCAAAAAGAGGACTTTGATAATGCGTGTCAATTGGTATTTAAGAAACTGCGAGAGCGGGGATATTCTAAACGATATCTCCGCAGCATTAAAAGCAAAACTCTTTCAGAAATTGAGAACCGGAATACAATCCTCGTTCCGGTTAACTCTAATCAATCTTTCGGATCTCGACCGTGCAGTTCTACAAGATGTAGAACTTGCAAGCATATTTTAACAACCAATTCATTCTCTAATAAGCATAACAATAAACAATTCCCTATCAACGGTCAGCTTTCGTGTACCAGTACAAATATTATTTACCTAATTTCTTGCGACAAATGTCCTTTACAATACGTAGGTGAAACCAAAAATTCTTTGCGGGAAAGAATGGTCGGCCATCGTTTCGACATCTCCCATCATCTAGATAAACCGATTGGGAACCACTTCAACCTCATTAACCACTCCCTCGCAGATATGAAGGTGACACCAATTGAACAAGTCATATCTCAAGAAGACACCAACCCTAAAACTTCAAGACTATACAGGGAGAGCTTTTGGATGGATCAGCTTAAAACTATTTCACCTTCTGGACTTAACATACAGTTCGATTCTCAAATAATCCCATTTGTTACTCCGTTCAATAATATTGCTTGCCAAGCATCCCGAATTATCAAAAGATACTACACAGAGTTACAAAATAAATTTCCAACCATTTTCTACAAAAAATTAGTCTGTGCTTATTCCAAAAATAAAAACCTACATGATATACTTGTTCATGGACGGCTTGACCCAATCGACGATGTAGGTTGATTTAACAAATTAATTGAATATCACTATATCTTATTTATTGATATGAAACATGTATTTTCTATAGTTATTAATCGATTTCTTTCTTATTCTACAGAATTTGGCTTACAATCAGCCTAATATTATTTTGTCCACAGTGAATTGCTTCAACAATGTTTTAGCTTTTACAGTAATAATCAGTATTTTAAATTTATTTATTAGGTTCAAGAAGATTTATAGGACAACCATTTATTATTTTTCTTCTTTGATTTTGTTTATTGCATATTAGCATCACAAAGTTTGTAAACATAACCTTAACCCTGTGCCAGTGCCTTCTATTTGAATAGCAACTTGTTGCTTTTCAATCACCCTAATCACTAATATAGTTATATTTCAATCGCTGCCTTTGTAGTCTTTTACTATTGTATTGTAACAGTGCGAATTTTCACTAAAACTATGATAAGGAACTTTTAACTATTTAATAACAACTGGATACAATATTTACAAATACATCGGCGTTGTCCGTCTGTATAGGTGCTCTGGTCAATCCAAGATGCCCCTGATATCATATCAGTCCATATTTATATAAAAGTTTGTCCATTGACATTAATTAATTAACAATTGATATACAACAGATTATAAGGAGATATAGCACAACAATGTACAATTAAAACATAAAAAGATTACAACAGATTAAAATTAGATAACAGTTCAATAAGGTATTTGTAGTTATGACATTAATGAGCTTGTTAATATTGGGGACTTCTATGACGGTTTAGTCTATAACATCACACTATCATAGTATTACTTCAGTCTTTTTTGAACGTAATTTAAGTTGTGATAATTTAATGTAACATTATTTTTAAACTATGTAATGTAAATTGAACTATATTTTTATTCTAATCATTATTATTTGAATTGATAATTGAAATGTATGCTCTCTTCTTGTGACCTTGGCCAGTGCTTCTATAGAATGGTATTTTCTAAAACACCCAATACTGTTTTTTTTTTAAATTTTGAAACATTTCTTAACATAATAAGTGCTGGTAAACTGTGGTTAGCTGTCACCTCGACCTATTCCATAACGATGGCGGTTTCAGATGGCCCTGCTCAGGGGCGCCGAAAGGAAATGTTAGCGGTGGGGCGGAGAGGGTCCGTGAACACCAGCTGACTGCTGCCGCATGGTTTATAGTATCGGTCGGCTCTTATTTTGGGGGGGATGTGATCCCAGTCCAGATAAAATCCCCATTTTCCGTCTCTTGCCTCCGTCGGCTGCAATTATTATGACATAAAAATTGTCCGTGTCTCCATGACAAAAAGGGCACATGTTCGCCCCCCCCCCCTCGCTCCCTCAGGCGACTGCCCCCGTGGTTCCGGAGCCCCTGGCCCTGCTCTCTGTGTGTCTCCTTGCTCTGATGGTAGTGTGAACAAACCATAGCGCGTTGTCACACTAACCTCTGACGTAAAGGATTTTGTCGTTCCTTTTTACAATTGAGCCAATGTATAAAGATATTAAAACATATTAACACAAAATTTATTGCCAAATGTTAGAGAGTACAGATTAAATTCAAACATAAAACATAACATGGAGGCTTCGCAACATTTCATTCAATATCTAGATCAAGGACTTCCACTATACAGTAACCATTGAAATATCAAACCTTGGAAGTATTCAAAAGTAGGACTTAAAACTCCATTCATTTCATTTCATTTTTGGAGGTATTCAAAAGTAGGACGTAAAACTCCATTCATTTCATTTCATTTTTGGAAATATTCAAAAGTAGGACGTAAAACTCCATTCCATTCATTTTTGGAAGTATTCAAAAATCGAACGGCTGATATCTGCTAGCTTGTTACTATTCTAAAATTATTGCAATTCCAATGGTATCAAATTTCCTTCACAGATAATGGAATGTAAAAGTATTATTATGTTTTAGAAAATACGTTGAACAAATTCTATCTATTTAACAGCTGTTTTGGTTCCCGGATCCTGGAAAAGAATATGACAACATTGATAACAATCAAAGATTTTTAACAAAAAGTATCATAGAAGAATTAGAGATATTAAAGCGATACAACCTCTTAGAATGAACAAAAAAAAAATTAAGTTCTCAAACTTGGTCAATAAGAGTATCTATTCATCAACGATGTCCAAAGTATACAAACAGAATCAAATAAAACCATAAAACTATGTAATTTTCCATACAATTACAGATTATTATTGATAAATGTCTTAATTTGGATTAAGGCATTTATCAATTATTGTATAAATTTAAACGGTTTGTTCCCACTTTCCCGGCAGATTATCGGGATTAAATTTGTCTAATCCGGATTAGCTGGGTTATAGGGACTAATCGGATTAAGGAAGATAAAATTCCACTAATGAGCTGATATAAAAAACTTAAAGTGAATATTAGTTCACATGTCAAAATGGTGAATGAACTTGCAGAAAGTGAGTGAACACTATTTGCAAAGCATGTATATAAGGACGAACATATTATACCAGAATAATTATGTCCTTTGCATCATGGCTAATGTACAAGTGAACGTGCAATTTGTTTCAAATAGACGTGGTGATCAGTGCCTTTGCAAACAACCAAAATGTGAACCTATTCGTGAGAAGAGCTTCTGCACTACCTCTGCTTAGACCTCAACATATTGAAGACTACTGGTTCAATGCCCTTGAAGCTGTTAACATTGAAGAACCTTCGGTTTGCAAAGTTTGCTGACTATGTTACCGAGAAGTGGGTTGAGGTAGAAGAAATACGTATGTGGAACCAACAATCCTAACATCTTCAGATTCTGAGCAAGCAATAACAAAGGTTACCATCAGTCAACTCCAGTCTGGTGGTAAGAAACGACCTAAGAAGTAACAGTATCGCCAATTGGAACATGAACTTGATCGCCTGAAAGTCTGTCTACAGAACAGTAGCACGACCATAATGGAGTATGGAGATGCCGTCTCATCTTGTTGGTTTGTAATGTTCTGTGTCTGTGTGTACAATTGTATATAAAATTAAAAAAATTGTATATAAAATTTTAAAAAAAAATAAATAAATAAAAATATCAGCTCATTAGTAGAATTTTATCTGCCTTAATCCGTTTAATCCCTATAACCCAGCTAATCCGGATTAGACAAATTTAATCCCGATAATCTGCCGGGAAAGTGGGAACACCCCATTTAAACATAGTTTTCTGGATTTATTAGATTATTTAGGTAATCTATTTTATAGAACTATGGCACTAGGTTTGTCCCCTGATGAATATATACCCCCACACACACTTTCAGAAACGCTCCGCGGCCCCTGTAAATAAGAGGTGTAAATTTGCTAGCAACTTTATCTTTCTAGGGTGGTTGCAAGTGATTTAAACTGGGCAATAAGGTGTGTTTTTTTAATTTCATTCTGTCTTACCTCTTTTGTTTTCTCTTCCAGTGATTTCATTTCTTCATATCGATCTTTAGCATCTCTTAATGGCTTCACCATCACGTCTTCTATTTGAGGGAATAACTACAACAAAATATCATGTTTGAAACATTCTCATTTTTTTTTTTTTTTTTTTTCAAACAATATTTATTCAAAATTTACAAAATATGCGAGTTCTTATTTTTTCTACTTTCAGATCAAAACAGAAGAAAAGCCCGAATCCAGAACCTTAATCCCATTTTCTCAATAAAGTATTTGTTCCATCCTAGGCCTGTACATTTCGGAGATTCAAACCCTCCCTTCCCCGAAAACAAATCTATGATGGAGTAAAATCAATTTGTAAGTCGACACAAGTAAAGTTATAATTGAAAATTCAACTGAAGGGAAATAACTACATAAAAGAATGTCTATGGACGCTGAGAAAATATTAAAATGGTGTAAATATATATTATTTTGGTGATTAACCTTGCTTTTAAACGTGATGGTCAAGAGTTTTGTTCTTCAATGGAGCAGTGACGGATTCAGGGGGTTTTGGCGTGATTTTATTATTTATTTTAAAAACAATCTTTGGATATATTTAGAAATTAATATTTTAACCTTAAACTATGTGAACCTCCAAACATTTGCCACTTGTGCATTCGGCGCTTGCGGGTTTCATTTTATTAGACACCCCTTTATGAAATTCCTAAATCCCCCACTGAATATATAACAAAACACAAGACAATATTATGGAATATAACACACTTCTTTAATACAGTTAGGCACTTAACTTCTTTAATACAGTTAGGCACATAACGTTTCAACACAGTTAAAGAAGTGTGTTATATTCCATAATATTGTCTTGTGTTGAAACGTTATGTGCCTAACTGTATTAAAGAAGTGTGTTATATTCCATAATATTGTCTTGTGTTTTGTTATATGTGCTCCTCGCTTCTATATGTCGTTTAAATCTTATACGCCACTGAATAGATATTGACTTTACAATAATATACATACGTTAGCAGCCGTTTCAAACATAGGAATAAGGACGAATTTAATAAAACCAATTTGTGCTGTAGGCTTTGTGACCTTTTCTCTGTCCATAAAAGGTGCGACTGGTAGACCTTCGCTCTTCTCTCTGTCAGACTGAAATAAATTCATTTTAGCTCTAAAAAGACAACAGTTGTGATAAGGTATTTCTTTTGTGTTCAACAATACTATATTTTTGGGTTAAGTTTGGCTTTTCTATCAATGTTGTTTCCAATTCGTCATTACAACTTAAGGTATTTTTATTTCAAAAGTAATGATTTTGTGAAAAGAAATGGCAACTTTTCGTAATCCCATATCATTTCACTGGCGTTATAATCATCCTTGCGTGGAGCCATTACACTTGACATCATTTCGAATATATAAACTTCTCTCTCAAATTTTAGAATAGTACTTTATGTTAGGCTTTATGCCTTTAAACTAGCACTAATTGGAACAAAGAATTGTCCAGTACCTGATTAAAATACTCTTCTAATAAACAGTCAACCCATGGTTCGGAAACAGACATTGGACGAACTTCGTTAGATATATCACAACATTTTATCAAAACCATTTTCAACTGAAAAACAAAAATTCAAAGTCAGTGTTTATTAAATTTATTTACTTTTAACTATTAAATCAAATTATTTGTGGATTTATGTTAAGATTTATACAACCTAATCGGTAAATTTACAGATTTAAAAATGAACAAAAATCGCATTACAACTTCAAAAATACAGCACCGTGCAATATATATTCGTACTAAGAAATAGGTAGCCCTTTTCGTCTCGGTTGTATCCCATGAACCCCCTTTGTTCTACACGCTTCTTAAAATTTGCTATTGTACCCCTGGACACGTCGACTGTTTCTGATATATAGCTGTTGGTTTCCCCCCCCCCCCTCTTTGTAATAATTTCCAAGCGATGTAAGTATATAGGGTCGTAGAGCGAATTCAATGAAAACGCCATTTTGTACGAATATATATTGCACGGTACTGTAACTTAAACTAAACATTTATCTTTAAATTTCTATATTAAATTGTGTTTTCTTTATAACGCAAAGTCTTACACTGACATTTATGTCTATGTATGGATTTGCAGGCTTCTATTTCGACGAGGGGTGGGCGGTATTGTCAATTTCAAATACCTCGGTATTTTATATAATTCTGGGTATAGTCACGGTATTTTTGGAACATTTGCATTATTGCCATAATAGCTCTCGGACCTTTTTATTTGTCCATGACAGAATCTTTTATTATCAAAAGAATGGGTAAAGGGTGATTTTGTGATTTCCACTGAAATATCAACTCTCTATAGAGTTGGCTGACAGTTTATGTTTCTTATCTTAATGTGGCAATATTTTAAAATATAATTTAAGAGGTGATTGGTGGTTATTTATTTATTTTTTCAAATAAATGAAACAGCTGTCAACAGTACCGGTGCTATATTTTTTTATAATCTAGTATGCTAAAGACTATCCAAGCAGGCACTAAATTAACAGGATTATCACATTACAATGTCTTGTGTGGCAAATAGGCATGTTAAAAATCAAAATAAGACCAGCTGATTTTACGATAAGCATAAAGAACACATATTTTCAAAAATATCTTGACAGTGACTGTCAGATAATCAGTATCGTGGTATTTTTATTGAGACTTCCCGATATTCACGGTATACCGGTTTTTAGATGAGCCAAGGTATTACTACCGGTATTTTTTTATAACCAGTAATTTCGGTAATACCGGAACACCGCCCACCAGGTTTGATCAAACAATTCCGTTTCTGAGACTAAGGTAAATGAACTATCCTATTTAAGTACAAGTGCAGTACGTGGTCACATTGGATATTGAAAATATTCACAATTTTTTATTTTTGTCATTAAAAAATTCACAGAGCAAAAGACTGATGTGCAAATATTATGTTTTCGGCCAAGAAATCCCCCAAATCGAGCAAAATATCATTAAAATTCGGGCAATATGTCGATCTGCCCACCTGTTGAGTCGTGGGCCCCTAGGGCTATGAAGGCAAGTCGAACGCATAGTGATTTTAGTGAACGTTCCGATTTAAGTAAGTACGTGGTCACTTTGGATATTGAAAATATTTACAATTTCTGATTTTTGTCATTAAAAAATTCACAGAGCAAAAGAAGAGGAAGTCACACGATATTTTCATTAATCCTTATAATGTCATGAATAACAACCTGATGTCATTTATCACTTTGTTTGTAATTAGAAAAGACAATCTAATGATTTATAGGTCATTAATGAAATGAAATGTATTAAGGAGCACCAGCATCCTATGGGCTATATAGCTCCAGAACACGATAAAAATAAACATGTCAAAACAGGGTCATTAATGACTTGTTGTTATGGTGTATTTCCATTAGATACACATCCTCAATAATATGTACTTTAGTACAGGAAGGGACGATGAACTCGATACACTAAAACAGTATGTACGAGGGGAGGCTGAAAAGTTCATAGCCTGACTCGGAAGGAGTTATGCCACAATGATTAAACTTGGTATCCATTAAATTCAACATTTACTGATACTAACGACATTTATTTTTAAACATTGTCTCCCCTGCGGTCCACACACTTCTTCCAGTGATGTTGGGATGCTTGGATCCCAGTGGTATAGAAGCTCTCATCCTGATCACCCAAATATTCCTCAACAGCAGATTTGGCACCATTTGACTATTTTCTTTTCCCGAACATGAAAAAACACTTTGTTGGGAAGCGGTACCGGACTGATGATGAGGTCATATCTGCTGTTGAGGACCTTTTTGGTGATCAGGATGAGAGCTTCTTTGGTAAATTTTGTTGATTTTCTAGTGATACGTGTTTCTAGATAAAATCCGAAAAATATACTTACTGTATCCAAATGATCCTTATTTTTGAAATTAAATCCTTTATTGAATTTGTCTTTAAAACTTTCCATAATTTCTGCGTGGCGCGCCATATCAGTGGCAAGAATGAGCATTGTTATTCCCTGAAACAGAAAATAGAGAAGTGAATTTATGTCAGATACCTCATGATTTTGACCTTTATAGTAGTGGCGGGTGTCGCGTACGAAGCAGACCAGGCTTACTCTTTTCGAAACACCTGATGGTACTTCTTGTATGGGAAGTCCACTACTATATAATTATTGCACCTGATTTTGTCATGCTCTGGACGAGATTTTTGATTAACGGAATTGTTTTGCTTGTACTGGTTTTTATCATTACCCAATTAGTATGGATGACAGTCAACACTATATAAGAAGAAAACTTCTCAGACACTCAAATTGAATACACGAAAGCGGTTGATATGGGTCTTGAATACAAGTGTAAACGTCATTATCAAAAAGCTAGGCTATTTATTTTGATTTCAGGGTTAACGAAACTATGGTACGATTGGTTTAACGGGTAGTACCTGTGGATAGAAAACCCAAGAAAAGTACAATCAAAGCCTCACGCCACACTACTCAGGGCTGAGTTTCACTGCCATGTCATTCGACCCGACCAGATCTTACGAATTCTCAAATTACCAAACCAACAGCACAGTACCATCCTATTGAACCAATCAACTACCAACTACCACCAATACCAACAACTACCTAGTTTGCGATATCAGCTGCTGCTGGAAGCGAACGTTAACTTGTCATCTACCAACCAACCAACAATCAAAGCCTGATCGTAATTGCTAATCGTACGAGTCGCCAATGTCTACCGTCCTAGATCTGATCTGAGCCATGGCCCCCTGTTCAATTCCAAACAAGGGCGAAATTATTAGGAATATGGCGCGAGGTTTGTTGTCTTGTGCCTCATCATCAGGAGGTCAGATGTATTTGACCACAAGCAACTACAGACCTTACACAGCAAAATATAGTTAAATAAAATATGGGCCATAGAAAAAATGGCCTATGGCCCCCTGACAAACACCCCATGGGTCCCTAGTGGGCCATGGCCCCAAGGTTGGGAACCACTGCTTTATATGATACTCTTGCGATATAAAGATGACGACGTATAAGAATGTAAAACTTACTGCTCTTATCCTTTTGTATGTATCTTTGTCCACATTAGCAAATATGTTACATTCTGGGTTAGAAATGATTTGAAAGGCGACAGCACAATGATGATTTTCTAAAGGTGAGATATCGTTATAACGGATGGCAAGTTCTGTTCTAGCATTTATCTGATATCTGAAATATAATTTAAAAAATGATTCTCAATTTTTTTTTATACGATCAAAAAAGTTGATGATTCGACTAGACCGTGATAAATCCAAATATTTTGCGAATATAACTTCCCTTATTCTTCTGTGAAACAAAACAAAAAAAAAAAAAACCCCAAAAAACGGTTTCCCTTTTGACCTTAAATCTGTAAAAGTTCTTGTCATTCCGTTTTTAAGAGAACCACTATTCGAACAAAGCCATTTGTTAACTATGTGAGTTCATTTTAGTATCATTCATAACCATCTGCAGTCCACTTTGTTGAGAGGTTGAAATTGGGAAAAAATGTGAGTAAATATAGCTTACGTATTGTTGTAACCAGGATGGTCCAAATCGTGGCACACTGCCGCCGTCATCAGAATACCCAAATCTTCAGTTGAGACATAATCCCATAATCTACACAGATGGATCATGCCATACATCATCTGTGTTACACAGAAACAATGACGGAAGTTGTGGAATGGATTATTTCGGTAGTTCTCTTGGACACATAACTGAAAAATGAATAGAGTTTTACGTCCTGCTTTCTGCACCTATATGGGCTAATTGAGACGGGCAAACACCATGCATTGTGCAATGAGGGAAATTTTGCCAGTACAGCGGCATTAGCCTGCTCTTATTTTCGATTTCCATCTGTCGAGGGATCTTTAACGTGCACAGCCAATTGCACACGGGACCTCGGTTTATTGTCCCATCCGAACGACTAGACGCTTTTTTCATGTCATCCCCTCCGACCTGCATCACTGACAGGGGGAAACCGGGTTGAAAAATCGGAAGGTATCATGCCGGGATTGAACCCTGGACCTCCAGGTAAGCGAGCAAGCAAGCGTCTAACTCACTAAGCCACCACGGCTACGGACACATAACTGAAAAATGACATTTATTGAATTTCCGAAAAGGAATTGAGATATTGGAAATGATTCTCTGAAAACAGAAAAGGGTTAAAGCGATACTACTTCTTAGAATGAACAAAAAATTAAGTTCTCAAATTTGGTCATTCAGAGTATATATTCATCAACGATGTCCAAAGTATACAAACAGAATGCAAAAAACCCTTAAAACTATTTAATTTTCCATATAATAACAGGTTATAATTGATAAAAGCCTTAAATTTGATTAAGGGTTTTTCAATTATTGTATATAAACATTGTTTACTAGATTTATCAGATTATTCCGTTTGTATACTTTGGACATCGTTGATGAATATATACTCTGATTGACCAAGGTTGAGAACTTAATTTTTTTGTTCATTCTAAGAGGTTGTATCGCTTTAAATTAGCCAACTTACGTAGATGTTGCCTAATTAACGTTTTGACTTTATCGAGTTTTAGACAGAAATTTTCTATAATGATAGACTTTCTATAAGAAGTCGATGAAAAGTTCAATACAATTTGAAGACCTTCAATTTTCTCACCATTTCAACTTTCAAATTTCATTCTGTGATATTATAACTTGCAATATACTGTCTCCAATGCCAAGAGGTTTGGCCAAGGACCAGCTGGGAGAAAGGATCCTCACGGAACCTAAGTTGTTATCCTTGTAAAATATAGATGTTTCTTTCTTCTTTTTTTTCGTACATGATAACAAGTTTTCAGTTATTATAATCCGGATTAGAAAAATTTAATCTGGATAATCTACCGTGAACACCCCTTCTACTTACCAGCCATCTTTTAAGTGTGATTGGATTCATGTTGAACTCGTGAACCAAACCAAGCTCGTGATACATATGTTCTAATAAACTTAACATCTGTAAAATTTAAAAATATACATGCATGCTGTTTATAAGACATATAGAAGTAGGAAGATTACATTAAAAACACTAAGCTATATGGATATACTACTTCTGCATTTATTACATACTACGTTTCATACAGGTAATGTTGTTTATAAGACATATAGAAGTAGGAAGATTCCATTAAAACACTAAGCTATGTGGATATACTACTTCATTTTTACTTAATAACGTTACCGGTATGTGTTTCGAAACGTAGTATGTAATAAATACAGAAGTAGTATATCTTAGTGTTTTTAATACATGCATGCTGTAATAAAGAATCGTAAAAACGACGAATACAAGTAGTTTTAAAGAATGTTTCGGAAACAGATATTTCTAAATCTGGGGTATTTCGACAAGTGCTTATACCAATCCGCTTATTCCACTATACTACTTTGATTGCTCGTGGACAAAGGTTTATAACCTGGGTTTTCAATTTGGGGGACATGTCCCAGACTGGGGACATTTTGACAGTTTCATGGGGACACAAATGTATAATCTGGTGGGATATGTCCAATTTGAATGCTCACACGTAATTGTCTTGAAATGGAACGGTGGGGGACATAGTAATTTTCTTCATGAGAAATGGGGGACACTTGAGAAGACCCAGGTTTTATAACATACGGTATTTTAATATTATTCAGCCCTTGATCATATTACTGAGAAAGATAACTGTATATAACATTAAAGGGGCACAGGCTTCATTTTCGTGGGTCGATTTTTCCAAGTCTCAGAAACGGGGACCTTTTTAGCTCAGCAATTTAGTACTGGTTATCACAACTCACCATTGAAATTTGAGTCTTCAAATCCATGTGCATCCATAATTATTAGCATTTGAAAGTTATAATGCCCTACTACACATTAGCGATGCTATGCAATATATAGAAAAGTCATCTATAGAAATAGAAGGAGAAATGTCTAATTTAAGATATATTTGAAGGAAATATGCAATTTTCGTACATTTCTAGTGCTTCTGAAGGATACTAAAATATATTCTCAAGACCCAAATCAACCAATAAAAATGAAGACGGGTCCCCTTTAAGGCAATGTATTTCTGGAATATAACTAGATGTTATAGTTTCATATCACGTAGAAAATCCTCACATAAGTCTGAAGATCAATAATATTTAAAATTCCTCGTGCAATTTTTCCTTAATTAGTTAGAGAAATATATATTTGTTACTCTCACCTCATTAGGTTCCCAATGCCAAATATCAAACGTGGGCTGCTTCACATAATCTACCGTTTCTTGTGACAGTGTATACTGAAAAATAATTAATAACGGGATTCCATATTAAATGCCAAAGGCGGTTAATTAAAAATATGTCAAAACATTCCTCCGCGAGACATAATCGTAATGCAAGTATTGAAAAACGCGACCGGATTACTCAGAAGAAAATATTTAATGGCTAATGTGTTCCGAAGATATTGCCTTTAAATAAGTCTTTTTTATCTCTAAGAACATGCAATTATTTAGTTCTTCAAACGAAAAGTTATAAGTTTCTAATCAAAGGCATTGTCAGTTCATTTCTATGCAAAGATGTTTACCTTAAGGAAATGAAATGAAACGAAGATGTACGTGATATTTTCCTCTGATTATGAAGACACGGAACACTATGTTGTATGATATTAAAGGGATTGCAAAGAGTATTTCTAAACTTTGTATGTGTATCGAGGACACTGATAGCATCAATTTGCACCATTCCGATTTCAATTCCGACGTCTGTGGTTCGTGCAATTCCACTAAAACGTTTTATGACGTCACTGACAGTGATCTGCTTAGATATCAATAGTAGCTTCCGGTAGAAATACTCTTTACAATCCCTTAAGAGAAATTGCTATATAATGTTCATTGTCTTGTTTAGCCAGCAAGACCGTTTTAAGAGTAATCAAGTCCCCAATTTAAAATTTCGAACGTGTTCCGACCTTCAAGGTTGTTTAATTTTGAGATAATGAGAAAACAAGGAAATGTTGAGGGTCAGGCTATGCATGTTGAAACTTTTTTTTTTTTGCGGCGATATGTTATGGACATAGCCCTAGGAGACAGGGGGGCAGCTGCTCCCCCAAATGTTATGTTTTCGGGCAAAAAATCCCCAAAATCGGGCAAAATATAATTAAAATTCGGGCAATAAGTCGATCTGCCCCCCTGTTTAGTTGTGGGCCCCTACGGCTATGGTTATGGAAATGTTAGAACTGATCCATTACACACACACAACAAAGAAACTATTGTATCTAAACACTAAAAATGAAATAACACCGAAGACAAAATATCGATTAGTTTGGTAATTATCCAAAAAGTATATATTCTTCTAAATAATTGACATAAGAAAGAAAAGGAAAGAAAGAAACATGTATATTTTACAAGGATAACATCTTAGGTTCCGTGCGGATCCTTTCTCCCAGCTGGTCCTTGGCCAAACCTCTTGGCATTGATCTGTCCCGGATTATCCGTACCCATTTACAGCTGGGTGGACTGGAATTATGTGAGAAAATTATAGTAAACAAGACGAGGAGGAGAACGTTCGAAAAAGTAAAAAAAGATAGCTTGCCAGGCAAGGTAACATACGCCCACTTCAGCAAATTTAAATATTTGAAAAAGTTGATTGCACCATCGCACTTATTTGAGCTGATATTTAGATGAATCAATTCGAATGAAAACTCTAGCCTCTATCATGTACACAAGTTAATTTTAACGTTTTTTCACTAAGTCAAGGGCGATAACTCATAAACCCACGTCTAGAAACGAACAATTCTCGAGTTATTATCAAGATGAATACACATACCAAGTTTATTTTAACGTTTTTTTCACTAAGTCAAGGGCAATAACTCATTAACCAATGATTGGAATCGCGCAATTTTCGAACTCATCCGAGTTATTATCAAGATGAAGATACATACCAAGTTTCATTCAAATCGGATAAAAACTCTAGCTTCTATCACGTACACAAGTTAATTTTAACGTTTTTTCACTGAGTCAAGGGCAATAACTCATAAACCGATGACTGGAATTGCGCCATTTTCGAACTCATCCGAGATATTATCAAGATGAATACATATACCAAGTTTCATTCGAATCGGATAAAAACTCTAGCTTCTATCGCATACACAAGAAATTGTTGACAGACGGACGGACCGACGGACGGACGGACGGACGGACCGACGGACGGACAGGTGTGACGGCAATATACGTCCACATTTTCATGTGGGCGTATAAAAATCACTGTATTTCCAAACAGATAATTAATTACACGAAGTATCATGTACATTATACATTGGTCTGTGAGATAACTTAAATAATGGAAAACAGGACAAGAAAGAAGTAAATGCTACAGAAGGAACTTGATGTTCTACAAAAAAAAAATACACTGATACACAAGTCCTACAAAAATAAATGTCGAATGGCACTGGCAAAGATTGGAGAACAGAATTAAGAATATATATATCGAGGAAATTTAATCAAGAACGAGGCACACCCATAATGAGTCGTCCAGGAAATAAATATCAACAATTTTATCAGTATTCATTTGGTGACATTACCAATTGATAACATAGCCCATGATATTGATAAAAAATGTTCAAAATCAATCAGAAGTCAACAAACGAGATTGTAAACTTCCTTTGATAAGTATTTCTTGGAAGTAAAATATGTGCGGATTCCCAGACCCGTCCTTGTTTTCTAATCATCTTTAGCTCAGAAAAAAGTGATTTGAATATCTAAGCTTTTGAAGACTGTTACCTTCTGGAATGGGGCCACTTGCAATTGTGGTACCTTAATCGTTTTGGTTTTGATCTCTGGTATACATGGTTGGCTACAGTAAAGAAGTTTAATAATTTAAGAACAATGTAAACAAACATGTTGTGGTTTTCAACAGATTTCACAATAAATCTTCAAAATCTCAATCAGACCCGTCGATTTGTATGTAAATTATATCTAAATTCATTATGGGGTAAATCTGATTTTGAAAATTTAACATTGTGACTGTGTTGTGATTTTTGTTTTTACCTTTGGATACGTTGGAACATCTCTTTTAAGGCTGATCTTTTTCTCGTCGCTCAGGGAACTAAAATAATTACGTCTATTAAAATCAAATCTTGCAAAACAAGTCAAACAAAATAAAATTATATGCCACTTAAGTGCTAGAACACACAAGGGGCCAATTCTATTATGAAATCCGGATCGTCCGGATTCTCCATTTCTATTCTATTATCCATCACGCGACTGTTTTAGGAGACCGGTGCGATCGCGGAGAGATGACGACATTGACGTCACGAAATGGCTGCTTTATTACCGTAGTAAGAAGTTTTTTCCGGATTGTTGGGAGAATGCATAATAGATTAGGTCAATGACGTAATTGGATTCGACTCATGAACAGCAAACCTATATCGGCCAGCTTGATTCTCCATTTGTGATATATTTACGTTTTTATCCGGATTATTTGGAGTGAAAATCCGGACGATCCGGATTTCATAATAGAATCGGCCCAAGGGGTACAAAGAAACCAGTGATACCGGACAGATCTCTAAGATAATTTTCAAACAATTAAATAAATAATACAAATTTCAAACAAATGTCAGATAATGTGAGTATGGAGATATTTTTCTACTCTACCAATATTCAATGTGCAATGTGAAGGTCTGGAGCCACTACTATAAAGGTCAAAATCATAAAATGAATAAAATAATCGGTATTAAATTGCCACAACGTTCTAAATATTGATGGAAACGTGTCAATATTTTATATTAATTATGTCATATGAATAAATGTGTGTCAACGAGTGAAAGGGATGTTGTTATTGTAAAGGCATGTATTGATTTCAACTCTACATTACGTTATGAAATATGTCTACTGGAAATCAATGATCATGATCATATAGAACAACTAAGGTGTGAGTGTAATAACATATTAAAATCGAAATAAATATAACTGTTATTATCTATTATATATTTCATCGATAAACAGATATATCGCATCAATTTCTTCTACGTTGTACGAACACGTCAATAATAAAGAAACCAAGTACTAACAATCCGAACCGCAAAACGAAACTCGAAATCCTAAGGACATTTTGACGAAACATAGGTAACAGCTTATGAACTTTTCACATGAGGAATAATATCAATCATACTTGAAAAGTATATCATATTGAAAAGTGGTATCAGGTGTCTAGAAGAGAAAGCATACCCTACCTGGCGCCACACCCGTACATGCTGTAACCGCCTAGAAAAGCTTGCTAGCCTTTTGTCTTGTAAGCCTTATGTCTCTGTTCTACCTATACTGTCAATTAGTGTCTCGTTTACCAAATGCTACTCAGGACAGTTCGTCGTGGAAAAGCGATTTAAATTTCAAATACAGTATCTCAGTGTATGATGAAATTCATTGTGCTAGAGCAGTGGTTCCCAACCTGTGGGCCCCTGAGGGAGCCATGTGTGTTTGTCGGGGGCCATGTCGCATGAGGATGTATATATCATTATTTTTCTAGTCCAACTTTTATTTAAGTATATTTTGCTGTGTAAGGTCTGTAGTTGCTGTGGTCAAATGCATCTGACCACCTGATGATGAGGGGGCAGAAGACCAACCCTCGCGCCATATTCCCTAGTTTGGAATAGAACAGGGGGCCATGGCTCTGGGAGCTTCGTGAATTTGGGCCACAGCTTGAAAAAAGTTGGGAACCACTGATCTAGAGCAATCAATTAAAACAAAAGAACACAATCTAATGAGCAGAATTGATTTATCGAAAGATGAAAATTTTCAGTACTTACTTATTATGATCGTATTTTTTCTGTGTTGTCCACATTTGGTCTTTTATGTCCGAAATATCTTTTTTACATTTCTCTATTTCAACCACTTTTAAACCTTCAACTGAAACATTGCACATTACTAACATTTTGTTAAGAGCAATTATTGAATCATTAGTCTAGACTTAAACATGTATCACCACGTTCCATTTGTGCAATAGATATACCACTTAAACGATATTACATGTAGCTTTGTGAACTCCCGAAAGGGATTCCTAGTTGACCCAATCTAATTAAAATTAGATTACATTTCGTTTCGGTTATTTTTGATTGTCGACTCCATGTAAACTAAAGACTTGTATAAGGCGAGCACCTTCTGGTGATGAATAGGCTATTTATAGCACGTGCCACCCTTCCGCCAATCAGAGCAACGTTTATATTTGAATATTTTGTATTACGTCATAATTTGGATTGCTGTGTTGCTTTACTTTCTGTTTCATCTTCCCACAATGCATATCAATGCATAGACCCGCGATCTTAAAGGTAGTTTTTGATTGGCTGAATTTTTCGTCACCAGAAGATGCTCGCCTTATATAAGTGGTTAGATTACATGGAGTAGTTGACCATACTTTGCCGCGTCAACAGAACCCGTAACAGCGTTTTCTATCGCGGAGCTCCGATTCAAAACAGATTTGGAGGTACAACGCTAAATAATGGTGGTCATCCACTAATGTGTAAGAAATGCACTTAATAAACAATATTAGTGAAATCTCCAAAAGAAATGAATCAGCATAACCCATCCCGCTAGTAAAACAGTTTATAACCTCCTTGATGAGTAAAAAACAGTTTATAACCTCCTTGATGAGTAAAAAACAGTATATAACCTCCTTGATGAGTAAAAAACAGTATATAACCTCCTTGATGAGTGAAAAACAGTATATAACCTCCTTGATGAGTGAAAAACAGTATATAACCTCCTTGATGAGTAAAAAACAGTATATAACCTCCTTGATGAGTGAAAAACAGTATATAACCTCCTTGATGAGTGAAAAACAGTATATAACCTCCTTGATGAGTAAAAAACAGTATATAACCTCCTTGATGAGTGAAAAACAGTATATAACCTCCTTGATGAGTGAAAAACAGTATATAACCTCCTTGATGAGTGAAAAACAGTATATAACCTCCTTGATGAGTAAAAAACAGTATATAACCTCCTTGATGAGTGAAAAACAGTATATAACCTCCTTGATGAGTGAAAAACAGTATATAACCTCCTTGATGAGTGAAAAACAGTATATAACCTCCTTGATGAGTAAAAAACAGTATATAACCTCCTTGATGAGTGAAAAACAGTATATAACCTCCTTGATGAGTAAAAAACAGTATATAACCTCCTTGATGAGTGAAAAACAGTATATAACCTCCTTGATGAGTGAAAAACAGTATATAACCTCCTTGATGAGTGAAAAACAGTATATAACCTCCTTGATGAGTGAAAAACAGTATATAACCTCCTTGATGAGTGAAAAACAGTATATAACCTCCTTGATGAGTGAAAAACAGTATATAACCTCCTTGATGAGTGATAATTTAAGAAATAACGAAAATCAAAACATACTAGACTCACTTTCAATTCTCTTCTCCAGGGTTGCTAGACGATTATTTAGCTCGGTTTTTATCTCTTCCATTTTAAACACCCTATAATAGAGCAATTAACAGGCACTCAATAAACATCAACAATATCCATTTTCTTTTATGCTGTTTGGTTCAAAATATATTATTAAATGGCTAGAAAATCTCTCTCTTTTAATTGGTCGAGAGAGTGCTTCGCTTCCTTCGATAGAACATCATATTCACCTCCTTACTTATTTTTTGCCGAAAATAATATCTGCGATTTTGATTGGATGAAGATTTAATCTTCCACCAACCAAAGCTGATTTTGCAAACGTCAAAGAAAAAACATGCATACGGTGTCACTTGAAGATGAAGTGATTCGACATTTTTTGCTAAATTTGACGATAAACCGAATACACCGATTGCCATTTAATAAAACAATTCATGACTTTTGGTTTCAGTTGACATTGGATTTATCAACCTCAGCCGTTGGCCTCGGTAAATATTACACCCTTCCTTCAGGTTGATAAATCCTCATGTCAACCTCACAAAAGTCATTAATTGTATGATGTACGTTCCTCTGTTCATAATAATATTGATATTTCCTATATATAAATATCTATTTTCCAGTGATAAAACGTAACTTTTTTCCTTCTATCAGTATTTTCTTAACATAAAGTTTTCCAATATGTTTTTAAACTGTTACTGACCTGTTCAGTTGATCTGTGACATGACTAAGAACTGATTGGAAGGCTTCAGTTTCTCCACCTGTAAATAAATACAAAATACAACAATATTTAAACCCAACTTTAGAACAGTATGAATTTGTGTTAAGGAGAGGTGGTGTTCCTATGTATTCGTAGTGAAATCTAAAAGGGATATATTCACTATCCGTTCCACCAAATAAACCTTAGTCAAAGAACCTGGAATTTTGAAGCTAAGCTATTCCATCTCGAAATTTGAACCTTTAAATCGCCATTTTGCCAAAATTATCAGTGTTTGCAAGTCACAAATACGACTCGTAGGATTACATAGAGAACACATATACAGAGAATGAAAGGTACACGTTTAGGTAGGGATATAATTGAAGGGATTATGCTATTCGTGTAGTTCTAGTACTTCTGGAGGCTATCTACATATATTCAAGGCCCAAGTCTATTCTCGAAAATGCTGAACATTCCCAGTTAATCTTATGTTTATGTGTTATTAGATATTAAACTTTGCCATCATCGGTTGTCAAGCAGCATTAATGTTATTAAGTTTCATAATTAATGTCTGCACTCATCATTCCAAGTGCAATATTACATTAATTTAGATTAAAGATTAAGTCACATAAGTCATGTAACGCAATTATTTCCAGTCAACAGTCTAATTTATATCGGACCCTAATTTCGTTTCGTTCGGTTTTTTCAAATCCGGTTTTGTAAACACTACATTAGGGTCTGAGAACCACGTGCGATAGAAAGTGTCTACGTTATCTCTGGTTTTAACCAATCAGATCTTTGTCCTCTCCCGCGCTGGGATTTTGTTCGCGAACAATAGGTGCATTCTAGGATTCCTAAGTGCTGTAGACTAGTTTATCAGGTCATTTTTATGAAGGTAAGGTCAAAGTGCACGTAGATACTTTCTATCGCACGTGGTTCTCAGACCCTAATGTAGTGTTTAAAAAACAGGTTTTAAAAAAAACGAACGAAACGAAATTAAGGTCTGATTTTAATTAGACTGTTCGTGTCAATATTGTGGAAATGAATACAATTGTCTATTGTCTATCATTTGAACGAAAACACCACATCACTCCAGGAGCAAAAGAAAACAGTAAGTTCATTTTAGGGGGTTTTCCTTTAATATAAGATCTCTTTTTTTCTGAGTGATGTAATTTCACTCACAAAGGTACATGAAAGTAATTGCTAACTGAAGTTAAATTTAAGATTTCAATTAATTTCGAATTCGCGTAGAAATCACTATAATTTCAAGTCTTATTTCCGAATATTAAGGCTTGCAGAATTTGCGAAGGGATAAAATGGGTTCGTACAATATGTGATATGACATATTTAAACGTTAATTTATTATGTCATTGATTTTCATTACTACTGATTTAAAAAAATACTAAAATCAGTAATCCCAAGAGAAAGTCTTAGTTATTTTCGAGATATCATCAATAGAAGTAAGCAATGGAAAAATAAACATTATAGTAATGAGTATAGTATAAAAATAATCCTATCCGGTTTAATCGAACTTGGAAAAATATTTTGGACGAAAAACTCATTTGATTTGACATCCATTCTTAAAAGTACTTTCCTAAAAAATTACATGCCCATTAGCTTGCTAGTTTGAGCACTCTGTCATGGTACGATGGTATCACATAATGTGGGATCATCTGAGGTGGCTATATAGCCAAACCTCAACTCCAGTATCAGCACTGCACTGATGAGGCCCAGAAGGCCGAAACAAACCTCAACTCCAGTATCAGCACTGCACTGATGAGGCCCAGAAGGCCGAAACAAACCTCAACTCCAGTATCAGCACTGCACTGATGAGGCCCAGAAGGCCGAAACAAACCTCAACTCCAGTATCAGCACTGCACTGATGAGGCCCAGAAGGCCGAAACAAACCTCAACTCCAGTATCAGCACTGCACTGATGAGGCCCAGAAGGCCGAAACAGTACTGTTTGCAGTTAAATTACAGATTACTAATATATGCGTACCTTGTTTATCAGCAGGTTCCTTTATGAAAACTTTATACGGGTGCCTGAAAGTTAACAAGAATAAATCAAGTATTATAATAATAATAATAATAATAATAAACTCTTTAGGCCCAATACCTGAACAAAATTTAATTCAAAGACATCTTCAGCGCTGCTTACTTCCTTGAGATTTGGCATAATTTACCCAAAGCTCCAGTCACTTGATTTTAATGCAGAAATAGTGTCCTTGGATGTGGAAAGTGATTCCCACTGAGTCCTATTTAGAACAACTTCATTTGGATTGTCCAAAGAAAGATAGAGACGTCTATATTTTACGAAAATAACTTCAGTTCCTAAGTGAATCATTTCTATAATGTTGGCCAAACCTCTTCGCATTAATCTTTCCCGAATTATCCGTACATAAATACAGATGGGTCGGCTCGAACTATGACGTTTCAAGTTTAGTGCAGTTAGTGATTTAGAAAAGCATAATGTACAAGTGTATGTAAATGCTACTTCAAGAGTTCATACATTTAGATATATATTAATAATATTATTCACTCACTGTTCGCTATTCGCAGGCATTGTTGGTGAAAGCGATATATGGGCGTCATTCTCATCCTTTAACCAAATGGTGGAATGTCTGAAATAAATATCATTAATGATGATTAATGATGAAGCAAATAATTAGGAAATCATAGTAGTGTTCATATTTCAGCTGTGGAATACGAGAAACATAACTTCAACTATGTGTATACTCATAGCCGTAGGGGCTCACGACTCAAAAGGGGGGCAGACTGACTATTTGCCCGAATTTTAATGATATTTTGCCCGATTTCGCGATTTTTTTGCCCGAAAACATAATATTTAGGGGGGCAGCTGCCCCACCTGCCCCCCTGTCTCCTACGGCTATGTGTATACTGTTAACATATAATTGCTAAAGATAGCTTGCCAGGCAAGGTAATATACGCCCACTGGCAGCTTTGACTTTAAACAAATATATTTGACGGTTACAGTAAAAGTTATTAAAAACATTCACATCAAATTTTATCAAAATCTGTCCACTATTGTGCCTCCTATATTGTTTACAAGCTAAAAATTCAAACATGTTTTCTAGAACAAGGGCAATAATTCATAGTAAATATTTTCTGATTTTGCTGATTTTTAATAGGGTTCATCTTTGGGTAATAATAAACATTATCAGAGAGTTTCGTCAAAATCTGTCAAGAATTGTGACCTATAGAGTGTTTACGAGCAATTGTAGATGGACCGACAGACGGACATGGGTAACGACAATATACGCTCCACATTTCATGTGGGCGTATAAAAATACCAAACTGAAAACCCCGAACCATAACCAAGTTAAGACTATAAGATAAACTGTATCCCCTGTCTTTTTAAAATTCAATTTCGCACAAGTACCAGGATAACTCATACAAAAGTAAGTCATCGCAATATCTGAAAGTTGATCAACAAACAATTAAAAATACTGGCACTTATAACTTTCACAAGCCAAATGTAACAGGCAATTACTCACAAAGTATTTATTGCAAGGTCGTAAATATGGGAAAGTCAATTAACATGAACATTTATTGTTTAAAGTTCTTTCAAAATTCGATCAAAACAAAGGTGTCTATGACGCTCCCGGACCGACATAGCCGTAGGGGCCCGCGACTCAACAGGGGGCCAGATCGACATATTGCCCGAATTTTAATGATATTATGCCCGATTTTGGGGATTTTTTGCCCGAAATCATAATATTTGGGGGAGGAGCAGCTGCCCCCCCTGCCCCCCTGTCTCTTACGGCTATGCGGACCGACAGTTTCAATGGCAACATGCATCCACATTGTTGTAAGGTTCACATGTAGATGCTATTTGAATTCGAGATATGTTGCTTCTTATTCAAAATACCCAAAGCCCCAACACGCCACCAATAGAAATTGGTTGAGACGACCCAGTTTTTCTCAATTCACAGACCACTAAATCTACTTAGTTTTTCAATAGCTGGTGGTTATAAAGCGACGTCTTTTGTTTCTAGAATGTGATCTTCCAGAAACGTCTTCGATCGTTAATCCCCAAGACCAGAATAAACTAATTCAGCGACACAAGAATGGATTGTTTCATTATATTGTCTCTATCAGACTTAAAGATCTAATATAAGATACTTAACAAACAACTTTTAGTTTATATAACATGGATAAGTTTCTTGTAGCACGTTAAAGATCCCTTGGAAATCGATAAAAAGAGCAGGCCATAGCCGTAGGGGCCCACGACTAAACAGGGGGGCAGACCGACTTATTGCCCGAATTTTAATGATATATTGCCCGATTTTGTGGATTTTTGACCGAAAACAGAATATTTGCCCCCCTGTCTCCTACGACTATGGAGCAGGCTAATGTCACTGTCCTGGCAAAATTTCCCTCATTGCACACTGCATGGCGTTTGCCCGTCCTCAATTAGCCCATATAGGTGCAGAAAAGTAGGACGTAAAACTCCATTCATTTCATTTGTAAAACAGTCAGCAATGTTAAAAATAAATGCAAAAATTGATTTTTAGTGGTGGCACGATGTACAACTGAGACACGAATGTAAATTGTACATTTCAAACGATATAACAAAAGATTATGTCCAAACGCTGAGATCAAAACAACATTGTGTTTATATAACATGGAACAGTTTCTTGAAAAACAATCATCAACATTAAAAATAAATGCAAAATTGATTTTTAGTGGTGGCAGGATGTACAAAACTGAGACAATAATGTATATATCAATACCAACAATACGCTGAGATCAAAACACATTGTAATGCCCCCTAAATATCATAGGAAAAATGAAATGAAATGTATTAAGGAGCATCAGCACCTAATGGGCTATATAGCTCCAGAACACGATAAAAAATAAACATGTCAAGAAAACAAAACTAAAACAATAAAACAAACATAAAATAGATCAAACTAAAACAATATCACAGAACGAACAAAATTAAAAACAATATCACAGTATAACACCACAAAGTAGTTTTAAAATCATAGGAAAATAACCGTTCTTTAAATTAACTGCATTAAATGGAATTTTGAAATTTGATAACATTATCAAAATTGAAAGGAAAAAAAGTAACAAATAATGTATACTATCGCTCTGTCAACTAAATACATGGGCTTAAGATAAATTAGTTTTATTAAATCATGTTAATGCTAATTGATTTCTTATTGTTACGCATTCATTTATTAATCATTAAAAAAGAAAGAAAAAAACATCTATATTTTACAAGGATAACAACTTAGGTTCCGTGCAGATCCTTTCTCCCTGTTGGTCCTTGGCCAAACCTCTTGGCATTGATCTTTCCCGGATTATCCGTACCCATTTACAGCTGGATGGACTGGAATTCAAGTTCATCGGACTTTCACACCCTGATCGAGAACCGAATTCAATTATTTATTCATTTCGTAGAGGTAAAAGCAATCTATTGTAATGCAGAATCTGCAGAATCACAAAATTGGCTAGCTATCATACAGTGGAGCTTGCATTTGAAATGAAATGAAATGAAATGTATTAAGGAGCATCAGCACCTAATGGGCTATATAGCTCCAGCACACGATAAAAATGTCATGGCGTTTGCCCGTCCTCAATTAGACCATATAGGTGCAGAAAAGTAGGACGTAAAACTCCATTCATTTGATGTTAATGACAGTTGGAAATCGAAAATAAAAGCAGGCTAATGCTTTTAATCACATCTGTTTATCGATGAAATATATTATTAATAAGTTATATTAATTTCGATTTTAATATGGGTGCAGAAAAGCAGGACATAAAACTCCATTCATTTCATTTTTTTTATTTGCACTGATATAGTTTAACAATAGACATTGGTTAGGTGCTACAAATAAACACTTATATAAACTCTAGTTATCACATTGGCATTGTCATGGCAACTTGTCCGGTTTGTATACCTTGTTAGTATTATCTACCCAATGACTGAATCCAAACTGTTACGTTTAATGTATATGTTTTGAGCCATATGATAACTTTTGTACGCCATGAATATTAAGTCATGTCAACAGTCCAGCCATTGGTTATCCATTTTCTAGGTTGATAATTTTTCAACATCGTCATCATTTTTCATGTTATGTGTTTTTTTAAGTAATGAAAACTATTTTGCAAAACTTTTACGACAATGATAATTTTTAAGAGAAAAAATGGAAAATGAAATGTATTAAGGAGCACCAGCACCCAATGGGCTATATAACTCCAGAACACGACAAAAATAAACATGTCAAAACAAAACTAAAACAGTAAAACAAACATAAAATAGATAAACAAAAACAATATCACAGAAAGAACAAAATTAAAAACTATATCACAGTATAACACCACAAAGTGGTATTAAAACCAAAAAAATATATCCCATATGAGTAAAGTAAAGTCTACAACAGTCCAAGCGTTTAAATTTCGTGGTTAACCATGTTTTAGCTGGAAAAATTAAAGTGTCTCCTATTGAAAATAAAATTTTCGATCATTTTTCAACATCGTCATCTTCAGTTTTTCATGTTATGTGTTTTTTTAAGTAATGAAAACTATTTTGCAAAGCTTTTACGAAAATGAAAATTTTTGGATAGACCTTTAAGGGAAAAAATGCATTTTTTTTATAGATCCAGCAAATATTAGAATGAAAAAGGAAAATCTATGACATTTATGATATTATGAAACTATTATATTGAATTAAGAATTACAAAAACTGCAAATATGCCCTTAAGTAACCGATATTCATATATCATTCCTTCCTAACAGCATAGAATACACACGAGAATAAATCAAGACTTCATCGAGCCCTCCCTCCGGCAGTGTTGGTTATTAATGCGTCGCATTATCTCAAAATAACTCTGTTAGCCTTCCTTTAATATCATTTCCAGATGCTATTTTGACGTTAATGGAATAACACGTAGAGTATTTCTTGACATGGAATAAGAGATTAATTTACTTTCGAACACTAATAGCTTACTTTATTTCAAGACGAGCGACCGAATGCTGTTTTTTTTAAAAAGAATGCTTCAAAGATGTATTTCTGGATTAGCTTAATTATCTAATTTCACTAAAACTAACGCGTTTTATGACGTCACTGACAATAATCTGCATAGATATCAATACTAGCTTCCGGTAGATCACTGGTAGTGACGTCATAAAACGCGTTAGTTTAAGCGGAATTGAAGAACCACAGACGTCGGAATCGAAATTGGAATGGCGCAAATTGTGTCCCCAATACACATACAAAGTTTAGAAAATTTCTTACAATCCCTTTCAATCAAATAAAAAAAAAATAATGCCCTTTTTGTCTAATTACCAATTTTCATTCAATTGTAAAAATCTGTCTTTTTTAATATCAATAGAGGGACTTTTATAAACTGCATTTGCTTTTATCACTTTAAATATCTGCTTTTATGTATATTAGTATTTCAAAATAGCACACCAGTTTGGTTAATTGATGCATATGTACTACCAAAGTTTTTCATTTTTCAAAAACAAGTTGTATGGTACAGTTCGTTTAAAACTTCCTTTACAATCATGATGTCTTTGCCTGGTTACAAGAAAAGGGTGGTTGTTAGTTATGATCTATATCTGGGTGTGAAAGTCGGACGACCTTCAATTAGTCATCTTCACTCATAATTCAGGTGGTAAATGGGTATGGATTATAAGAGAAAGATCGATGCCAAGAGGTTTGGCCAGGTACCAGCTGGTAGAAATGAAAATGAAATGCATTAAGGAGCACCAGCACCCAATGGGCTATATAGCTCCAGAACACGATAAAAATAAACATGTCAAGCAAACGAAACTAAAACAATAAAACAAACATAAAATAGATAATACTAAAACAATATCACAGAACGAACAAAATTAAAAACTATATCACAGTATAACACCACAAAGGTAGAAAGGATCCGCCTAGGTACCTAAGTTGTTCGACCTATTTTTGTGGGGTTTTTTTGTTGTTATATTTTTAAATAACATTTTACACCGTGCTATTATACACTGTTAAAATGAGGTGGACTCTTGAAATAACAAGAACACAAAATCTTTAAACTCTATATAATTTAAACTTGATCATCGTTAAGCCTATCGATATTGTTCAAGATGTCATATTTAAGCCTATCGATATTGTTCAAGATGTCATATTTTTTTTTTCTCAATATTTCATAACCTTGATGACAGTCGATTTATTATGTTGCCATGGTAAAAGGGTAATGTGATTAATAATGGGTAATAATAATAATCAATGGTAGATGTCAAACACAGTATGGTACAATTAATTAGTACCTTAACGGCTGCTATCAAACGTACATTTTCCACTTCCACGACTTTCCACTCGATTGAATATAGACATTGCTTAATGGAATCGATATTTTGTCTAATGTGTGACCAACAAATCGTCTACGTAGACTCATTACTTAGACTCTTCGCACTAATACTGGGAAAATAATTTTATTCCGCGCCAATACAAGGGAAGCCTAATAAGACACCAAACGAAGTCCTTTCATAAGGTTTCCACTATTTTACTCTTAAGAATGAGATTCCTTAGATAATTACATGAACAAGGAAGAAGGAAAGTCGTCCTGATCTTTCATCAAAGCCTATACACAAACATATAAACAAGTCGTGCTAAGATGCCAGCTGATGTTTATTTGAAGCTTATTTTATGTCTCTTCCTATCCATTGCTTTTACTTTCTAAACTCACTTTACTTCCTCGACTCATTAGTGGACTCTTCCTTTCATTAGTGGTCTCTTACGTTCTGAACTCATTAATGGACCTGAAGGTCCAGGGTTCAATCCTGACATGGGTCGAGATGATTTTTCAACCCGGTTTCCCCCTGTCAGTGATGCAGGTCGGAGGGGCTGACATGGAAAAGCGTCTAGTCGTTCGGATAGGACAATAAACCGAGGTCCCGTGTGCTATTGGCTGTGCACGTTAAAGATCCCTCGACAGTTGGAAATCGAAAATAAGAGCAGGCTAATGCCGCTGTCCTGGCAAAATTTCCCTCATTACACACTGCATGGCGTTTGCCCGTCCTCAATTAGCCCATATAGGTGCAGAAAAGTAGGACGTAAAACTCCATTCATTTCATTTCTTCCTCAACGCATTAGTGAACCGTTACTTCCTCAACTCATTAGTGAATGTTGTGAAGTCCGAGATCCCTTGATAGCTGGAAATGCAAACAAAAAGGCTACTGTTGTTCTTAAAAATTTCCCTCATTGCAAATTGCAGGGTATTCATCATCCTAATTCTAATCAAGTGCATAAAACACATTTCATTGTTATATACAGATTTTATCACATAAAAAAAACATTTTCGAACTGATCATTATCGAAAACCCATTATTTATCTCATATTATTGCCGATATTACGTAAATACGATGAATATCCCAGGGACACGATATCAATCACTGGTATTATAAAACTACAGAGATTTATTGTCGCTTTACTAGTAATTTATATATATTTAAACAGATATCATGGAAAACAAGGTAAGTATGTCAGTAAGCCACCAATCTAATCAAAATTATGTTACATTTCGTTTCGGTTATTTTTGGATTGTCGACTCCATGTAATCTAACCACTTATATAAGGCGAGCATCTTCTGGTGACGAAAATTTCAGCCAATCAAAAACTACCTTCAAGATCGCGGGTCTATCCATTGATATGCATTGTGGGAAGACTTTATAAAAGTAATTGGATTACATGGAGTCGACAATCAAAAAATAACCGAAACGAAATGTAATCTAATTTTAATTGGATTGGTAAGTCACGTAACACAAACCAAAATTTTGATGTGTGCCTGTTTGATTCACTTGTGAACTTGTCCTTGCTCTTATTTTTGCCAGTCACAGTTGATGTTTAAACGAAGCAGAGTTTTATGTTCTTTTTTTCTGCACCTAAAAACAAGGCCTCATGTGCTACAGCTATGTACAGGTTGTACTGTATAAGATACCAGGACAGATGAGAAATGAAATGAATGGAGTTTTACGTCCCACTTTTCTGCACCGAAGGTATCATCTCGGCCCATGCCGGGATTGAACCCTTGACCTTCAGGTTAGCGAGCAAGCATCTAACTCAGTGAGACACTGCGGCTCCCCCATGACAGATGAGAGGATGTAGCCCTAATTCGTCTCAATTTTCCCCGAAAGGGTGCAGTATAAAGGGCACAAAACTCAATTTCATTTTATCTGAACAAGTTGAAACTATGCTTGAATAATCAATGGTTGGGGTCAAATTCCAGAATTTGGACTGGGTCAAATACAAATATTACCTTATTTGATTGATATTGAAACATTTAATTATGTAAAAGATATATTGGTTTCGCGTGTTCACTCCCTAACAGTACTATATTAACAAGAAAAATGAGTTTAAATGTGGTGTTAAATTCATGTTAACAATAACACGGAACGCTAACACGAGATTTGACCTCACCCAATGTGTTCCTTGAGTTCATTTTTTTTTAAAGTCATAGCCTTAGTGTACCCACGACGATGTTGAAGTACAGTCAACAAAATAAGTTCATAATTCCATGTGAATGTAATATATTTAAAACACGTACACCTGAGGGACTTTACAATGAATAATATTTATCGATATATAATTTAGGTTAATTGAAGCAATGTAAAACAATATACTCAATCAATTTATGTTCGAGTGTACATTACTCGTCAGAATTTGTCATTTATCAGATTTTAAATTAAAGGGATTGTAAAGAGGTTTTTTAAACTTTGTATGTGTATCGGGGACACTGATAGCATCAATTTGCGCCATTCCAAGTTCCATTCTGACGTCTGTGGTTCTTGCAATTCCACTAAAACTAACGCGTTTTATGACGTTACTAATGATGATCTGCATAGATATCAATAGTAGCTTCCAGTAGATCACTGTTAGTGACGTCATAAACGCAAGAACCAGAGACGTCGGAATGGAAATTGGAATGGCGCAAATTGATGCTATCAGTGTCCCCGATACACATACAAAGTTTAGAAAACCACTTTACAATCCCTTTAAATGTTGCTTTCACCAACGAATTGATTTATTTAAAATGTTAAAACTATATCCAGGATCATACAAAGCTTTTGTCTAGTATAAAAACAATTTTGTCCTGAAACTGGGTGGGTGAATTTAAAGTGGCAGTATGTGTCAATTTGGAAATGAAATGAAATGAAATGTATTAAGGAGCACCAGCACCCAATGGGCTATATAGCTCCAGAACACGATAAAAAATAAACATGTCAAAACAAAACTAAAACAGTAAAACAAACATAAAACAGATGTGTCAATCTGGATGATTTTGAAATATGTCAAAATGGAGTGTAGAAACCAAACTATGGTTAAAAATTTGCAACCCAATAAAGGTTTTTTAATGCAGATGCTCACTCCCTTTGAGGAAACGTGTACTGAAAACGGCATATCTGAATAAGCTGTATCTCTTGCCTTCATTAAAAAAGAAAGAAAGAAAGATCTATATTTTACAAGGATAACAACTTAGGTTCCATGCGGATCCTTTCTCCAAGCAACATTCCGACATTCCCAGCACAAATTCGTTTGTGTATATCATTTTTGTGACATTTTCTTGGCACTTTTGATAAAGGTGTCTGGAAATATCACAACCACTGTCGGGGGTCGTCGTAATAATGTATCTATATTAGATTTAGAAATATTAAAAATATTAAAATAGAACCTGAAACATGTTGTTACTCAGAGTTTCACGCTGTGCGATCTTCAGACAACTGATTTATTTCAGCCTGCGTCCCTACTGAAGTTTGAAAAGTAGAGATCTTCAGACAACTGATCTATTTCAGCCTGCGTCCCTACTGAAGTTTGACAAGTAAAATTTATTCTCGTGTCTACACTTCGAGAAAAGTTCGGAATAATTGTTCAAAGACGTGTGCTTAGGAGCATTTAGAATGGAAAGCTTTTCAGTAAGACACAAGTTACATCGTTTGTTTTTATTTGACTATTTTAACAGTAAAAATATTTTGTTATTATTGTAGATATTAGATTTATATAACTTTTGAGAGCCCCCAATACACATACATGGTGAAGAAATCTATTTTAATTTTAATTTTAGTATAAACTCTACAGAATAACAAAACACAAGACAATATTATGGAATATAACACACTTCTGTAATACAGTTAGGCACATAACGTTTCAACACAGATACACGTGTCGTCATCAGATGATGATGATGTGTTTTGTTATATGTGCTCCTCGCTTCTATATGTCGTTCAAATCTTATAAGAAATAAGAAAAAAACTTTCAGATTGTCAAATCACATTGGATTAAAAGACAGTTTCTACTATTTCGGTACAAAACGAAAACATGTGTGGGGATTATCTTTTTAAAGGGATATATTCACTAACTGTTCGACAAAAACACTTTTAGCCTCAGAAATGAAATGAAATGAAATGTATTAAGGAGCACCAGCACCCAATGGGCTATATAGCTCCAGAACACGATAAAAATAAACATGTCAAAACAAAACTAAAACAATAAAACAAACATAAAATAGATAAACAAAAAACGAACATAATCAAAAACCATATCGCAGTATGACACCACAAAGTGGTATTAAAACCCCAAAATATATCATAAGACAATGATGAAGCATTTAAAATTTAAAATATAGATTTGCATCTTTTCATAAAGAGAAGGTTGTGCTAGCAAATGAAAAAGTGATCAAGCATGGAAAGAGGAAGTAAAAACGTTTTGGTAGTTTTGTAGATAACTGGTTCTGTGCGCATCGTTCTTTACAAACATGACGTTATTTGCTTAGATTAGAGTTTATGTTGGTCGTTATGTTTGAGACTTCGGTTCTCGATCAGGGTGTGAAAGTCCGATGACCTTGAATAAGTCATCTTCACTCATAATTCCAGTCCACCCAGCTGTAAATGGGTATAGATAATCCGGGAAAGATCAATGCCAAGAGGTTTGGCCAAGGACCAGCTGGGAGAAAGGATCCGCACGGAACCTAAGTTGATATCCTTGTAAAATATAGATGTTTCTTTCTTTCTAATATATGCGCATGTTCGTATCAACGCATAGTCATTCTCTGATTAATCGTGTTATGACTTATTTGAAGCCGATGTTCTAATTCAAGCATTAACATAAGTTCTTAAGGATTTTCTCTACCAGCTGGTCATTTGCCAAACCTCTTGATTTTAACCTCTAGACATTAAGATATTTTCCGGATTATCCGTACCTATTTACTGGACAGATTACGTGAAGATGACTCATTTAATTACATCGGAGTTTCACACGCCGAAAAATGAAATGAAATGTATGGGCTAATGGGCTATATAGCTCCAGAACACGATAAAAAAAGATAAAAATAAACATGTCAAGAAAACCACACGTCGAAAAGAAACCCATGAAGACCATATTTTGTTCGACCTAACAAAAAGACTAAGATAGAGTCCTATTTATAAAATCGAGTAAAAAGTATATTGGGTATTAACTTACATGCTTACTGTGGCTGCTGTAGCTATTAATTCATGAATATCTCTCGAACTACAATGTCGACTGAATACAATCTAAAAATGATACAAAATACCGTTAATGAAAATAGAATTTAATAATTAAACAATGTCATAATAATCAAGGGGCCTTATTCTCAAAAACTTAACTAAGATAAAATCCAGATTTTAACAAATACTGTTATCTGATTGGATAACATTACTATATTTGAAATCAATTTTAGTGATTGTCCAATCAGATGACTGGAACACTAAAATCATTGTAAGTTAAGTTTTCGAGAATAAGGCCGCTGGTGTTTAAGCAAAAAAATAACATCACATATGATGTAAATATATACATATTCATATAAACAGCTAAATATATAGTTATGTACTTTAACTGCAAACAGTATTGTTCCGGCCTTCTGGGCCCCATCAGTGCAATGCTGATACTGGAGTTGAAGTTTGTCTATATAGCCATCTCAGATGATCCCACATAATTATGTGATACCATCGTACCATGCCATAGTGCTCAAACTAGCAAACTACGCATAACGCTAACATAAGTATAATGTAAACAGTGATTCAAAAGGGCAGTATGCACTCGCGTATATACAGGGAAATTTAGTCAAATTTAGATTTATTAGTTTTTTCCCAAAATATTAATTTATTTTCAAAACTGAGAAAAATGGTTCCAAATTGGACAATAATCTTATCAGAAGGGGATGAACAGTTTCATCTATCAGCAAACGGGTACAATATAACGTGAAAAGTGACATGCACAGTTATTAGAAAGATTTGGTACTTAAGTATTCCCAACTCTTGACAGATATGCTTTTAATAGAAACTTCAAGTGATTATCAGGCACTAAAGACCCCACATTTAATCTCAACACTATTCTTAATTTCCGTTCTGTCTCTAGTTAGCAAAACAGCATTTCCTTTTTAATACTGATGGAACGATGCACTATTGTACTTGTCAACGTGAAAAAATTAAATTAATGCATTTCTTTCTTTAGTGTGACAATAAAGGTTTTAATGGTATTAAAGCGAAAATCTGTTAAAGAATTAGAAAATATTATACATTTTTTTAAAGATGATGAGGACTGAAAGAACTCGAGTGCCTGTAAAATGGCAATGAGTTCTGCTGTAAAAATAGATGCTGCTGGAGGTAGAGCTACAGATAGAACTTCGGATGGCGTAACAGTAGCAGCTGCTACCTTATCGCCATCCGTATAAAAGGGTGAGTATTCCCCATATTTAGACCTTAGTTCTAGGAATTTAGATTGAAAAACTAAAGAACTTGTCTGAGACTTCTTATTACTAGATAGACTAAAGTCTATCTGAAATGGAGCAATTGACCATGGTGAAGTCCGCAATACTGTCGTGACTGATACCAGCCGCCGACATAAGGGGTTGAGGAACCGAAAGAACGGGAACTGAAAGACAGGATAGTAGCTCTAGAAAGTAACTCTAGATGAAATCCGTGACAGCATTTCAGGATGGAAAAAACGATTGAGGTTAGTGGTCGAAGAGGTGGTGGAAGGCATATTGTGGTGGAAGGCATATTGAACACCGGTAGAATAGGAAATTTGCTCTGATAATGAATTTTGACATTACATTAGGTTTAGTGCAGTACTTGCACAATATTTATTCATAATTTCATAATTCCAGCTGTAAATGGGTACGGATAATCCGGGAAAGATCAATTCCAAGAGGTTTGGCCAAGGACCAATTTGGAGAAAGGATCCGCACGGAACCTAAGTTATCCTTGTAAAATATAGATTTTTTTTTCTTTCTTTTGACTTATATATTTTTAGGGACAACATGTTGAATTAATCAGTGCAAAAAAGATGGGGTTACCAACGGCAATGCAGCTACCAATCAAATCTTAGGGACATTTTTTATGTGACACCAGGGGCCTTATTCTCGAAAACTTAACTTAAGTAAATTTTAGTGTTCCAGTCATCTCATTGGTCAATCACAAAAATCGATTTTAAATTTGATTTTATTATCCAATCAGAATACTGAATTTCTTAAAATTTAGATTTTATCTAATTTAAGTTTTCGAGAATAAGTCCCCAGAGTTCGAGCGCCACCCTTATTGATATTAAAAGAAAACAAAAATATATTGGTGGGTAGGGAATACAAAAATATGTATAATATTGTTAGGAAACAGAAAGGTTATGGTCGATAAGCAAAGTTAATGAGCAGAAGACAATATGTTCTGGAAGTTTCTCAACCAAATTAATGAGTCGATCACTGATTAGGTTTTCCCATTAATTGATTTGTCTAACATCTTCCAATCGAAACCAGCATTAAACAGTTTCAAGTAAACAAGACATAACTAGGTCTCGTATCGAGCAAGCAAGATAGTTCTGGACTGGACTTGGACTGAGACATTGAATACAGCCTATAGGACCTATAGGGCTCAATATTCATCATTTTGCAAGCATATAGCACCCTTTGTTGTCCCGTTTAATACAAGCAGTAATCGAGCAAGCAAGATAGTTCATACCCACTACAAGAGTCTCCAAGAAAAATTTCCCCATGTTTATAAGCAGAAAATGATAGTTGCCTACTCAAAAAATCAGAACTTTAACGACAATCTGGTTCATAGCAAACTAAAACCAATCATTAATTAGCAGATACTATACTACTCGCCCAAAGGGCGAGTTCTTATTTATTCTACTTTCAGATCACAACAGAAGAAAAGCCTGAATCCAGACCCTTAATCCCATTTTCTCAATAAAGTATTTGTTCCATCCTAGGCCTGTACATTTGGGAGATTCAAACACTCCCTTCCCCGAAATCTATAATCATTTTCTGTTATTTCAATTTTATTCAATTTTGAACTCCTGTGACATCTTTCTTTAATTGCATGTCCGAATTCTTCATGACCATGCGAATATTTATGTGTACTTCATCCAGGATACCTGCACTAAAGCCTTGTTTTACTGTTTTGTTTTGACATGTTTATTTTTATCGTGTTCTGGAGCTGTGTGGCCCATTGGGTGCTGATGCTCCTTAATTTCATTTCATTTCATTTACACTAAAGCCTATACCAATGACCTAAGTCCTAAATGAAAACCCATGAAACAATGCATAATATTAGAATAACTGTTTTGATAACGATATTTCGGTTCACGTAAGAGTTGTAAACTAAATTATATAACATCTTTATTTTTGTCGGAGGAATGACGCAGATCTCACATAGAGCGTTAGGAGTGTGAATGGTCGAGGTTCAGTCTTAACTATTTCTATTTTTCGAAACCGATAAATAGGCCAATTTCATATATTTAATTTTCCGAAGTGAAACCTCGCTAATCCCATCCGTTTTAGCCCATTTTGTCGGAGGAATGACGCAGATATCATATAGAGCGTTAGGAGTGTGAATGAACGAGGTTCAGTCACAACTATTTCTCCTTTTCTAAACCGATAAATAGGCGATTTTCATATATTTAATTTTCCAGAGTGAAACCTCGCTAATACCATCCGTTTTAGACTTTTAGTCCATCTTGTAGTGATAATCAACATGGTTAGCACCCATTTAACACGCCACGTTTTCTGACGTTTGCGGTTATATAACTGCTGTAAACAAATTTCTGGAGGATTTTGATTAACGGAATTGTTTTGCTGGTACGGCTTTTATTATTAATACAGGAATTCATTTTTTATGAAACTGTGAAAGGTGTTGGTATGGGAAAAGCGTCGTTTTCTATACGCCCTCGTCCGTCGGTCAACATTTGCTCGTAAACGCTCTCAAAAACTGGAGTTTTTAATGGAATCATATGAAATACATTTTTGAGGAGGATGTAAGGGGTGGGGTTTTGGCAATTTCTTTTGTGAATGAAATGAATGGAGTTTTACGTCCTACTTTTCTGCACCTATATGGGCTAATTGAGGACGGACAAACTCCATGCAGTGTGCAATGAGGGAAATTTTGCCAGGACATCGGCATTAGCCTGCTCTTATTTTTGATTTTCAACTGTCGAGGGATCTTTATAGATACAACAGCGATCCTATAATCAGTGATAATTTAACAAGCAGATGAGAAGGTGTAGATACAATTACTGTTAGCTTAATAATGTGTAATCGAAGTCAAATTAGAAATAATAGCATATAATAATGATGAACTAATGGATCCAAATTAATGATTCTCTCTTTAGGAATATTTATATATAATTACAAGTAATATACTTTATGCATTTGATGATAATAAACGGTATAACTTCTGTGTGTCTGGAAACGTGTAAAAACTATAGGCACTGATGCCCTGCAGAAATTAATACGGTCAGAGTACGACAAGTGAAGCCAAGATATGCTATTTTCTATAGCGTCCTTTTACGTGTGTAGCTCTGTCCTAATAAACCTAGCAATGTTACGCACTGCACGTGCAAATCAAGACATCCGTTCCCATTGGACCACGTTTCATAACAACTTCCCGATTGGCCTAAGTACAAGTACAGCCAAATATTCTAGAAAAATCCTACTTCCGGTTAAATGTAAATGTAAACACCGGAAGTTACTTTAGTTACTAAATATAGACAATTCGGGAATACACAGAAGAATGACAATTTTGAATCCCGTTATCACATAAAAAATGAAATAAAATGCAGTGTGCAATGAGGGAAATTTTGCCAGGACAGCGTTATCAGCCAATACTTATTTTCAATAGTACATATTTAATGTCCCATCCGAACATAATGTGTGCCTTCCTAGCGACACCAGTTTTTTTTTAGGGGGGGGGGGGTGCAGGGGTTATATGGGGAACCTTTATTCAAACAGGTCTTTGAACTTAAACCCGAGATTAAAGTGAGGAATTTGTCTCGAGGGTAATCCAATCTACAATTGAGTCTTTCATTATTTTAATCAGTCAACTCCCACGTTTTTTTTTTTCATTGTGAAAAAATGATCCGTTTATCAAACATTTTTAATTAAAAATAAATATTCTCGACAAAGTGCGATGTAAGTAATTTTCTAGTTAATAGTTTAAAATAATGCAGTATTTTGAATCATACAGACTCATATTTTCAGGATCTGACAGAATCTGTGAGAATTTTTAAGAGATCGGTTAGTTGAGCTCCCCTTAAAATAAATTGGCCAGCCTGAGACTCCGGGCTAGCTACGGGCCTGACAACAATGGCCTCAACAGAAGTCTGAAGTTCACACTCAGTGTTTTAAAAGTATTTTATTATGTCTTTAACGGTATGGTCCTTTTCCTGGTCTAAAAGCTAAAAGCTTTTTAATGGGAAGCCATCTCTAATATATCAAACCAATAATACCTGGCCTCCTTATTCACTTTTCCTGTCACAAGAAAAACCTCGGAGTTCTGTAATCAAATCAAATATCAAATGTTTACGGTTAGAAGTAGTCCTACGTACAATGGTTCGGAGGAGGGCATCGTCAAACCAGTGCAGGCTCTAGGTATTTGGGCGCCCGGTTAGTTATATATAAGATTTGAACGACATATAGAAGCGAGGAGCAGAAATAACAAAACACAAGACAATATTATGGAATATAATACAGATGTCGACATATATATATATTGTGTTGAAACGTTATGTGCTTAACTTTATTAAAGAAGTGTGTTATATTCCATAATATTGTCTTGTGTTTTGTTAATAGTTCTATAGTAGTGGACTTCTCCAAAGAGAAGTATGCTTTACAAATCATCATATTACTCTCCCAGAAAATACAATTTTAAACAAAGAGGCATGGCAGCTATGCCTGGTCCACAAGATAACATACGTTTTGGTCGCATTATGTATGTGCCCCGTAGCTAAAACGGATAACGTTTGAGAATATAAGTCATTTTCAGTTTTAGAAAAAAAAAGAATTAAGCACCATCCAACGAGAACATGAAAAAGGGGCCATATCTAAATATGTGTGCAAGATCACTGGGATTTCAGTTTTTCAGTTTTAGATCAAGATTGAGCATGCATTTATCAATTTACCGGAGATGAAGCTGGAATTTGAAATCAATTTTACATCAATTTCTACTCTTACCCGCATTTTCCAGTTTTGTCCTCAAGAATCTCAACTACGAACGTAACGAGATAATAATTAGCAGGCCCGTAGGAAGCAATTTTATATTGGGGGGGCAAAATGTGCAAAAACTCATTCTCAAGGGGGTTGTGCAGAATTCAAGGCTGCTCCTGCCTATATAAAGCATTTTTGCTTTCACTGGCCCTAACAACATACCAGTAACTTCTTGTTTTATCTTAAAAAAAAATGTTTGTATTGCTTCAGTCATTAATGTCAAAATTATTGATGGGGGGGGGCGGATGCCCCCCCTGCCCCCCCTGTTCCTACGGGCCTGATTAGGGCATAATGATTGGAGTCAATTATAATTGAAACCTCAATAGCTGCAATATAAAATTCAAGTTGAGAAGTGGTTCATCTCCAGCAGAACTGGGAGCCGCGGTGACTCAGTGAGTTAGACGCTTGCTCGCTAACCTGAAGGTTTCAGGGTTTAATCCCGGCATGGGTCGAGATGATGCCTTCGGATTTTTCAACCCGGTTTCCCTCTGTCAGTGATGCAGGTCGGAGGGGATGACATGGAAAAGCGTCTAGTCGTTCGGATGGGACAATAAACCTAGGTGGCGTGTGCTATTGGCTGTGCACGTTAAAGATCCCTCGACAGTTAGAAATCGAAAATAAGAGCAGGCTAAAGCCGTTGTCCTGGCAAGTGGTTCATCTCCAGAAGAACGGAGTGTCCTCGAATTCGTCTTTGTAACACGTCAAGTTAACGATTTATGTGATCTTGTTTTTCGTCGTTAAAAGGAGTGTAATGAATGTGTTTTTTGCTCCTCATTAAGGCCGAGTTCATGAAGGTTATTCCTCCTTTAATTTTATAAGTCAATCTCCTTTTCTTTTATCTGACTTGTTTGCACAACCTTTTAGATTTTAAATGCTTTGTCATAGTTTTTGTTTTATGATATATTTTTTGGTTTTAATACCACTTTGTGGTGTTATACTGTGACATAGTTTTTAATTTTGTTCGTTCTGTGATATTGTTTTAGTTTTATCTATTTTATGTTTGTTTTACTGTTTTAGTTTTGTGTTGACATGTTTATTTTTATCGTGTTCTGGAGCTATATAGCCCATTAGGTGCGGGTGCTCCTTAATACATTTCATTTCATTTCTACCAGTTGGTACCTCACCAAACCTCTTGGCATTGATCTTTCTCTTATACATTTCATTTCATTTCATTTCATTTTCATCTGACTTAAAAATTAAAGCTTAGTTTTGAGCCTGCTTTTCTGTGTCTATTTAGAGTAGGACTATCGAAGATTTCATGCAATAGAGAAATTGTTTTCCAGACAGGTTTTTTTTTAAGCTGTTGAAGGATTCTTCATGTGCACAGCACACGAATCCATCCACCCATCCATGACTCTCTTAACAGCGTCGTTGACACATAGAAATGTAGATATGGAATAATAATAACCCAAGATTTATGCTTGGCACGCATGCGTTGAATTAAAGATATGCCCATAACTTCCGGTTTCTGTAGCACACGATTCCATCCATGACATTTTTATTAACAGTGTCGTTGACAAATGAAACTGATTATGTGACCCAGTTCATCGTTGAAGTATGTTTTCTAATCAATCCGATTTAATGTGAACTTTGAAAAGTCGGAATACATTCTGTAATTGGGTAAAAAACGTCGTGATTGGGATGTCCTTACTAGCTTAGATATCATTAAATTCAGAATTAGCCCAACTATATATTTTCTAAGACAGAATGACGTTTGGTAAAAAGATAAAGATGTCATTATCATGTTATATTAATTTTTTTCTAGCAGATTTGTATACGCTTATAAATTGGTTTTGCTTTTATCATTTTTTATGTAAATGATATTTTGAACAATATTGATTCAATAAATCAGAACTCTATTTCAGTAAATGAAATAAAATTAAATGTATTAAGGAGCACCAGCACCTAATGGGCTATATAGCTCCAGAACACGATAAAAATAAACATGTCAAAACAAAACTAAAACAGTAAAACAAACATAAAATAGTGGAGCAAATAAAAATATATAAAAAATCAGGTAATTGCAGACAGTTAAGTATACCAAAAATCTTGAAAATAAAACGTAACAGATTTTGTACTAAGATTAAACACATAATTGAAAGAAAAACCGCTAACCAATCTACTTTCCAGAGCAAAACAAAATATAAAACATCGGGTAATTGCAGACAGTTAAGTATATAAAAAATCTTGAAAATAAAACGTAAAAGATCGTGTACTAAGATAAAAGCCATAATTGAAAAAAATAAAAATAAAATGTAACTGACCTTTTCTGTTCTGTTGTTGATTATTAAATAAATGGTCTTGGAAGAATCAAAAGATGATCCATTTCCCATATTGGATGAATATAAGTCCTCTCAGCATGGAAGATTAAGTCAATTTGTTGGTTTTTCAGGTAAAAATCGTCATTCTAACCTAGCGAATAAATAAACCTCAAGTGAATGACACTCTCCGATACTGCCACTGTCAATATTTCAATACTCGAGATAAAAATCATTATCCCCGTGTTCAGTAATCACGCATGCGATGTCAAAGATGTTTACGTTAGTTGCCATGGAGATGGTTTGGCGTGGACATTGTGAGAATCAAGCACCATTAAAATGCTATGTTGTATAAGAAATTATGTATATTCGTCGATGAATTCAGCTAATTAGCGCTAATTTCTGGGCATTTCACAGCAGTCCTCTTGCCGCTAATTACGTTATTAACTGTTAAAGACGACGTAAATGGAATGATGGAATCAATTGAGCCCTCGGCTGAATATGTTGAAACATGTATAATGATATTAAATATGCTTTCAAAATATAAAACTATAGCAACGGAAGTATCGATATTTACTTTGGCTTTTGAGGAATAGATTCCAGTGCTCAAGCGTTATGAAATGTAACGGCATTCTCATTCTGTTAGGAGTCTTTTATAAAAGGGATTGTAAAGAGGTTTTTTAAACTTTGTATGTGTATCGGGGACACTGATAGCATCAATTTGCACCATTCCAATTTCCATTCCAACGTCTGTGGTTCTTGCAATTCCACTAAAACTAACGCGTTATATGACGTCACTAATAGTGATCTATCGAAAGCTACTATTGATATTTATGCAGATCACTATTAGTGACGTCATAAAACGCGTTAGTTTTAGTGGAATTGCAAGAACCACAGACGTCGGAATGGAAATTGGAATGGCACAAATTGATGCTATCAGTGTCCCCAATACACATACAAACTTTAGAAAACCTCTTAACAATCCCTTAAACAAATTATATCGATATATGCCCATCCTATAATAGATCTTACACATTCCACAAAATCACACGTTTCAAGGTTCTGTAATGACAGAAAAAAATCGCTTTTTATGATCCTTATCGAGTACAGAAGCAAAAGCTCAAATTTATTAATACAAAAACAGTGACAAGTAAAATCCCTTGTTTTTCGCTATTTTAACAAGTTGGCTTTTTGTTCTTTCAAATTCCGGGCCACTTTGAAAATGCGGATGCTTGAGAAATCCTGCTGTCGAATGTTTATTTCCTAATTCGAAGGTGAAAATCTTCAGTAACAGATTTGTCACGAATGGTTTAAAAATCAAATTCTTGACAGACACGACTCTACCCCATATATAGATGGGTGAGTAGGTCCATAGTAACAGATGAGGGTGGGGGCAATAATTTTGCTACTAAAACTAGTATGCTGTCTAAAACACTAAATTTCACCCTTCAGAATGAGTTTTGCGCAATTTGCAAAGTGATACTAGTCGGGGGGACACGGAAAAAGCGTTTGGTGGTTAGGATGGGACAATAAAGCAAGGCCCGGACGCTGCAGGCTGTGAAAGTTATGGATGTCTCAACGGTTGAAAAACAAAGCGTAGGCTGATAGCGTTGTTCTGGCAAATTGTCATTGCACACTGCTTGGCGGTGCCTGTCTTTTTTTGCCAAAACAGGAGCAGAAATGTAATACGTAAAAACTCAATTCGTTTCGTTCCATTCCCTGCGTTGGATAACATTTATGACTTCATCAAAATTTCTCCCGTCCTCATTAGCCCATACAGGTGCAGAAAAGCAGGACGTAAAACTCCATTTCATCAAAATTTCTCAGTCTGGCTATTCTTGTATTGTTTGAAAAAATTTAGAGTTCTGGATCTTTTTATAGCTGCATATTTCAACACTTTCACATGTGTCCGTCCGTGTATGTAACAGATTAAAAGATTAAAATCTCAAATTTCAATATTTAAGCATAGCAATTATGAAAAAATTACTTTTAGATATAAAAAAAAAGATTAAGATATATTTTTAGGACCTGGATTTATCTGACATTATATTTTTGATCAATAAGGGATTATCTGTCTCATATGCGGATTATCTTTATCTTTTAATCTTCTAGGAATGTTTGTGGATAATGCTGACAGTACGTGCATAATGTGACATTGATATTCTACGACATTGCCAAATGCGACAAGGACGGCAATATACATCCATTTGAAATCATGCAAAACAGAAGTCTTAAGAATCACCAATTTGCGCACATTATTTCATCCCTCCCGCTGCAGTATGAAGGGCTCCGTTATTGTTTATATTGCAGTGCCATCTAGCGACGTCTTCATGCCCCACTACTTAGGGCGGAGTTTTACCGAAATGTCATTCGACCCGACCAGATCTTACAAATTCTCAATTACTCAACCAACAGCACAATACGATCCGATTGAACCAACTACCAGCAACTACGACTACCAGCAACTACCTCGTTTGCAAAATCAGCATCCACGGGAAGCGCCCATCGATATAAGTAAGATATAAAAAAAATTGTGGACGATATGGACTGACACAACAAAAAATTTGAATATTGGACTTGTCATGTCGAATGACTTCATGATCTTTTGTATCGTACCAGTATGTATAGTATAGTCTATGCAATTTTTAATGCTGCTATTTTTTGTCATGTCGTATATAAAGGCCTTTATAAACTTTACTACGTGAGTAAACTGGGGACGTAGAAAATTTTATGGTCGTTACGGAGAACTCCTTGTTATATACGACAAATCTGTTACTTGCATTTTGGCAGATTTGTTTAGTCAGGCATGAATCGATCTCGTTGCACCTCATGATTTTGACCTTTATAGTAGTGACGGGTGTCGCGCGCGAAGAAGTCCATGCTTACTCTTTTCGAAACACCTGATGGTACTTCTCGTATGGGAAGTTCACTACTATATAATTATTGCACCCGATTTGTCATACTCTGGACGAGATGTTTGATTAACGGAATTGTTTTGCTTGTACGGATTTTTATTTTATTACAACAATTCAAACCCGTCCTCAATTAGCCCACGTAGGTGCAGAAAAGTAGGACGTCAAACTCCATTCATTTCATTTTTTTACAACAATTCAAAGTGTCAAAGATAACAATATCAGAAAACCATATAAAGGCATCATCAATCCTTTCATTGAAGCTCCTGCTGAAGGTTGACTGGCTTCAGTAGTCTTAGCTTCACGTCGATGGATCGTCTTTTTACAAATATTAGATAGAGGTCCTCGTCCTGCAGGGTAATCTATTGGCTTATGTTGGTCACCTCTCTGAAATATTGGCGGATGTGAACCATCAAAGTAAGATAGTACCACCGATTGGTAGCCGGAATCCTTGACAAAGTCAGAAAACTGGGTGGTAAACCCTTCTCTGGTTGGATCTCTGTATTCAAGTGTCCCTGATATATAAAGACTAAATCTGTGTTCGCAATCAATTGGTATCAATGAGCAGTTCAAGAGTCTTCCACTGCTACACACAAGATCTTCAGCAGAGTTAATCCACACTTGAAAAGTTCCAAATGCTTTGTTATAGTATTCTCCAGCATATTCAGTGAAATTGACACCACAGCTTGGTTGTTGGAACTTTGAGGTGGTGGTGGTAGTTGGTGGACTGATTGTTGGCTTCTTTATTCGTGGTTTCACCCATGGAGCAGGAAAGGTACATGCTGTATCATTTGTCAACCATGGTTTTTCACCTGAAAACGTTGAAGACGGAATATTAATTTACGGGATCATATTGGCAGTGTATGTACAGTACCGTGCAATATATATTCGTACATAGAAATAGATTGCCTTTTTCGTCTCGGGTGTATACTATGAACCCCCTTCGTTCTACACGCTTCTTAAAACTTGCTAATTGTACTCCTGGACAAGTCCAACGTTTCTGATACATAAGTGATGGTTTTCCCCCTATGTAATAATTTCCAAGCGATGTCTAAGTATATAGATAGGGTCGTAGAGCAAATGTAATGACGCCACCATTTTTTACGAATATTTATTGCATGGTACTGTATAAAGGCTTAATAGAGTTGAAAATAAATAATGATGGAAAAACATGATAACTTGAAAAGTAGTACAAAATTGTGGTGAAACTGATACACAATCTGCATTGTTTTGTTAAAAAAAAACAACGTTAAATGTCAAATTTTAGTTTTTTCTGCGGACATAGTATATGTACTCTTTTGAGATATATCGTCTTAACGACTCTGATGAAAAATGACATGCAATTCATCTCCGACCTCAGTTCAATATTTTGATATATCCATTAAAGAAACCAAGTACTAACGATCCGAACCGCAAAACGAAACTTGAAATCCAAAAAGACATTTTGACGAAACATAGGTAACAGCTTATGAACTTTTCACATGAGGAATTATATCAATCATACATGAGTAAGTATATCATAATGAAAAGTGGTATCAGGTGTCTAGAAGAGTAAGCATACCCTGCCTGGCGCCACACGTGTCTAATATAAAACCCTCTCTCTCCCGTAATGGTGCCACATCAATTATAATGTATGATATATCTACTATAAATGAGTAAGTATATCACAATGAAAAGTGGTATCAGGTGTCTAGAAGAGTAAGCATACCCAAAAAGCGCTCACCTAAAAGCATATCTAGAGCGAACCAAGAAACCACCTGATTAGCCGTGTAACCATCGAATCCGCTTGCTTCACAAACCCATACCCCTACACCAGTATCTGGTAGGAATGTATTTCTACATGTATAACTACTGTATGAACCCGTATGTTCAACTTTCTTATGACCTGAAATTACACGGCACACACTAGTTAAAATAGATAAATAGCGTTTAGTTTCGATTTGCTAGTACGATTTGGTGTAATTTGCTGTGGTCCACAAATGTACCGACGATTAGGCAGCCTTTACTGTCAACTGTCGTGTTCTGGAGCTATATAGTCCATTGGGTGCTGGTGCTCCTTAATACATTTCATTTCATTTCTTCTGTTCAGCTAGCTATTGCTCTATATAATTAGGATAGGTAAACATGTATATTGTATATTATTTGATTTATATAGTTTCGGAAGCCATTTTCGTACATTTGAAAACATTTCGTGGCGTATCTTTCAATATTTTGGATTCCCAACTACCAACGACAAAGATTTTTAGAACCAGGAGCCTTATTCTCGAAAACTTAAGTTTGGCGAATTTTTAGTGTTCCAGTTCTTTGATTGGTCAGTTACTAAAATTGATTTTAAATTTACTGTTATTATCCAATCAGAATACTGTATTTCTTAAAATCTTGATTTTATCTAAGTTAAGTTTTCGAGAATAAGGCCCCTGATTATTACCTCTATAATATCCAGTTCGCCAGCCCATACCATAATCGTCTATAGAACTATGTACAGGATAAATATCTGTGGTATACGGCTCGTAAGACGTTCTGTAATTAGGTTTGTGTGTCTCGAACAATTCTTCAGCCGAGATTACTTCATGGCCAGATTCATCCTGTAAAAGAAATCAACTCAATCCACTTTGTAGAGTATAATTAAGCAATGAACGATGGACCCACTGCAGTTACGGTGATATGAATACATTGGGCAAGGTGCCAAATTGAATGAGCTGCCGAAGGCAGTCATGATAAATTTGGCACCTTGACCAATGTATTCATATCACCGTAACTGCAGTGGGTCCATCGTTCATTGCTTATATTTCCGCTGTCTTCTTTTTTAAAAGTTTCCCACCGCATTTCGCTATTTTGAAATTAAGAAATTCCGCTGGTTGAAATTTAGCAGCAGCCATACTGCGTTAGTAGTAAGTATACGCTGTAAGAAAATAGTTCCAAACATTCCGTCTCAATTTTATTGAAAAGATGATTTTTACAAAAAATAACTTTTAGTTCATAGTTTATATTCAAAATATTAATAAAGAAATCTTCACATCATTTTCACAAAATGTAAAAAAAAAACAACAAGTTTTGTCATGTGACCGTGGGAAAAAAAGCCGTCGCTGATGAATCAAAATGGCGCCTAGCAACAGCATGACGTCAATTCAGAGGGAAAAGGGTTTTAGCGCTAGCCTTATTATAAAAATACATTAGGCCTATAATTAATTCAAACACGGTAAAATTGAAAAATTTAACTTTGTTTATATTTTTTGTAACGGAATCACTTTATTTGGACCTGTGACTTTAAGGCAGCGTACAATCTTAGAGTGCAATTTGTGACCGTCGTGAAGGCTCTCTTATTGTATTCATACGCGCTCTAGAATGAGACCTCGTGATCCACTGTAGTTTACGCGAATTTGAACGCGAATCTTGTCGCAGGGTTCAATAAGACAAATACAGTGTGAGTGGAAATATTTATACATGGCGGAATCACAGTTTTGAGGTTCGAGAGATGTCAGAAATTCTAGAGATCAAATATTTTGGAAAATTTTGTATTTTTCTGGAAAAACAAAAAATTATCAACTGGGTTTTTTTTTTGGACTGAATCAATGGGAGTCTTTGTGCTAGAAACGTAATCCTAAGTCTTAAATTCTTCGGGATATGTCAGGAATTTGCGTTTACGGGCATCTACTTTTTCTAGGGAAGAACCCCAGACTTCAGAAAATCGTGTATTCGGGCTCCCGGTGGGCCTACATTTTTGCAGATTTGTTTAGTCAGGCATGACTTGATCTCGTTGCACCTCTTGATTTTGACCTTTATAGTAGTGGCGGATGTCGCGCGCGAGGCAGACCATGCTTACTCTTTTCGAAACACCTGATGGTACTTCTGGTATGAGAAGTCCACTACTATATAATTATTGCACCCGATTTTGTCATGCTCTGAACGAGATTTTTGATGTACGGATTTTTATTATTTTAAAACGATTTCTCTTCAAATAGTAGCCTACATCTGATTACCTTTCCGTTGTTCAAATGAAAGCGTAAATATTTAGCCATGTCTTCAGCATTGCTATACACTCCACCAGCTGGTCCTTGATAATCAAACATTCTATATAAGGGAAAATGAAATGAAATGAATGGAGTTTTACGTCCTTCTTTTCTGCACCTATATGGGCTAATTGAGGACGGGCAAACGCCATGCAGTGTGCAATGAGGGAAATTTTGACAGGACAACGGCATTAGCCTGCTCTTATTTTCGATTTCCAACTGTCCAACTATCCAACGTGCACAGCCAATAGCACACGGGACCTTGGTTTATTGTCCCATCCGAACGACTAGACGCTTTTTCAATGTCTCTATATAAGGGAAACATAACATAAATTGACGATTCATGATGGATGTTAAAGTTGTGACATGATGGTTAACGTCATACCTTGAATTGAAGTCGGGAATCTCAATACTTACATGGGGCGGATCCATGTTTTTCGAAAGGGGGGGCGTACTTGCCCACTTTAGCCGAGCGGAGCGAGGTAAAAATTTTTTTGACCTTTTTTTTGGCTTAAAAACATAGAATAAGTATAAATTGTACTAATTTAACGGTTTCTGACGTGGACCATGCATGTTAATGATGTTTTTGATGTCGTATTCTCCACATTCTTTAAAAAAAAAAAAAAAAAAGACGAAGCAAAGGGGGGGCGTACGCCCTCTACGCCCCCCCCCCTGGATCCGCCACTGACTTATGCTGATTAAGATGATGCGCGAAACATTGTGCCATGCAATAAGGCAGGCCTTCTCAATTAAATTTTCTAAACGGCCAAATGCATTTTATGAAAAAAATATAAGGGCCAAATAGAGCTAAGCTAGCATAGCGAGCAGAGCGTTCTAGTGGAAGGGGTCTCGAGGGGCCATTTTCAAGGGCGCCGCAGTCCTGATATGGCCTGCAGGCCGCCATTTGAGAAGGCCTGCAATAAGGTTTTGGCAATACAACCAGTAATCGAGCAAACAAAATAGTTTATTCCCATAATAGAAATTTACCCATGACTATAAACAGAAAATGATAGTTTCATACTAAAAAAATAAGAACTTTAATGACAATCTGCTTCAAAGCAAACTTACACCAATCAGTACACAGGTACTAACACTATAGTTCCCAATCTAGATAAAAAAAATCCTAAGACATTTCTTGACGTATATCATGAACACCCGAGCCTCTACTCAGCCAGCAAATCTCTACCGTGCTATTCACAGAAATTCTATTCGTGTGCTAACGTGAACATTCCTTCAATATTTTTCCATCCTGTATTAATTTTTTATTCTTAATTATATTTTAAATATTAGAAAATATATATTACATGGCCTGTTCTTTTTCTGGATTCACTACTGGTTTGCCATCAATTGTTGTGTAAGAAAAGGCAGTATTATCCCAGTTGTTATCCGTCATTCTCGAAGCTATATTTGATTTATTCATCCCTGTAACAAGATAATATACTCATAAGAAAGAAAGAAACATCTATATTTTACAAGGATAACAACTTAGGTTCCGTGCGGATCCTTTCTCCCAGCTGGTCCTTGGCCAAACCTCTTGGCATTGATCTTTCCCGGATTATCCGTACCCATTTACAGCTGGGTGGACTGGAATTATGAGTGAAGATGACTAATTCAAGGTCATCGAACTAACACACCCTGATCGAGAACCGAACAATATAGCAATCTTATAGTTAGCAAAAAAAAATCCCGAATCCAAAACGATAGTCAACTGAATTCGATTCAGTTACCTTGCGTTGAGTATGGTCAACCCGGTTTCCCCCTGTCAGTGATGCAGGTCGGAGAGGCTGACATGGAAAAAGCGTCTAGTCGTTCGGATGGGACAATAAACCGAGGTCCGTGTGCTATTGGCTGTGCACGTTAAATATCCCTCGACAGTCGGAAATCGGAAATAAGAGCAGGATAATGCTGTTGTCCTGGCAAGATTTCCCTCATTGCATACTGCATGGCGTTTGACCGTCCTCAATTAGCTCACATAGGTGCAGAAAAGCAGGACGTAAAACTCCATTCATTTAATTTTTATTGCGTTGGGTATGGTAACATTTACATTGGGATATTTCTATGTGATTTCCAGTACGACATATTATGTGGTTCCTCTTATGGAAGAAATGAAATGAAATGAAATGTATTAAGGAGCACCAACACCTAATGGGCTATACAGCTCCAGAACACGATAAAAATGTCAAAACAAAACTAAAACAGTAAAACAAACATAAAATAGATAAACAAAAAAATTATCACAGAAAGAACAACATTAAAAACTATATCACAGTATAACACCACAAAGTGGTGTTAAAACCAAAAAATATCATAAAACAATGATGAAGAATTTAAAATAAAGATTTGCATCTTTTTAAAATGCAACAACCTTCACATAAAGAGAAGGTTGAGCAAATAAATGAAAACGAGATCCAAAGGCTTGAGATGCCTGCACTCAATCAGAATGTGTTTCACAAAACATTTTTAGATACATACCCAATGGTTTATAGATTTTATCAAATATTGCATCTTCCCAGTATTGACAAGTAGCTATTTCTACTGCGGCTGCAGCAGATACTACCATTTGGTTACTATATCTGTACTCAGTTCTCAGGTCGCAAATATTTTCATAAAACTCCAACCGCCTTTAGAAAAATTAAATAATTAATATTTAATATGTAAATCGAATTTAATTATACTTCGATATTTTTCTAAATTTCGTTTCGTTTGCCGAATCTTTAATTAATATCGGTATTAAATAATTGCTTAGAAACTCGGAAATAGTTTTTGATCATCCAGTCTGGAACCTTCCAGTCTGGGGATTTTTGTATTTTAGAGCTTCTTAGATCACTTCTTAGGTAGACCCTAAACCAGAACGTACGTCATGCCTATATTTTGGGGCATAGGACACAATAAATTTTGCTTGAATCAATACATTGTACGGAGAGGGTCCGTGAACACCAGCTGACTGCAGGTCTGGGTTGCCCTATGGTTTATAGTATCGGCCGGCTCTTATTTTGGGGGGATGTGAGCCCAGTCCAGATAAAATCCCCATTTTCCGTCTCTTTCCTCCGTCGGCTGTAATTATTATGACATAAAAAATGTCAGTGTCTCCGTGAAAAAAAGGGCACATGTTCGCCCCCACCTCTGCCCCCGTGGTTCCGGCGCCCCTGTATACGGTGATACTTTTTATCCGCTCATTTCGACTTTTTGCAATCATCTGTATGCTTAAGTCGATTTATTCCAGCGATCGCTTACTGCTTGTAATCGACTATGTTCTTACTACCGTTGCTGGCATGACACACCTTTCTCATTATATTTTTCAATGGTCGAGAGGTTTTTTTCTCGACCAATCATGTTACTTCAAACATATTATTGTGGGAAAATGTCATACTTCCATTTAGCAATTATCAGGAGAAATATCCCAACTGAAAACTTTGAAATTTATAATTTTACATGGAATGGAAGCTGAAATTGGAAACGGATATCTAAGACATTTTTTTTTTCTTTCTGTCAAGTTTCTAATCGATAACATATTGCGAAGGACTGTTATATCGTTGCTAAAGCCCGGTTTATCTCATGTTCCTTCAGCAACGTTAGACATTTGCATTATCTACCGTTGCTGGATTGACGGGGTTTTCTCGTCATTATCAACTAATAACCTCGTTTAAAAAACACTACGTCACATTCAATTTATGACCGTTGAGACTCGATTATCACAAGGTAAATTTGCTACAAGAAATTTGACGTCTGGTCATTCGAAAGTTTTCCCGCAATAATTTGTTACAATGAATATAACTGGTCGACAATAATCGTTCGACCAATCAAAGTTAATGACGAGAAAACCTTATCATGATATCAACGGATTAATGTAATGAAATGAAATGATAGCCGTTGCTAAAGGTACATGGGTTTATCTCAGACCAGGGCCCCCCCCCCCTCCTTTACCGTACTTACTTGATCATTTCCTGCCTGGTAATATTTTCAGCAACAGTCGTAGCTCCCCAATATTCAGGCACACACATTTTATGTCCCAGTAAATCTCTCAGTGTAGCTTTAGCTGTCCTAAACTCATCCGACAGCTTTAAATCTTTAAATGTCTCTTGAAGCGGTTGATCCCACTGAATCTTTTCCATCGATACTGCATCAGCTGCGATTGTGGCTGTGAAGGATTTCGTCACTGATCCCACGTTAAACAACGTCTGACTGTCGACTGGGTCCCCCTTCTCGTATGTTTTTACGCCGAACCCGCCGGTAAAAACGGTCTCGGTATTAGTCACCATAGCCAACGATAATCCACTGATGTTGTAACATTTGACAACACTGTTCACAAAATCTTTTACATCTGCGTCCGATATTTTCAATGCTGTAGAGAATGGAATTGTCTGTGAGACGAGACAGAACGCTAAGACAACGAGCAAACCCATCTTTTCTTCTAAATGATACCCGATATCACAATTTTCCTGGGTAACGTATTTAGACTAAGTTCAAACATTCCTCATTCTCCATGATTTTGACTGACATGTGATAACGGTTTATCTAAAGATGCTACAATCATCTTCGTACACAGTCGGTTAGGTCAAATCTCGTGTTAGCGTTCCGTGTTAGTGTTAACATGAATTTAACACAACATTTGAACTCATTTTTCTGTTAAAGCTATCATGCTGTAATTACATTAGAAATATTTAATTTTTTTAAAAATAAGTCAAGCAATCCGCCTTTGGTTGCCATATACTAGCAGACGCCATACTTTTTGTTGAAATATGGCCGCCACCGACCTACTATAAATTCGAGGTAAGTCACGCCCATCGGTCAGTTGATTTACAGACTTATTACAGATTTATTAAACGGGTTCCCAAACACCCCAACCATCCGTTAAACAATTGCTCATATTCAATATCATCTTCTGTTTATTGCTATCATTTCATTTTCATAACATAATACATAAACATTATACATAACATTATACATGGCATTATACATAACATAACACTATTACCCTCATATTTATATAGTTACAACAAAAACAATCATATAAAACTATAACTACATTACACATACCAGAGATTGTGTTTATATCAATATATGTGTGCTTAAAGAAAACCCTTCATTTCAGAGCTGATGCGAAATCGTGTGCTGAAATGGATTGCTGATACAGCAGTGGTTCCCAACCTGGGGGCCATGGAACCCTAAGGAGTTATGGGGTGTTTGTCAGGGGGCCATGGCGCATGAGGATGTATACCAGAGATTGTGTTTATATGGAATATATATGTGTGCTTAAAGAAAACCCTTGATTTGAGAGCTTGGACAAATGATGCGAAATGGTGTCCTGAAATGGATTGTGGATAAAACAGAAAAAGCAAATTGTGTCCGTACCCGTAACTTTTTTATAAGCTTCTTTCATTTTTATACTGCACTGCATTTCCGCTAACAATAATTCGTCTATTTGCACCTTTATGTTATTACAATTTAATAAGCTATTTTTGCCCCCTAATGGTTTTCTTTCTAATGCAGCAGTGCACACGCTATCCCTTATACATGTACTTAATGCATTTAATATACAAAATGTCAACAGTGCAATTTCGCAATGTGCCGTCTAATAGAAAAATCCTAATAAAAATGCGGTAATTGTTCCAACTAATATAGCTGCAATATTCGCGACTTTTTTCGATAATTTGTTTTCGGCTAATGAGGTCATCTTAGCCTTAATAAAGGCTTTTTCTTCTGCAGTAAGTTTGGGTTTTGGTTCATCTGAGATACCACATAACCAGTTGTATACTTTCCTTCCTGGTCCGGCTTTTTCTAAAATATAAAAAATAAATAAGCCCAAAAACTAAAATTGTTTTTTACGCTATGTGTTTGAAATTACAAGTTACAAATATATATATATCTTGCTTTTATATGGCAAACCATGTCTATTCGACTTATGAGAAAACAATTTCGGACTGTCGAGGGATCTTTAACGTGCACATCCAATAGCACACGGGACCTCGGTTTATTGTCCCATCAGAATGACTAGACTTTTTTTCCATGTCAGCCCCTCCGACCTGCATCACTGACAAGGGGAAACCGGGTTAAAAAAATCCAAAGGCATCATCTCGACCCATGCCGGGATTGAACCCTGGACCTTCAGGTTAACGAGCAATCGTCTAACTCGCTACTTACTTATCTCTTTTTTAACAGGCTCCACATCTTCTTCTTCAGCTTCGTCTTCAGAGTCAGTTTCCTCGGGATCTTGAGGATCGTGTCGTGTCCACCATGTTACACGACGTAACTAGAAAACGGAATGGTATATAAATGAAATGAAATGTATTAAGGATCACCAGCACCCAATGGGCTATATAGCTCCAGAACATGATAAAAAAATAAACATGTCAGAACAAAACTAAAACAATAAAACAAACATAAAATAGATAAATCTAAAACAATATCACAGAAAGAACAAATTTAAAAACCATATCACAGAACAACACCACAAACTGGTATTAAAACTAAAAAGTGGTATTAAAAGAAAAACTATGACAAAGCATTTAAAATTTAAAATAATAATTTGCTTGTTTTAAAAATGCAACAACCTTCTCATAAAGGGAATGGTATATACTGTATATCACTTGTTAAGCAGTTATATCTATACAAATAATTCCAGATGACGAAGAAATCACACCCACCCACAAATAAATTGAATTCATCATGAAAATTTTTTTTATATAAGATTTGATATAATTTATTTGCGAAATGATTGTTTAAGCGACTCGCTTTGTATGAATAATGAAACCAAGTACTAACAATCCGAACCGCAAAACGAAACTCGAAATCCAAAAGGACATTTTGACGAAACACAGGTAACAGCTTATGAACTTTTCACATGAGGAATTATATCAATCATACATGAGTAAGTATATCATAATGAAAAGTGGTATCAGGTGTCTAGAAGAGTACATTGAATACAAACCTTTTCTGGAGGTCTTGGTTTTGTCACTAAAGATATACCAACAGTTGATATCACTGAAATTGCTGACAATATGATAGCAAAATGTAAGAAATGAACTTTTTTCAGGACATCAGGTCGGTTATCAACGTCATTACTACCACAGAATGGAGCTGGATACACGAAATCTAGGATCATTCTGGTACCTCCGACCGCTAATCCGATCATTAGACCCCAAAAAGCTCCCTACAATAAAATTGATGAATCATAAGCCTTGTGCTTAAGATCAATTTCGTGCTTAAAACCCTAAGTCGACTTGAGTCTGTGCAAGAATTAGTATGAAAATCTCAAGTTGAATATCGGACTTGGACTTAGATAAATGCTAGGAACCGGACCCAGGAGCCTTATTCTCGAAAACTTAACTTAAGATGATATTAGTGATCCGGTAAACTGATTTGTCAGTTACTAAAATCAGTTTCAAATTAAGTATTATTATCCAATCAGATGGCTGTAATTCTTAAAATCCGCAATTTTCCCAATGAGACAACACTGATAACGTCGATGATATTGATATTTTAGCTTAGTAAAAGGATTGGTCAATATCAATATCATCGACGTTATCAGTGTTGTCTCATTGGGAAAATTGCGGAAAGGACTGTGCCAAGACGTTACAACAAGTCGTCTATTGAAACATAAAGAAAAAGAAGAAAGAAACATCTATATTTTACAAGGATAACAACTTAGGTTCTGTGCGGATCCTTTCTCCCAGTTGGTCCTTGGCCAAACCTCTTGGTATTGATCTTTCCCGGATTATCCGTACCCATTTACAGCTGGGTGGACTGGAATTATGAGTGAAGATGACTAATTCAAGGTCATCGGACTTTTACACCCTAGTCAGGAAAAGCTCATAATCCAAACAGGGCAGTTTAAACCCTGACAGTACTTAATGTGCTCTCTCTTACGTATATTTATTTATGCAATTTCACAATTGAACTTATATGATACGCATGAAGTTAACTAAATAGGGTTTTTAGCCCTACTTTACTTCTCGTATGGGAAGTCCACTACTATATAATTATTGCACCCGATTTTGTCATGCTCTGGACGAGATTTTTGATTAACGGAATTGTTTTGCTTGTACGGATTTTTCTTCTTTTTACGAGAGCAATCTTCTGAATAACAAAGCCAATCGTAGCAAAGACTAAGAGATGTAAAAAGAACTCACGGGCTCTGTTGTTCCCTTCCAGAAAAGCGCTAACAAAAACACCCAACACCATGGTGGAGCAGTATAAGATGAAATAGCTTGTAAGTAACTCCATAATTGTCCACTCTGAGACTCCTCCAAAATTGGGATCCATAAAATACTGACACCGATCAGAACGACAATAGATACACGACCGACGATCATCAGTTCTGACTCCTTAGCATGGCGTCTAAATCTTCTCCATACATCCATTGTAAACATACTACTAGCACTGTTAAAGATTGATGTTAGGGAACTCATCAGAGCAGCTAATAAAGCAGCCAACATCAAACCTCTTAATCCTGAAATGATATATTATATTATATTATTGTAGCGCGCGAAGCAGACCATGCTTACTCTTTTCGAAACACCTGATGGTACTTCTCGTATGGGAAGTCCACTACTATATAATTGTTGCACCCGATTTTGTCATACTCTGGACGAGATTTTTGATTAACGGAATTGTTTTGCTTGTATGGATTTGTATTATTTAATTTTAGATGCAATCAGCATCATCCATGAACATGAAGATATTCATTTAATTTAAAAACACTAATATATATGGATATACTACTTCTGCATTTATATATCTATATATCTTAGTGTTTTTAATGTAATCTTCCTACTTCTATATGTCTTATAAACAAAATATTCATTTAGTTTTTATTTAATTCATCAGTGTCGAACCTTTTGACGTGACAACGACTAAACAGATTGAGTATTCTAAACTTTAAATAGTTAGTAAAATAACGGAATAAGATGTGATCAAGATTTATTTTGAGTGTTTCTGAAGAAGGCGATAAGCCGAAACGTCAAATAACAGGACAATAATGTAATGATATATTATTTTCGTTTATTTTTTTTATTCAAATATTATGTTAAAATTAAATCGAGGAAAACTAGTTGATTTTTCATTATAACTCTTCATAAGAATAATAAACTCTTTATTTTACATGGGACATGTCGAAACATGTCACTGACAGACAACGGACTAAATAAATGCAACTTGACTTTAAGGCGGAAGCATGTTTAATGTGACATTTTCGCATGCAAGGCGTTAATAATATCCTAAATAAAGGTGTTTAATTTCAAAAATCATAATAATATATGAAAATTTCCAATCTTCATGGACCTTTTATTGTCCTACCGTAGAAAAATATCTAATCTAATATTTAATATGATAATTTTTATGTGGTTTATGAATTTATCATTAATTTTCTTACCATCAGGCATCTTTTTGAGTACTAATAATGGATAAGCTATATTGGTACAACCAGCTCTGTTACCGCAAACAGCTTCACATTTATCAGGATCAGCACAGGCAATCTCATCTAGGGGTAAAAATAAAATTAATATTGAAAATGAAATTTATTAAGGAGCATCAGCACCTAATGGGCTATATAGCTCCAGAACACGATAAAAATAAACATTTCTAAGCAAATAATCATTTAATATGCAGCAAATCCCCTTGAACACTCAATAAATTAGTGAAGATAATTTTAAATGAAATGAAATGTATTAAGGAGCATCAGCACCTAATGGGCTATATAGCTCCAGAACACAATAAAAATAAACATTTCTAAGCAAATAATCATTTAATATGCAGCAAATCCCCTTGAACACTCAATAAATTAGTGAAGATAATTTTAAATGAAATGAAATGTATTAAGGAGCATCAGCACCTAATGGGCTATATAGCTCCAGAACACAATAAAAATAAACATTTCTAAGCAAATAATCATTTAATATGCAGCAAATCCCCTTGAACACTCAATAAATTAGTGAAGATAATTTTAAATGAAATGAAATGTATTAAGGAGCATCAGCACCTAATGGGCTATATAGCTCCAGAACACGAAATTAATATTGAAGAACTATGACAAGTTTATGGTTTAATTTATATGTAGGTTTTTTTGGCAATCCCAATAAAGGGGGCAAGTGATCTGCAGGTTGTAGCTGACATCGAGCAAGCATAAAGTCGTCGAATGTGACAATAAACCGATTTCCTATGCGCCAATGGTTCTGGGACATTATTCTCGAAAACTTAACTAAGATAAAATCCAGATTTTAAGAAATACAGTTATTTGATTGGATAATAAAGCTATATTTAAAATCAATTTTAGTGATTGACCAATCAGATGACTGGAACACTAAAATCATTGTAAGTTAAGTTTTCGAGAATAAGGCCTCTGCACGTTTTAGATCTATTGGCAGATGAAAATCGAATATGGTGTATGAAGTTTGTCTGTTTCATTAGCCCAATAAATGGCGAAGAGTAGAGCGTCGTTTCACAGGGAAGTGATCACATTTCATGGATTATATTTCCGTCATCTGAATGGATTCAAAAACGACATTGCAAGAGCTACAATATTGGAACACTAACTACCTGCCTTCATAGGCATTTCATGGGAGCAAAATGTGTTCAATGTGTTAGTGCTGAACATTTTGGGCTGAATTCTTACACGAAATCTGGTTCATGCGATACCTGTGCACTGTCTTATTCAGCAAGGATGCTTACAATATTTAAAGGGATTGTAAAGAGGTTTTTCTAAACTTTGTATGTGTATCGGGGACACTAATAGGATCCATTTGCGCCATTTCAAGTTCCATTCTGACGTCTACCAAATTAATTTACCTGGGAAAAGAATTCTACTGATCATGCCAGGGATAATCCAGAGGAAAAAAGGTAAAATTTTGAGACCAGCTGCCAAGACTGAGCCACCTTTAGCATGACTTAAATCTTTAGCTGATAAACACCGTTGTACCATAATCTACCAATATAAAATATTCAATAAATGTTACTATGATTAAATATTACATCTGCAACGACATGTGTATCTTGTGTTGAAACGTTATGTGCTTAAAGGGATTTTAAAGAGGTTTTTTAAACTTTGTATGTGTATCGAGGACACTGAGAGCATCAATTTGCGCCATCCCAATTTCTATTCCGACGTTTGTGGTTCTTGCAATTCCACTAAAACTAACGCGTTTTATGACGTCATTAATAGTGATCTGCCGGAAGCTACTATTGATATCAATGCAGATCACTATTAGTGACGTCATAAAACGCGTTAGTTTTAGTGAATTTGCAAGAACCACAGATGAAAATTGGAATGGTGTAAAATCAGTTTCTCCGATACACATACAAAGTTTAGAAAACTACTTTACAATCCTTTTAACGTTATTAAAGATGTGTGGTATATTTAAGCATTAAACTTTTACCCTATGGATGCATGGTCGTATATCAGGACAAGGGTTGGCTGCAAAATTTAATGAATTGAAAATTCATTCAAAAAATGCAAATTAAAGCCTAACTGAAGACTTTATGCAATGTACAGTGACGAATTTTTGTGGCAAATATAATTTTACCATAAACATTCATTTCATTGTAGTTTAAATTTTCCTTTTGATTTTGATTAAAAACCATTCCGATGCTTCTTAGCGATAGTAAAAATTGAAGCCAAATCGCATCCACGAAAACGAGCATATAATGGAATCACAATGAACTTAAAGAGTATAAAAATATATAGAATTGATCAAAAACTATGGAGGTGTCCATTTTAATCAACATCTGTATTTGTGATCAAATGAATCTGATCCTTATAAATTATAATTTCATACAATTTTATTATATATATTATATTATACTGTTTTTATTATATTGTATGTATATATATTCCACACTCTAAATTTTGTACCTATTCAAATATACATGTTTCATGTAACCTCTTGTTACCCACTCTGTGGGTCTGAGCATAGAAATGTATAACACTGGAAGTCTTAGTCTACTCATCGTCGATTGAACTTCTGTTTCAATTTATGGTTGACCTAGTTTCTCCTCTAGGACTAGTTGACTCTAAGTGATACTGTGGCAGAGAGACTGGATGTTTCGTTCGAATTAAATCGCGTTTATCATGACTTTTAAATTAATATAACTTCTTGCAGAAACCGGAAGTTATGTGCATTGCTCCAATTCCACGCATGCGTGCCAAGCATAAATCTTGTGTTATTATTCCCTATCTACATTTCTATGGTCTGAATTGAATAAAGAATTTGAACTTGTACCTGATCAGTGCACCAGACCCATAAACCTAAAGTTGTAAGACCAAACACTGCCCCAGGCCACGGAATGTCACCATCTACAGGATCTCTCCAGATGTGCATAAAGTCTTCTCTTGGCATACCACAAGAATTGTTAACAGGATCAGCAAGTGTATAGTTGGCTGCTGCTGTAGCATATTTTCTCATCATCTGTTCCCATCCACCAACTTCAACAAAACCTTAAGCAAATTGAAATAGTGTTATAATAGACTTAAGAAAGAGTCTAAATTCCTCTGAATATGGGCAATGTTTTGGCTTTAATCTCTATCACCACCTATCATAACAGAACTGTGCCTCTACAGAAAACTTCACTTGCGAATCGAAAGCTTGTTTCCAGATCACATTTGTCTATAGGCGGCTGGTTGATTTTGTGGCAAAAAACTTGTAGTTCTTGCTAGTTGATCTCTTTAACGATCCATACACTTACTCATAACTGTCAAAATAAATGCGCCGATAAGTAGAATAACTGTTTGTAATGTATCAGTATATATAACTGCTGCCAAACCACCTAAAAAAAATAAACACACAGTAATTAATGGGTAACATTTCGAAATTCAAATATGAACCTTTGTTATAGGTCATCAAACTCATTAAATACAATCTGGATTCTGGATATGCCTCATTTCTCAAAAATGCTTTGGTCAATAAAATTATAGCCTCCAAAAACATTTTTAAGACATTTTAACATTTTGTTGGAAAAAGGGAGATAATTTTGGTTGAATAGGAGGAATTCCTGGTGTATTGAGTGATTAGATTATGCATTTAGGTCATTGTGTGATACCCATTACCCACCTGCTACTGTGTAAAAGGCTGTGACAGCAAGAATGATAACTACACATAAATATAGATTCCATCCCAGTAACTGTCTCATAAATATAGCTCCTGAATAAATCTCAGACTGAAAATAAATAATAAAAATATAGCTCCTGAATAAATCTCAGGCTGAAAATAAACATAGCTCCTGAATAAATCTCACTGAAAATAAACATAGCTCCTGAATAAATCTCAGACTGAAAATAAATATAGCTCCTGAATAAATCTCAGACTGAAAATAAATAAAATAAATATAGCTCCTGAATAAATCTCAGACTAAAAATAAATAACATAAATATAGCTCCTGAATAAATCTCAGACTGAAAATAAATATAGCTCCTGAATAAATCTCAGACTAAAAATAAATAACATAAATATAGCTCCTGAATAAATCTCAGACTGAAAATAAATATAGCTCCTGAATAAATCTCAGACTGAAAATAAATATAAATATAGCTCCTGAATAAATCTCAGACTGAAAATAAATATAGCTCCTGAATAAATCTCAGACTGAAAATAAATAAAATAAATATAGCTCCTGAATAAATCTCAGACTAAAAATAAATAACATAAATATAGCTCCTGAATAAATCTCAGACTGAAAATAAATATAGCTCCTGAATAAATCTCAGACTAAAAATAAATAACATAAATATAGCTCCTGAATAAATCTCAGACTGAAAATAAATATAGCTCCTGAATAAATCTCAGACTGAAAATAAATAATATAAATATAGCTCCTTAATAAATCTAACTGTAAATAAATATAGCTCCTGAATAAATCTCAGACTGAAAATAAATATAAATATAGCTCCTGAATAAATCTCAGACTGAAAATAAATATAAATATAGCTCCTGAATAAATCTCAGAATGAAAATAAATATAGCTCCTGAATAAATCTCAGACTGAAAATAAATATAAATATAGCTCCTGAATAAATCTCAGACTGGAATTAAATAATAAAAATATAGCTCCTGAATAAATCTCAGACTGAAAATAAATATAAATATAGCTCCTGAATAAATCTCAGACTGAAAATAAATATAAATATAGCTCCTGAATAAATCTCAGAATGAAAATAAATATAGCTCCTGAATAAATCTCAGACTGAAAATAAATATAAATATAGCTCCTGAATAAATCTTAGACTGAAAATAAATATAAATATAGCTCCTGAATAAATCTCAGACTGGAATTAAATAATAAAAATATAGCTCCTGAATATATCTCAGACTGGAATTAAATAACATAAACATAGCTCCTGAATAAATCTCAGACTGAAAATAAACATAGCCCCTGAATAAATCTCAGACTGAAAATAAATATAGCTCCTGAATAAATCTCAGACTGAAAATAAATAACATAAATATAGCTCCTGAATAAATCTCAGACTGTAAATAAATATAGCTCCTGAATAAATCTCAGACTGAAAATAAACATAGCTCCTGAATAAATCTCAGACTGAAAATAAACATAGCTCCTGAATAAATCTCAGACTGAAAATAAATATAGCTCCTGAATAAATCTCAGACTGTAAATAAATATAGCTCCTGAATAAAACTCAGACTGAAAAAAAATATAGCTCCTGAATAAATCTCAGACTGAAAAAAAATATAGCTCCTGAATAAATCTCAGACTGAAAAAAAATATAGCTCCTGAATAAATCTCAGACTGTAAATAAATATAGCTCCTGAATATATCTCACACTGAAAATAAACATAGCTAATGAATAAATAATATAGTTTGTTAGTGAGTCTGAGATAAAGATATTGCAATGTAGAAATGTAAGTAAGTTTATCGAGATATGTCGTCTAATGCTAACGGTGTTTCACATTGTAAAATCAATAATGCATAAGAAGTTAAATGTATTGTGTATTAGAGGTTTCTTGTACTTTGTCTTTTGAATTAGACGTTTTAGGTATTTGGTATTAAATCATGTTACATTTGCGTTTTGAATTAGACATGTCTACATAGCATTAGGTTTTTGCCACTTTCCCCCGCCATAATGAATCGATCTGAGTTCCATTATGTAACCTCATTGCTGTTTGATGGTGTATTTGTTCCACATGATAAATATTCCTCATGGAACAAACATTATTATAATAAATGATCTTAGGAACTCTTATCATATAATATCAGGGTTAGGGTTAGGTCTAGTATTATATAATAAAAGGTCCAAATGGAACTTATATATCGTCACAATGATAAGCTACCCACGTTCATATCATGTATCTTTTAACAATTGAAGGGAGGTAATCCTGCACAACAAATCATCATTACCGTTGCACAACAAATCATCATTATCGTTGTGGTCAAATTTTGCAAAAACCCATTCTGAAGGGTGGTGATACTGAATTCAATGTTGCTCTTGCATATATAAACAACATACCAGTAACTTCTTGTTTTATCTTGAAATTATTTTTGTTTATTGCTTCCGTCATTAATGTCAAAATTATTGGGCCTGCATAGACTGTTTCCGTATCAAAACTTAAAAATGATTATCTGAATTTATTTTTGGCTGAAAAAATATGTACTTACTGTGATTTTTGTTAAGACGTACAGAACTAAAGCAAGTGATGATAAATATATTCTTAATCTTTTACCACCAAATCTCTTCTTTAAATATTCTGGCATGGTAAAGGCCTAAAAAAGTATATTTTAGATTTCATTCGGGAACACCCTGTATTTGCAAAACAAGCGTGGATAGGCAGCAAGAGCTCACTGGTAGGCTACAGTAGCATAACTAAGAACTCTCTGGGGGTGATTTAATTTCATAAATGGAAGTGGACTACTGTTATAACCACGAAGTTGTTGGCATCCCCGGCGTGTTAAAGTCCGATGATCTTGAATAAGTCATCTTTGCTCATAATTCCAGTTCACCAGCTGTAAATGGGTACGGTCGTTATGTTTGAGAGTTTGATTCTCGATCAGGGTGTGAAAGTCCGATGACCTTGAATAAGTCATCTTCACTCATAATTCCGGTCAACCAAGCTGTAAATGGGTACAGATAATACAGAAAAGATCAATGCCAAGAGGATTGGCCAAGGACCAACTGAGAAAAAGGATCCTCTCAGAGCCTAAATTGTTATCCTTGTAAAAAAAATTGATGTTACTTTCTTTCTTTCTTTTCTCTTGCTCTGCAGTGCTAATGTAGCATGATGCAACATCTTATTTTCTCTAATTTGGACGCGCTGTTAATTTGGGCACGACATTTACCGCTGTAACTAAGACGTAATCTAAAGGCCTATTAAGCATCTACGTATTGAGAGTCAATTATTTCATATAAGAAATGCTCTAAATAAATAAAAGAACTAACAATTAGTTCAACAGTATTTTTTGTACGGATGTAGAGTAAAGTCGCAATAAAACTTCAGAACTTACCCCACTGGCGACGTAAACAGGAACAAACACCCATCCCAAGGCAATCAGTAAATATACAGCCTAAAACGAAAAAAAGGTGAATATGAAATAGATGACAAACATTTAAATATTGCAATTATCAAAAGTTCGCATCGAATTTAGCAACATAATTGAAAATTTTGCCTCAACCACTTGATTGCTATCATGCTGACAACGCTACTTTTTTTAGGTAATCTATGATAATGTGCAGTATACGAACCGATCACTTTTTTGTACTTTCAAATATATTAGCAACTAATGAAGAAGTTTTACGTTAGATATGATTTATTTCTATTGAACCTGGAACAAATTGCAAGAAAATTTTTCTCGATGGATTCTGGTAATAGGCATTGTCATATGCCCTAAAGTGACCCAGTTGGGAGATATTGGGGGTCCTATCTCGGACCGGCGGCCATTTTGGATCTATGCTAATTACGGGATTTCCCCAAGGTCCTCAGTGGACGATTTTGGGTTGGGAGTTCTTGACAATGCCTATTACCAGAATCCATCGAGAAAAATTCTCTTGCAATTCGTTCCAGGGGCCATATTCTCGAAAACTTAACTTACAATGATTTTAGTGTTTCAGTCATCTGATTGGTCAATCACTAAAATTAATTTTAAATATAGCTTTATTATCCAATCAGATTACTGTATTTCTTAAAATCTGGATTTAATTTAAGTTTTCGAGAATAAGGCCCCTGGTCATTTGATATCTTTACAGGACTACGTAGTTACTTACGTGCCACTCGTATATAGCAACTGAAAACCCAGATGCAGCAGCTTGCCCAGCCAGACCTATAAACATCGGAGCTCCAACATTACTAGCAAATATTGATGCCCCTACCTGTAAGAAAAAGAGTGTATGTTTCTTTAGCTTATATAACGACGTCATAGAATTGTAAGGTCATGTGTGGTAGATATGACCAAAAATCGTTTTTTATGGTTTAGAATTAGATCTTTTAATGCGCATGTGTACATTCAGTCTCACTTTAATTGTTGTCGTTTATTACGTTTGTATTAAATGGTCATATACAGCCAGCATTAACATCAGTGGACCTTTTTTGTAGATATGACCTTTTGATGTGAGATTTTTTGCCTTTTCCTTGGAAAGTAAATTTCAAGAAAAAATGTCAGTTATGACCTTACAATTCTATTTTAGATAAATCGAGGTACAGTGTTTACGAATATCATTCGGCATAAAGCGTCATTAACTGTTATATAACTAATTATTTTTTTGGAATAAACGGACACATAGATCTTTGAATTCTTGATAGTCGAAAAAAAAAATATGTGCAAACAGCCATATAATTCTCGGGCAGTTATGAGTAATTAAAATTAGTACAAGCAAACCAATGACTGCAAATTGTCCAGGGGTATGCACATATTATGTATGTGTGGTTGTTTGTCATTATGCATGCTGTGCAATGTTGTGCTTTACAAAATAGGGTTCATGTACTTACTGGAATCCAGTGCATGTCTTTACCAGCTAAGAAATAGCCAGCAGCGCTGTTTCTGTTGGGTCGAAATGTTGACTGAAATTAACAAAATTATAAGGTTATCATTAAAATCACAAAATCGTCAAAAATGCATACCATTACAATATTATGACAAACTGGATAATGCATTATTGACGATGCATGTAGGGCCTTGGTTTTCAACTTGGGGGACATGTCCCAGACTGGGGACATTTGGACATTCTCTAGGGGATAATCTATAGGTCTGAAAAAATATGATATGCTTTGTATTATCTTGCAACATCAGTGTCCACTGCCCGCAACGACCCCAATTTAAATTTTATTAAAACGGAAAATGCTGTGACTATATATCATGTCGAAAATGCATGTTTTTGATGACTTCTAGGGATAATTCAGGGGACAATCATTTCCTTGTGCATTTTTGGGGACATTTGAGAAAACCAGTTGAAAACCCAGGATGTAGGGCATGTAAGAACAGTTCGAATTTGGATTCTAATATTACATTCACTCTTTCATCCTTTATGGAGCCTATTAATTATAAAAATGACGTAAACGCTATATAAATATTTAATTACACGAAAAAAGGAGAACGTCGAGGATTGTGAGACATGGTTTAATGACATTTGATATTTTAGTGAAAATTAAGAGATCGTACATGAATGGTTTAATTTCAGTTTATTACGTGATCTTTGAATTGTAAGTGACAGTGACCCTCTATAGAAGGGTCACATTGTCATTGTCCAAGCCCATTAGTTTAATGTTGAATGTGTATACCTCTTGCAATAACATGTATATACAGTACATACATCGTAGATCATTTGTGGGTCGTCATCGTCATGAGTTGCAAGAAGATGGTGTTTTTTTCGTCGGTAAACCAAATTTCTACCGATTGTTTTAAATATCAGCCTTATAACGGTATTGGATATTACTGGTAATTTTGTCAAAGGCCATTTTCAGTCTATAGTATTATTTATCCAGTATCAGTACTGTACTGATGAGGACCAGAAGGCCGAAACAGTACTGTTTGCAGTTAGATAAGCTCCTTAGTTCATACCTTGTTGAGCACTCTATCTGGAGTGTACCATTGTCGTTAGCGTTTTGCGTAGCCCACTAGCTTGCTAGTTTGATCACTCTGGCATGGTACGATGGTATCACATAATGTAGGATCATCTGAGGTGGCTATATAGCCAAACCTCAACTCCAGTATCAGCACTGAACTGATGAGGCCCAGAAGGCCGAAACAAACCTCAACTCCAGTATCAGCACTGCACTGATGAGGCCCAGAAGGCCGAAACAAACCTCAACTCCAGTATCAGCACTGCACTGATGAGGCCCAGAAGGCCGTAACAAACCTCAACTCCAGTATCAGCACTGCACTGATGAGGCCCAGAAGGCCGTAACAAACCTCAACTCCAGTATCAGCACTGCACTGGTGAGGTCCAGAAGGCCGTAACAAACCTCAACTCCAGTATCAGCACTGCACTGATGAGGCCCAGAAGGCCGTAACAAACCTCAACTCCAGTATCAGCACTGCACTGATGAGGCCCAGAAGGCCGAAACAAACCTCAACTCCAGTATCAGAACTGCACTGATGAGGCCCAGAATGCCGAAACAAACCTCAACTCCAGTATCAGCACTGCACTGATGAGGCCCAGAATGCCGAAACAAACCTCAACTCCAGTATCAGCACTGCACTGATGAGGCCCAGAAGGCCGAAACAAACCTCAACTCCAGTATCAGCACTGCACTGATGAGGCCCAGAAGGCCGAAACAAACCTCAACTCCAGTATCAGCACTGCACTGATGAGGCCCAGAAGGCCGAAACAAACCTCAACTCCAGTATCAGCACTGCACTGATGAGGACCAGAAGGCCGAAACAAACCTCAACTTCAGTATCAGCACTGCACTGATGAGGCCCAGAAGGCCGAAACAAACCTCAACTCCAGTATCAGCACTGCACTGATGAGGCCCAGAAGGCCGAAACACTGTTTGCAGTTAGATATTACTATCCACATATTGAGACTTAGTTAATTATGTCGGTGGATTGTATGAGAATTGCAAGTGTATCTACTTGAGTAATTTTTATACCTTAATACAATGGTTAGAGGGTGAATATTTATTTGAGATCGTTAAAAGCTAGGATCGGTAGGGTGTAAATCACAGTGTGGTGATAAAATTACTAATAATATTTGCTCAGTGATAGATGTCCAACAGAGAGATAGGTAAAGTTTGCAATGCATAATAATTATGTCAGTTATGAAAAAGTGAAAATGAAATGAATGGAGTTTTACGTCCTGCTTTTCTGCACCTATATGGGCTAATTGAGGACGGACAAACGCCATGCAGTGTGCAATGAGGGAAATTTTGCCAGGACAGCGGCAATGTCAGTCATGAAGGCTTACGTGTTGACATTGATAAGTTTTGTTAAAATTGGCTTGTGAAGGACTTAGCTCGATGTACCCTGATGCACTGATGGTGCATTTGATTTTGATTTTTAGGGTTATTTTAGGTTTATGTCCTAGAAATTCCTTAAAACACTTTTTTATTCAACCTTGAAATGAATTCAAAATTGAGGGTGGTACTAAAAAGTTAATGTTAAATTTGATCACTTATATTTGATCAATTTTACGAAATTCAAATTTGTTTTGTCGCTTTACAATAATTTTTGAAGACTTTTGCTTATCGTTTTTTACAGCTTGATCAATGGGTTAGTGTTATCTTGACAAGCAAGCTATCGTATTTCCTTAAAGCGATACAACCTCTTAGAATGAACAAAAAAATTAAGTTCTCAAACTTGGTCAATCAGAGTATATATTCATCAACAGTGTCCAAAGTATACAAACAGAATCAAATAAAACACATAAAATTATGTAAATTTCCATATAATATCAATAATTGATAAACGCCTTAAATTTGATTAAGGCTTTTTCAATTATTGTATTTAAACACAGTTTTCTGGATTTATTAGATTATTTAGGTAATCTGTTGTATAATTATGCAACCAGGCAAGTCCCTTGATGAATATAAACTCCTATTGAACAAATTTGTAAATTAAGATTTTTTGTTCATTCGAAGAGGTTTTATTCCTTTAAAAGTGATTAAATGCATTAGTTGTTTAATTTCTTTTAGTTTTTTCGATAATACACAAATATTATATATCATAATCTAAAATAAATCTGTTTGCCCGTCCTCATTAGCCCATACAGGAGCAGAAAAGCCGGACGTAAAACTCCATTTCATTTCATTTCCAGAGTTAAGCGGTTTTTTTTTAAAGGGGACGTTCAGCATTTTCGAGGATCGATTTGGGCCTTGAATTTATGTAAATAGCCTTCAGATTTACTGGAAGTACCCTAAAATCGCACAATCCCTCAATTATACTTGTACCTTAAGCGTTATCTTTCTTTTTCTATATATGTATTTTCTATATAAGTCATAGTCTTACTAAACGACGAGTCGTATTTTTGATTTCCAAACGCTGATATTTATGGATACACAGGGATTTGAAGGCTACATTTTTTTAGAGAGAGTTTGGAACATTATTACGGATTAGCTAAAAAAATCCAGGTTCTGAGACTAAAAGTTTTTTGGTCGAACAGTTAGTGACAAATTCCTTTGATTTCGACAAACCATCATATTTCCACAATTTTATACATTAAAAAAACACTTTGATGACATTCTGGTAGCATAATGGATACTTATAGCAATAATAATATCTAAGGAGACATGCAAGAATTCCCCATATAAAAATTTTGGAGCGTTAACAATTCGCACAGCTAATTCATAATGCATATAGGGCAAAGTTGTTTATCATAAAATATAATATTTATGCCAACAGATTTGTAGCATGATAACAATATGCAAAATAAGAAATGAAATGTATTAAGGAGCTCCAGCACCCAATAGGCTATATAGCTCCAGAACACGATAAAAATAAACATAAAATAGATAAAACCCAAAAAATTATCACAAAAAGAACAAAATTAAAAACAATATCACAGAACAACACCATAAAGTGGTATTAAAACCAAATAATCAATTAAAACAAAAACGATGATGAAAGCATTTAAAACTTAAAATACAAATTAGCTGCTTTAAAAAAAGCGACAACCTTCTCATACAGAGAAAGCTGTGCAACGAATGGAAAAGAGATCCAGCGCTGAAAGGTTTGAGATGCCTGCATGCAAAATAAGAAAATCGATTAAAAAAAACTTACCCATAATCCGACTGCTAAAACAAGAACGAAATAAATTGCAATCATAGCATAATCACTGACTACAAGATAATCTTCCGCCATCTTCTCAACCGGTTAATCAGAGAACTATATTATTACAATTCTTAAGATAAAAAGTTGATAAATCTTCTCAAACCGTTGCGACTTCATAAAACACCATGATACGTCGGAAAATCTTAAACTAAGTGCACTCTAAGTTCATTCCACCGATATACGACGCTTGACACAGAAGAAGAGTGGTTCGGTACGGTGGTGTGGTGGTGGTGTGTTATGTTGGTCGAGGTCGACTATCTTCAGCTTTATTTATTATGGTAATCTGAATCAGAGAGGAATAATAGTCCATACGAAATCTAATACCCCCTTCAAATAAACCGTGTTTACTTTTCTTATTTCATTGTACAACCAATGTTGACATATCAAAAACATTACACTTTCTTAGGTAAGAATGGCTTCTGAATTCGGAGACACTTTTTCTTGGCACAGATCGGGAGGCTTTTGATGTGTCCCCTATAAAGGTACAGTTATGTACTTATACACATGTATCATAGATAGAGGGATATCTTGAGCCTCAAATTGAATCTATGTCAATTTTATAAGCTGGCAATTTGTTTATTATAATAAATAAGGGCGGTATAAAGAAAACGTATGTGAAAAGTGTACAAATAAGACATTTTTTAATTTGCGGTAATTTTTCATACGTACTCATGCACTTTGCACTGAAAACTCGAACTGTGATCTATCGTATCGAATGTTTATACATATTTTATTGTGTATGAGTTTTAACTTGATGCGAGTCAAAAACTCTAGCCGAAAACCTAAAAAATCTAATCTTTAGTACCCTTATGCTCTCTTTAAATGCAGATGAAAAAAAGAAAGAAACATCTATATTTTTTTACAAGGATAACAACTTAGGTTCCTTGCAGATCCTATCTTCCAGATGGTCCTTGGCCAAACCTCTTGACATTGATCTTTCCCGGATTATCCGTACCCATTTACAGCTGGGTGGGCTGGAATTATGAGTGAAGATGACTTATTCAAGGTCATCGGACTATCACACCCTGATCGAGTACCGAACTCTCGAACATAACGACCTTCATTTGCTCGTATCCAAGCAAATGAGAAGCAGGACATGCTTAATATTAAGGAACATAAAATCAAATTCAAAAACTTAAATCTATAGCAATAATAGTAAGTTCCATTGTGGGCGTCGATATTTTGCTCACTCTGAAAAAACCTAAAGTTACTCTACGACTGGGTAAGCCTGTAACATTAAAGAAGTACATCGTACTTACTGTAATCCTAAGCATCCTTTTATGGATTTTAATCGATTCAAAACAAAATATTTCTAATATTCATTTTACATGGTTTAACCTAGTTTGAGATGATTGGCATGTTGGTCAAATGTTACTTGGTGTAAGTTATCAATTTGTTAAACGTAACTTTGTAGTGGACTCTCATTAGCCCAGTGGTTCCCAACCTTTTTCAAGCTGTGGCCCAAATTCACGAAGCTCCCAGAGCCATGGCTCCCTGTTCAATTCCCAACTAGGACAAAATAGGGAATATAGCGCAAGGGTTGTTGTTTTGCGCCTCCTCATCATCAGAAGGTCAATGCATTTGACAAAAGCAACTACAGACCTTGCATATATACCAAAAATGATATGGGGCCATGGCCTCCAGGTTGGGAACCACTATAAAAGACACAAAAACCCAAATCAAATAGGTATTACTGAAAAACTTGCACAAACACATACACAAAGTATGTACTTCGGGTACCTTTTCAGAACTAAGGAAATCTACATATAGCTTACATGTATTTGTACTCGCTCATCGCTTTTGTGCTGTTTAAATCGATACTACCTCTTAGAATGAACAAAAAAAATTAAGTTCTCAAACTTGGTCAATAAGAGTATATATTCATCAACAGTGTCTAAAGTATACAAACAGAATGCAAAAAAAAAAAACATTTCCATATAATAACAGGTTATAATTGATAAACGCCTTAAATTAGATTAAAGCATTTATTAATTTATGTATTTAAACATAGTTTTCTGGATTTACAGATTATTTAGGTAATCTGTTGTATAGTTATGCAACCAGGCAAGTCCCTTGATGAATATAAAACTCCTATTGACCAAATTTGAAAATTTAGATTATGTGTTCATATTATGAGGTTGTTTCGCTTAAAGTGATCTGTTGAACCTGATATATCGGAATCTACACGGACATCGTCTAGACTGTAATAGTTATAAGATATTATAATGATGGTCGGATAAAAACAATTTTTTTTTTCTGGCCTTATCATCGAAGGTTTCGGGTTAATTTTATTTTTAAATGAAGTACATGTATGTGTACTTTTTGAGGAGTTGTGTGACTGTACCTTAGAGAGAAGTCAAACATCATCCCCGATCTCCATAGCCGTAGGCGCCCACAACTCAACAGGGGGGCAGACCGACTTATTGCCCGAATTGTATTGATATTTTGACCGATTTCTTGAATTTTTTGCCATAAAATTTAGGGGGGCAATTGCCCCCTCCCCCTGCCCCCTGTCTCCTACGGCTATGCCGATCTCCAATCCTACTGTTACATATAGTGAGAGATGAAGCAGTTTATAGAAACATTTTATAACTGGACACCTTGGTAGAAGTGTTTGCTGATGTACCTGAAATATAGGGCGTAAACAATTCTAGACCGTGCCCGTGAAAGATTTCTTGACAATTGGAAACCGAAAAGATAGTGGACCATAGCCATAATACGGCCACCACGGCATGTGGATGGTAAAAACGAAAAAGCCTTAAATTTTATTAGACGTAAACTAAACTTTATCAAACCTTTTGATTTAGGTCCAAAAACATCCATTTTAAATTTCAGCAAAATCGGTTGAAAACTAAGAGAGTAATAGCATATTCAAGATTTTGGAGCAAGGGCAATAACTCTGCTTCTAACTGTCGAAAAAAAGCTCAAATTCGAACTTGATCTTCGTTTTATGTATACACATACCGAATTTAATTTGATTCCGTTAAAAAATCTAGTTTTTGTTGACAGACGGACACTATACATAGAGAGATGTAAACGAATAAAAAGGGGTAGGAAGTCCTAGCAAAAGTTCCCTCATTGCACAATGTATGATGTTAGCCCTTCCTCGTAAGCCCAAACAGATGCAGAAAATCAGAACCTAATTCATTTCATTTCTAATACTAGATTCTATGTAATGTTCCAGCTATTTCTGGGAAAAACAAAAAAACCACCACGTACCCATGTTGTACATTTCAAATTTGTGAAACATGTTAGTTCTCCTGAACTTGGTCGGCCATATTACCATATTTATAATCTGTTATTGACGTATTTCATTTTATCAATATGTTTATGTCCTTTTTTGACATATAATACAGAAAACAGTACTTGAAGGTATTATACCTCTTAGTTAAATATTACTATGAATTAATGAGAAAGATGATATGGTATTTACGTGGAAAGTATAATATTACAGTCTGATATCAGTTTGAAATACAAACAACTCCAAGTCCTGAGGGATCAATAACCAGAGGGGTCAATATTCACGATTTAAAATGAGTTTTTGTTTTAAATCCTCTATACTGCTGGAATAGGGCTTAATGTTTAATCCAAAAAGCGTCTAGTCGTTCGGATGAAACAATAAACCGAGGTTCCGTGTGCTATTGGCTGTACACGTTAAAGATCTCTCGACAGTTGTAAATCGAAAATAAGAGCAGGCTAATGCCGCTGTCCTGGCAAAATTTCCCTCATTGCACACTGCATGGCGTTTGCCCGTCCTCAATTAGCCTATACAGGTGCTGGAAAGTAGGACGTAAAACTCCATTCATTTCATTTTCATTTTTTACAAACGAAATACATGTAGTTTGCAGTTATCTACCTTTACATAGAAAATAGTTTTGAGCCACAAGTTTGCAAGTCAGGTGAACTTCAACTAGTTAATTTTCCACTCGTCCCAGCTGCTTATCGGTAAGGATAATCAGTAAAATCCTTTGCCTTAAGTTGGGCTAAGGACAAGCTGGTATAATTTATCATCGAGAACAAAAGTGGATATCCTCGTAAAAAGTGGTACTTTATTTCCTTTCCGATCTTCAAAGAAAAATAGTAATTTCATGTAGAATTAATATTTATTAATATATGCTAACAATACACCACTGTTATTTTAAAAAGTCATTAGAACATCACTTCTTTCTATTTACATAAGTAATGGCATTTGCATCTTAATAATGAAAATAAGAAAACATCTTATTTATAGGATAGCCCCCGGTATACTTTGATATACCCAACCCTTAAAGCAGTGGTTCCCAACCTGGGTGCCATGGCCCCCTAGGGAGCCATAGCCATAGCCATGGCGCATGATGATGTATATCATTTTTTCTCTAGCACAACATATTTTGCCGTGTAAGGTCTGTAGTTGCTTCTGGTCAAATTCATCTGACCTCCTGATTATGAGGAGGCACAAAACAACAATCCTTGCTCTATATTCCCTATTTTGCTCTCTAGTTTGAAATTGAACAGGGGGTCATAACTCTGGGATCTTCGTGAATTTGGACCATAGCTTGAAAAGGGTTGGGAACCACTGCCTTACAGGATGTCAATTCGTACATTAAGACCGATGCCGAGAATTCGTGCTATCTGTACTTACTGTAGCCACTCTAAGTGTTTTTAATTTTAACTTCGTCAATAACAGATTACCTGTTCGATGATTAAAATGAAATGAAGCAAATATAAAACAGCCCTGTAAGCCGTTACAGATAATGTAGACATACCACAAAGCCTTGGTGTTTAAAAATGCAGCAATGAATCCGAACAACCACGTAAAGCCCATCAGAGATGACATCTTAATGTATATTATGCACAAATTTCGATAGTGACCCTGTTCAGAAAGCGAGACATCGGAAGTTCTTTTCATATACCACATTGCTGAACAAAAACCAAAAATATTGACCGTAAGGGAAATAGCTACGGGAACGTAAAAGAAATAAATCAGACCATTGAAATCGGAGATCCATGTGCAAGACCCTTGTCCATATCGGACTCGCAAAGTTGAACCGGGTATATGATCAAGTGAGAAGCAAATCGCAACCACTACTAACGGAAACAAGGTGCAGACTGCAAGATATTTGTTGAATGAGAAACTAAATTTAGCAGTCATTGCAAATTTTCCAAACGTGAAATAGATGTGGACCGCTAGTGCTGTCATCCATGTAAATACAGATAACCAAGCAAAATGGGACAGAGCAGCTACATAGCTGCAAACTTCGATATACAATTTCGGTAACTGCAAAAGCAATTGTGCAAGCATTAAGTAAATATAAAGTCCAAGACGCAATTTGCGGGGAGTAGAATTATCTTCCGTTAGAAACAGATGAAGAAATATTGAAATCAGAAGACAAAAACAAGATAGACCTGTACAGACCCAAGACAGGTATTTCTGAATATTGCTAAGACCTTGAGGCAGCTCAGAAGAAAAATTGAAACAAACATAAGCTATGGAATTCCAACCTATGTAAAATTCAGATATTGAGTATGTTTGACTAAGTCCGTTTATCAATAACTCGCCCTTGTCTGTTAGTGAATATTCTGATTCTTTGTATTGATAAAGTTGTTGTGAACAGTTGATTTTTTTGAGCGGTTGCAGTGCCTCATTAAATTCAGCATCATCATCAGTAAAAACACATACTTCAGTAAAAGCGAGGAAATCATGAGGTGTGCTGACTATCCTCTGGGAATGGGAATTTCTGACTCGAATTCCTTCTTTAGAACCTGAATTTGTGTCTTGGTTTCCCTCTACAAAACCAGGGGTCGGTATGTTTAAATTATCCTTAGAAATTGGATCTTGCTTCAAATCTTCAAAACCTGGGGTCGGTATGTATACATTATCCACAGAGTTTGGGTCTTGATTTGCTTCATCAAAACCAGGGCTCGGTATGTATAAATCTTCAGAATTTGGATCTTGATCTGCGTCTACATTATCAAGATTATCACACTGCCACCCTGAAGAAGGCATATTAGTTGTTTTTAAAGTATACAAGACGTCATCTACAGGATACATCAATGTTTGATTCTGGTCCGAGACACCAACATACATTTCTTCTTTTAGATAATGAATAACAGTGTTGTTATAATACCGGCAGTCTTCTGACTTAAGGGTATTTGAAGGCCAGTTGGATATTTCTATACCAATCTCTATACTGGCCAGATCGAATTGTTTACTCGACACTAATGCCAAAAACTTTGTTAAGGATAAATTGGTAGAGTTCAGAACAAATCTTGCAATATTTTGTGTCTTATACGTCTCTAATGTGTAATCACCTAGAATCATTTCTAGATGATTATAAATGACATCAAATTCCAACTTTTCATAGGAGTCCATCTCACAAAACGAAACAGTAACATTGAGAGTTCCAGAATTCAACGAAAGTGGTTTGATGCTTGACTTCGGATAAATATTGGTTGGTTCAATACAGGCGCCTTTGTATGGAATTTGCCCAGTGTTGCACGTAAAAGGTCGACATATAGCGAATATATTATCAAAATTTTCATCGTCGGCACATAGTTCACTGGATTTGAAGGTTTCTTGGTTGACGAAAACCAGTTCATCCCTCTGCAGATCGGGCAGACGAAACAGTCGAGTGAGGTCATTATTATCTTCTGGATCTTGGTCATATGTACAAGGTAAAAAGCTGATATCTTTAAACACTTTACAAAAGATGCAATCCTTGCTATCAAATACTCTCTGCAATGTTGTATTTATCTTTAAACATTTTTCACAATCTTCAGCAAGGATTGCTTCAAAATACTTAACGTCGTCACAATCATATGGACGAGACTTATAAATAAATTCCATGAGGCAAGACGTGTTGGATATTTCCGATTGTATAGTTTTCCAAGAAGAAACATTCTCACGGCAGTTATATCTGAACTTCCATGGTGAGAGTTGTTTTTTATATTCATCTGACTTCCCATGGCAGTTGGCACAGTGGATGTTTTTAAATCTTACGTTCATTTGTCCGTCATATTGAATAATTGGCAAAGTATTCAATGGGTTTTCACAACTACGCTTAAGCGTCTCGTTAACGAAATCAGGGCACCTGTCAACAATTTTGAAGACTGTAGAAGCTTTGTAATCGACTATAGGTAGTCTTGTACAGATCCCATAGGCCAATGTGTACAGAATAATATTTCGGATCGTATCAGTCCTTGAAGTACCGGTGATAATATGATTGAGTTCTCGTGTTTCATTTACTGAATGGTAGTCGTCAACGCAAACTGAACTGAACAATGGATTCAAGAAACAGGAACAATTGGTGGCAGATGAATCAAATCGTGGTACCCTGTGACAGTTTTTCATGTACGTTGGGCAGATCACTTCACTATCTAGTTCATGTGGTAGAGAGTAAACGAGGAACACTGAAAAAAAAAAAAACATATTCATAAAATAACTTAACTCATGAACTTTGTAAAACCTTGGTTTTCATTTAGGGGACATGTCCCAGATTGGGACACTAAATAAAGGCAAATAGCATCATGATGTTTGCTGATCAAATGATTCCAAATAGCATTTAAGGAGCACCTGTAGATTATCAAACGCCAAGAGTCTAAAGCTGTGTGCACATAGAAGTATACGGTATACACTACTCGAAAATCGAACAGGCACGATTTTAAGAAAATATTTGTGACAGAATTTGATTGAAATTGACAGTATTTACAAAATTTGATCAATCGCTGCCTCCTTAGCAAATTGCCTTTGATAAAGGTTGTTCGTATTTCAAATCAATCTAATTTCTGATAGCAATTTCAAACCTAACAGACACTTTTCAGGCCTTTTCCTAAATTTGTTTGATAAAATTCTATTTATTTTTTTAATTTTGATATGCAGTATTCCGCAATCAAAAAATTATTAAAACAAAAAGTTAAATAGATAAAATAAAACAAAAGCACGAACGATCACAACCGTAAAACAAATCTCGAAATCCATGAAAACACATTGGCAATACACTAGTAGCAGCTAATGAATTTTTCATTTGAGGAAGTATATCAATAAATGAGTAAATATTTCATAATGAAAAGTAGTATCAGGTGTCTAGAAGAGTTAGAACTTTAATTATTAAATAATAAATCTTAAATCCAAAAAATAACCAAATTAATATTTTCTAGAACAAAATACCTGAAAAAAAGAAAAATCACACTGTTTCTGTAATTACATGTATATAATGGAGAAATGAAATGAAATGTATTAAGGAGCATCAGCACCAAATGGGCTATATAGCTCCAGAACACGATAAAAATAAACATGTCAAGAAAACAAAACTAAAACAATAAAACAAACATAAAATAGATAAACAAAAATAATATCACAGAACGAACAAAATTAAAAAGATAGTGGACCACGGCCATATACGCCTAACCAAATTAATATTTTTTAAAAAAGAAAAATCACACTGTTTATGTAATTACATGTATATAATGGAGAAATGAAATGAAATGTATTAAGGAGCATCAGCAGCACCTAATGGGCTATATAGCTCCAGAACACGATAAAAATAAACATGTCAAGAAAACAAAAGTACAACAGTAAAACAAACATAAAATAGATAAAACTAAAACAATATCACAGAACGAACAAATTTAAAAACTATATCACAGTATAACACCACAAAGTGGTATTAAAACCAAGTATATAATGGACAGACTTACCTGTTATATGTAAATAAAATATAATAGCTACACATACACTTCTTCCGTCCATAACTGATACGGTAAATGTAAGCGGGAGACTGTTTGTGATGGTGGATGACAAGTTTACGTCCGATTCTAGTAAAAACAATATAACAAAGTAACGAGTTCTTGATAGTTGTGGTATCGACTCAGGATCGACTGTAGGATAATAAGGAAATGGTTAAAGGGATTGTAAAGAGGTTTTTTTAAACTTTGTATGTGTATCCGAGACACTGATAGCATCAATTTGCACCATTCCAATTTCCATTCCGACGTCTGTAGTTCTGGCAATTCCACTAAAACTAACGCGTTTTATGACGTCACTAATAGTGATCTACATAGATATCAATAGTAGTTTCCGGTAGATCACTGTCAATGACGTTATAAAACGCGTTAGTTTTAGTGGAATTACAAGAACCACAGACGTCGGACTGAAAATCAGAATGGCGCAAATTGATGCTATCAGTGTCCCCAATACACATACAAAGTTTAGAAATCCTCTTTACAATCCCTTTAAAATCTGGTCGGATGGAATGACTTGGCGGTGTATTTCGACACTTGATATAGTCTGGAATCAGGAATTCGATCCACGCCATTCGTCCATAATCATCACTATCCTGAGGATACTACTTGAATGTTAGTCGTTGGTTTGTTTTCATTGGGTATCATCATGACCATTATTTTAAACTAATGAGTATATAGTTACCCACGGTCAGGGGCCAGTTTCACAAAATCCTAACTTAGATAATTTTAGTGTTCCAGTCTTCTGATTGGTCAATCACTAAAATCGATTTTAAATGTTGTTTTATTATCCAATCAGGAGCCTTATTCTCGAAAACTTAACTTTCAATGATTTTAGTGTTCCAGTCATCTGATTGGTCAGTTACTAACATCAATTTTAAATATTGTTTTATTATCCAATCAGATTATTGTATTTCTTGGATTTTATCTTAGTTAAAATTTTGTGAAACTGGGCCCTGATACGCCTACTTCAGCGCTTCTGATAGGTTCTTGAAGTTTGGTTTTCATATTGTCATCATAATCTAAATCAGAAAAGTAGGCCTATGTCCATTTGAACTAGAAGTTTACTCATTTAAAAAAAAATGAAATGAAATGGAGTTTTACGTCCTACTTTTCTGCACCTATATTGGCTAATTGAGGACGGGCAAACGCCATGCAGTGTGCAATGAGGGAAATTTTGCCAGGACAGCGGCATTAGCCTGCTCTTATTTTCGATTTCCAACTGTCGAGGGATCTTGAACGTGCACAGCCAATAGCACACGGGGCCTCGGTTTATTGTCCCATCCGAACGACTAAACGCTTTTCCATGTCCGACCTGCATCACTGACAGGGGGAAACCGGGTAGAAAAATCCGAAGGTATCATCTCGACCCATGCCGGGATTGAACCCTGGACCTCCAGGTTAGCGAAAGCTACCAATCAAGATATGGAATATTATAAATATTTGATGAACGATTGAGATTATGACTCTATTCTCTAATGCCTATTGGTCTTTAGAACTATAAAATTGTACGTCCACAATGATATGAAATGAAATGTATTAAGGAACACCAGCACCCAATGGGCTATATAGCTCCAGAACACGATAAAAATAAACATGTCAAAACAAAAATAAAACATAAAACAAACATAAAATAGATAAACAAAAATAGTATCACAGAACGAACAAAATTAAAAACTATATCACAGTATAACTTCACAAAGTGGAAAAATATATCATAAAACAATGATGAAGCATTTAAAATTTAAAATAAAGATTTGCATCTTTTAATCAAGATATGGAATATTATTAATATTTGATGAGCGATTGAGATTATGAGATTAAACTCTAATGGCTATTGGTCTTTAGAACTATAAGATAGTGGACTACAGCCATATACGCCCAACGAAAAAAGGAGTAAATTTAATCAGGAGTAAAGTAAACTTTCTCAAAGCTTTCAATTTAGGTCCAATAACATCCATTTCATCTAAATCGGTTGAAAACTAAGAGAGTAATAGCATATTCAAGATTTTAGGGCAAGGGCAATAACTCTGCTTGTAACGATAGAAAATAGATCATATTCGAACTTGATCTTCGTTTTATGAATATGTATACACGTACCAAATTTCATTTGATTCCATCCATTAGAGTGTTTACGAGCGCAAATGTTGATGGACGGACGGACAGGGGTGCCGACAATATACGACCTCATAGAGCCTGGGTTTTCAACTTGGGGGACATGTCCCAGACTGGGGACATTTGGACATTCTCCAGGGGACACAAACTGAGTTATAAAAACATTGTAATATTGTGTATTATCTGAGTGGATATGCATGCAATGCCCACTGCCAGGAATCGCATTAAAAAGCAAAATGCTATGACTCTATCATGCTTCAAAATTGCGTGTTTTCAATTACTTCCATTAAAATTCAGGGGACATGATCATTTCCTCAAACGTAATTGGGGACACTTGAGAAAACCAGTTGAAAACCCGGGTCATAGAGAGATGAGGGCGTATAAAAATTGTATGTCCACAATGAAGTAATATTTCTAATGATAGATTTCATCGCCAAGAACTGAAATCATAATACTTGTCTGAAAGGGTATGGATTCCCAGACCGACAAAATCTGAGATCAACTGGATTATAAAAGACTTCCAGCAAGCTAAATCGGTGACTGTTGCCAATGTATCCGAAAATATTCAACATTGTATTGGCGATGTTTAGGGTTGTAGCCGCATAGGTTTTTGCGACATCCAATCAACGACGATGCGCCTTAACAAAACCATAACATCAGCGACAAAAGTATCGGCAACACTTTCACAGCCGTAGGAGGCAAATGAAAACTGGCACCTCGCCAACTTGGTAATTTTTTATGAGTTCAGTTTCTTGCATCTCAGGCCTCATCTTCCCGTGGTCAAGTTATTCTCTTTTGACGTACATAAAGGAGAAAGGTATGACAATGGGATGATGCTCGGGCCTCTACGAACAGCCGTAGGAAGCAAATGAAAACTGGCACCTCGCCAATTTGGTATTTTTTTTTAAATTGGAGTTCAGTCTCTTGCATCTGAGGCATATGCTGACCCTCTGGCGTAGGGTTTATAGAGGGATTTAACCTTAATGAGCTTTGCAAGCAAAAGCTGAATTCCTTGCATCTCAAGTATTGACGAACAGCAAACGGTTAAGTGGATAATTTCTTTGCATCTGAGACCTTTCATGGTAGTTTTCTGGTCGGCGACATGCGACGCTCGTCTGAAGGTAACATAACAAGTGCGTTTAGGGTAATGGCTCCTAACCTGGGGGCCATGGCCCCCTAAGGAGCCATGGGGTGTTTGTCAGGGGGCCGTGGCGCATGAGGATGTATATAATTTTTTCTCTAGCCCAACTTTTATTTAACTATATTTTGCTGTGTAAGGTCTGTAGTTGCTTGTGGCCAAATGCATCTGACCTCCTGATGATGAGGAGGCATAAAACAAAACCCTTGCGCTATATTTCCTATTTGCCTTAGTTTGGAATAGAACAGGGGGCCATGGCTCTGGGAGCTTCGTGAATTTGGTCCACAGCTTGGAAAAGGTTGGGAACCACTGGTTTAGGGGGACATCCATCCTAAGAAAATTTAAATATATATATTTGTCTTTGAGGCCCTTCTGGACATCATTTACTTTATCTTACAGACGATGGAAATTATCTTCAATGTGGGAATTGTGGCCTAATATACTATGTATAATTGCTTTTATTTTACAATTTTAAGTTGAACATGTTAGTTAGATGTCAAAGTTTTAAAAACTTTTAAGTTATTATAATTTATTAAATATATTTAAGTAAAGCCTTTTGAAGCTATATCATTTTATTTCGACTATTTAACTAAAAGCATGATAAATATTGAATGAGATGTGTATCGGATCTTTAAGAGACAAAATGGAATTGGTCCAGATATTTTAACTTTGTGATAAGCAATTAGTATTGAAATGATTAACCCATTGTTGACAAGTGATTGTATCACGATATTATAAACATCGAATGTCCTGTTTAGATACGTTATTAATTAAAAATAAAAATACTGAGAGTACTCAATTTCCAAAAAGGTGGATCTCTTTGGTTTTCGACAATTGATATTCCTGTTGAATTTTACTCCGCCCACTCCCTTTCCTTAACCCATTGTTGAAAAGTCACGATATTATAAACATAAAATGCCCCTCTTTAGACACGTTATTAATTAAAAATAAAAATACTGGGCATAATGGCCGTTTTCAGTGAGGAGAACTTAAAGCGATACAACCTCTTAGAAAGAACAAAAAAACTAAGTTCTCAAACTTGGTCTATAAGAGTATATATTCATCAACAGTGTCAAAAGTATACAAACAGAATCAAATAAACTCATGAAACTATGTAATTTTCCATACAATTACAGATTATTATTGATAAATGCCTTAAAATGGATAAGACGTAGTATCGCTTTAAAGGGTTGGGATGCTATACCTATGTGTACAGAAATGAATTCGTATTTACAGTAGTTTTATGAACACCTTGAAGTAAATAGTTCTTGTTTCTGACCTAGGCCCGTGCTTTCTATGAGGTCTATCTCATTTCACTTAAACACTAACCTAGGTAGCAAAGAAAAGAGATTTTTTCCAGATCAATTGTAGCTGTAGCCTACGTGGCACTCTTCAGAGGAAATGAAGTGAAATGAATTGAGTTTTACGTCCTACTTTTCTGCACCTATATGGGCTAATTGAGGACGGGCAAACGCCATGCAGTGTGCAATGAGGGAAATTTTGCCAGGACATTGGCTTTAGCCTGCTCTTATTTTCGATTTCCAATTGTCAAGGGATCTTTAACGTGCACAGCCAATAGCACACGGGACATCGCGAAATTTCTATACATGTATTTAATTATATGCAGCCTAAGAAACACATCCACGATAAATAACGGAACACATTAAATAACGAAAAACAATTTTATGGTATACTACTCCTTAGTTTTATTACACACAACGTTTCAACAATTTACATTGTCATCTTCAGGTGACAATAAAAGATTTTAAAGGAACAAAGCTGTTATTAAATTCTCTCATGTAGATTTAGTCATGACATTATCGGTAAAATATTTAAGAATTAAACGTTGGTCTCATTAGCATTATTGGTGTGTAAACGCAATAGATCACGTGACAATTAAACTGAATAAATGACGAAGTTAATTCGTATATTTATTAGATTACGTCATTGTTGTGCTTTGACGACGTCATAGTGTCACGTGACAAACTAGCGTTCATCGAAAAATGAACGCCAGTTTTCTTAACTGGTTCATTGAAGGAAGTGATAATAGAAATGTAAATATTTATAAACAAGGGTCCTTTGTTATTTCAGTTTATACACTTTCCAAAATAACTTTAGTTCTTCATGATCACCTCTTACGAAGAGATCGCTTATTTGACGAAATTTCGAGCTTTTGCTTCTTGGGAAAACGATAAGTTTCTGAATATGGCCTCCTCTTTCGTTTTCGACAAATATTCCGGTTGAATTTTATTCCGCACACTTCTTTTCCTAACAATGACTTTCGAACGTTTTTCTCAAAATCATCTCCCGATACATTCGAATCGAAATACGAACTGTAATGATCACTAAGGTTTGGTTGATGGAATAAAAACAACAGCCCGTTGATCAAATCATCTAAGTGGTATGACGATTGCCAATTCTTTAAAATATTTAAACACACGTTGGAAACTTCTCCAAAATTCTCATAATCCACCCCTTTCTCTGTATCGATGTTTGGATGGTAAACATGGGTTAAACATTGAACTTCCGGTCCCTTGGATTCGTACGTTTCAGGATTAATCTTAATCTACAAAAGACAAAAACAAACACACACATACT